>OZ018375.1:185758083-185878083 GCA_963969555.1 Polydrusus pterygomalis
AAGGTCGCGAATCGGGAGTGATAACAATGATACCTCAAAGTGTTAGTGAAGTGAACACAGCTGTATGAAGAAATGGAACATGAAGGTTTTGTATAATCAATAGTACCCTCGTAGGGGTACGTGATGGTTTACAGAAACTGGGTTTACTAATAGGTTGGTGTTTTTATTTTTTTAGTTCCTCAAGCTGTCAAAGTTCAAGTTCATGTTGAAGAGTAGATGAATAAGATACACAAGTCATTTGTACCCAAATGGGAGCCATACGGACAGCTCAGAAAAGTCTAACATTAGCTATTGTGTATCAGTATCATGCTCCTGTTAAGTCAAGACAACTCTAATTAAAGTCTTTGTAAGTACATTTTAGATTGATATATGTACATTCCGGTAGTGTCATCAAGTGTAAAGTATCAGTAGAAAATTACTGGTGCTTTAAACACTCACCATAGAGTAGTTTTACTTTAAGGAATATCTTAGATTGTTTCTTTTTCTTTATTTACAGCGCCGTGGAAGTGTCATCTACATTATATATTCAAACATCGTTAAACAAATTATGAAAATAAGAAAAATTCACCGGATTTTTATCACACCTGATGGAACCCACCCCATGGAATTTCTTAAGGTGAGCTTGTTTATATTCAATTACCGTAGAATCGGGTGACTTGAGACACTTTTGAAATTTGCCAGACGATATCGCGAGAACCATTTATCCGATTGGGCTACAGATGGTAGCAATCGATGAGTCGTGACTAATAGAATGAGTTATCCTACTTAGATTTTAATAAATAAGGTTAGAAATATTTTTTGTTTTTGTTTTTTCGAGTGTCTCAAGTCACCCGCTCTTCCGGGTGACTTGGGACGGTCGCGGTTTTAAAGGGATAACGCAAATAAACTTCACTTTGGACGACTTGGGACAGAAAAAGAAGCTTTTAAAAAAATTTTACCTATGAAATTATCAAAAAATAAAGAAAATATGGCAAGTAAACATGATATTTATTAAAAAATAAACAACTTATAAACAACGTAATAGTATAGTCTCAAGTAATCCGCACTAAACCCCTTTTTTGGGTGTTTGATAAAATATTTTAACCAAAAAAATAATATTAAGAAGTGCTGCCTAAGAAAACAACTGTACTAAACATTGAAAAATAATAACCGAAGTCACGCTTTGCAATCAGAAATAGTATTGAAGATATGAATAAAGTTTTCCACCACATATTTATAGCGAATTTATAAGAACAAAATGGCCCTGGTAAAAAATAAGTACTTAGATGTCTCAAAGCAGCTGAAAGTATACTAAACGCCAGTTCCAACCGTTGGCCTTCGCGTGGCGCCTTCTGCTTTCTGTCATTTTTATACACAATGTTGCCAGATCAATTAACAAATCGATTGTAAGTTTTGTCTCAAGCCACCCGGATGTCCTAAATCACCCGGTTCTACGGTATAAGTGTACGAAAGTTTGTCGAATTAAAAATATTGTGCATTTTAGGCACAATTTATATGAAAGCAATGATAATTAAAGTAATCAAAATATTGGTTGATTTTTCAAAGATTTATTAATATTTTTAATTTTTTTTTCTACGATATCTTTACTATTATTATTTATTATTATTTTTTTAGTAGGATTGTCAACAGTAAAATAATCCTTACGTAGAAAACTGAAATTGACTATCACCGTGCCCAGAAGAAAGAAGTCATCTGTAATTACTGAAATAAATCCACACACACGTAGACCAAGAATGCGCCATCTCTACAATCTAGGTAGCAGGAAAAAGAACGAGTCAGGTGAGTTAACTTTTAATTTCATTTCGATTTTTAGAAAATTTAAGCAATCAATAAGTGTTTTAAAGAAATTCAAAAGATAGAACAACCTTCTAGACCTTCTAGTTTTTCCAAATTCGAAAACCATAGCTTTAACAGTTCTTATGCTTTAAGTGGTACAATTAAAAAAATTGTTAAGCTACAACTACTGTTACAAATATCATTTCTCAGGATTCAAGTTGGTACAGCACCATCGAAGACATATTCATCAGGGCCACTTGCTTGGTTAGCTAGCTAGCGCTAGCTACGCCCTGGACAGGAAGTCCGTTCTTTTTATGCCAGATCACCATCCACCGAAGAGCCTGAGAGCCACAACGAGCGATTGAAACGAATACGTTTGAAAGTGAGTTTTATTTTTTTAAATTTTTATTGCAAAATCGATCATTGATATTAAAAATAGAGAGGACTGTTCAATTTTATGTTTTTACGATGCTACGAGCTAGATAAACATCTCATTATTTTTATCATAACAAGCCGACAAAACGTCAAATGCAAGGGTTCATCAGGTTCCTTGCGAGTGCCACATTGAAACCGGAAAATATACAGGGTCCTGCACCTCACCTCCCGTCTTCTATAGCTCACTTATTAATTAAGTTAGGATTTTCATACTTTGCAGACCTTAACTGTATATTGGGGCGCATTTCAGGAAAATAATTTTTTTCATACAGGGTGTTCCAAAAAAGTGTGACGTCATAAGGATGTATTTTTTTAGATTACATGCCATATATTTTCTTACTTATTTGCGTGCCAGTGGCGCAGCGAGGGGGGGGGGTTTAGGGGTTAACCCCCCCCCCCCAGACGCCCAGACTAAGATGGTTTTTACGGTTTAGACGAGGGCTGAAGCCTTTGAAAATGGTAAAAAGTGAAAAAAAATAATAGTAGGATGAAACCCATTGGAAAAGAAAGAGAATATAACAAAAATGAAAGGAAAAATAATTTACGGGCGATCCGAGGTCGGAAAGTGGAAAGGGGTGAGTTTTTAAGGGTAGAAAACGATTTATCTCGATTTCCGGCAAAACTACAAGTCCCATGGAAAAACGTTAAATGGCAAAGTTGTAGGTAATAAAAAGATCTACAACTTTTGTATTTACACATTTTCACATAAACTCAAAATTTATGTGAAAAATTCAAATAACCAAGTTTTTGGTTTTTTATTTTTATCTTTTACAAGAAAAATTTTTTTACGAAATTTGGTGAAAACTTACCTTTTTATGTCCCAAACACACTGTAATTTTTTTGATTTAAAATATTTATTTTTTCACCTTATTTTGACTTAATATCGAAAAAGCACCCTAATTTTCAATCGAAAATTCTCACGTCAACATATCTGCTTTTTTAAAAAAGTCGGTGGGCTTTTTGTTCGTTGAAATCTCTACTTTCTGATGGTGTCAAAAAAATAGATTACTATGGTAAATGTGATGAAATCTCCTTTAAATCCTACCTTTAATTATATTTAGAACAACTATTTTCGCATATTTTTTGCGATCTTTATGTTTTATGGATTTGTAATTTTTTTGTTTATCAATGTAACATGGAATCTTACGTTTTTCGAGTAATTAAAGTACAAATTTTAATAAATAGCTCAAAATTGTACATAATAATTTTGAAAAAAATCGGATTAGAGTTTTTTTCGTTTCTTTGCATTTTTTGAGAACATTTACCATAGTAATGTATATTTTTTTTACACCATTAGAAAGCAGAGATTTCAACGAACAAAAAGCCCACCGACGTTTTTAAAAAAGCAGATATTTTAACATGAAGAAAAAATTACAGTGTGTTTGGGACATAAAAAGGTAAATTTTCAACAAATTTATTTTTCTTGTAAAAGATAAAAATAAAAAACCAAAAACTTGGTTATTTGAATTTTTCACATAAATTTTGAGGTTATGTGAAAAAAGTGTAAATACAAAAGTTGTAAATCTTTTTATTACCTACAACTTTGCCATTTAACGTTTTTCCATAGAACTTGTAGTTTTGCCGGAAATCAAGATAAATCGTTTTCTACCCGTAAATTATTTTTCCTTTCATTTTTGTTATATTCTCTTCCTTTTCCAATGGGTTTCATCCTACTATTATTTTTTTTGGTTTCAAAAATTATCGACCCTGTTTTAATTTTTAAAATTTTGAAATCCTGTTCTTTTTTTTTTGAAAACCCCCCCTAATACAAAATTCTGGCTGCGCCACTGTTGCGTGCCTCCTATAGTTACCTACATAAACCTAAAATTTTATTGAAATCGATTCAGTATTATAGACGAAAAAAATAAAAATATCAGTTTTGCACCACTGGTTTTAAAAATAAATAAAAATAATGCCTCGTTAATAAAATTATACAAGGGTACTTAATAAACAAAGTATAACATTCAACCAAGTTTGATTAATACGAATTGTACAGGGTGTCCAAAGTTTAGTGTCAAACTTTGCAAACTTTAAAGCAATTTATTTGTCTTATTTAACCCTGTATCTTTTTATGTCATTCGATAAAGAATTAAAAATCAAACATCTTTCCTAATTGCAACCCTATCGCAATTTCTAACGCATCAAGACTTATTTGCAGAAAACTAATTTTATCAACTATTCCAACAGTCATTATTATGAATAAATATTGAAGGAGTGCCACATTGAAACCTGAATATATATATACCAAATTTTACTTTAGAATGAGACGATGTTGCCGAAGATTCCAAAGAACCACCCCGTATGGGTTTTATCTAAGCTCAATTCTCATTTTATAGCTATTACGAATTTGCCAGTGCTAAGCCGGCGCATAATGGCGGTTTCAAGAAAATCTGTAGGCTGGGAGACAACTAAAATGTAACTTTAAAGTTAGAACAGTTATTTATAGTACTTACTTATGAAAAAATTAGGTTATCATGAAAATAGTAAAGAAATTTAAACGTTTTTACGTGTTGTGTAAAAAGTATAACAAAAGAGTATTACAAGACAGTACCAGGTCTGTAACGTATCTGATTTAGTGCCACGATTTTAATTTTGTTTGATCTTAAACGTTTTTTTTTTCTCAAGGCACATTTAAAAAAAGTTTAGGTACTGTTAAGAATTCAGATCCCCTTCTCCTCAAAATTAATGATAGCTGTATTACGGTTGTGCCGGCGCAACTACCTCGCTTCTGACGGTGGTTTTCCGCGTTGTTTTTGCAACTGATTCCGTTTCATCCTAAATTGGTCCTGTTTTTTAATCGGTGAGTTAAATTCTTTCTTAAACGTTCCCTTCGTCCGCGGTTGTCCCCGAGGGCTGACGCTGGGGCAAGGGCTTTATCGGGCTGGCACTTGCTGGTGTAAAGGGTTCCTTTTATCCTGGAAGGACCAGTGCGAAGAAGGTAAACCCCGAGACGAGGCATCAAGGTCCGATGTGACGGACGATGTCTTGTCCGATCAGCCCGAAAGGATTCGAGAGTTCGGGGTTCAATTAATAGTTCCTTCATTGTACAGAGGGAGAGGGGAAAATCTGTATTTTTAGATTCTAGCTCAGCAAGATTATAGCTATATAGATGCAAGTGACACTTAGAAGTTATGTTTTCAAATGCTGCACTGAGAAAATTGTTTTACTAAATTATCTTGTTAAGCAAATATTAGTTATTTTAACAAGAAATATAGTTAATATAACAACAGTTCGCAGTAATCTTAAGATTCTTCTCTTGTAAAACTAAATAAAGAAATCTTGTAAAAATATTATAGTAGCCGCTAATAAGCTTCTGATTTGTTTTCACTAATGTGTGAATTTTTATTAACGTCGTTCTTCTTAAAATAAAATATTTTCCTATTTTATTTTACTAGCATGTCTATTTAAAATAGCATGCGATTTAGTAGAATCTAATAATACATGTTTTAATAAGAAATGAATGTCAGTTTCAATTGACAACTTAGTAATATTAGGCAACCACTTATTTATAATAGCATATTTTAAAACAATTTCTAAACTGACCAATCAGATGGTTTGGCGCTAGTCACATTACCATTTCACCGTTTTTACCGGCGTTTTAGTTTCATTTGTGTTTTATCCTTCTAAGAGGTACGTTGTGCGTTATCCTTTTTTACTATAATATAAAAATATTCGTCGCAGTCGACAATCATATTAAATTTGAATCCTTGGTCAATTATATCTGCTAGGAATGGTTTCTGGGTTCAGGACAAGAAAACATAAAAACAAAAATATTTGTCGTGCCAAAGTTTCGGTGGCTATGTTTCACCAATACATCTCCTATATTTTAGCCGTTCTCGAGCTTAAAAATTCAAAAATCTGCCTTTTTAAAATTAAATTTGAGTGATATACTTAAAAACAAACTGTTGTAATTTTTTTCTCAAGAAAGTGAAATATAGAAAAAACATAATTTATTTGTTCTTACTTCCAACAAAGTACTATCTAAAATTTAGTTATTTATTTAATATTTGACTTTCGTAATGCGTTAAAAGTTTTATTTTTACAAGTTTGTTCATTAACTTAATAATTTAAGTTATGCTCCTGTTTTACCATATCACAACTTTATTGGAGAAAGTTGCTTGTTAAAAGTTTTAAATTTAATTAATACATGTTCCTATTTGAAAATGATTTTTTCTTTCATTTCCATTGTATAGTAACCTATTGTATAAGTCAAAAAATATCCCAATACTTACTTTAAATATACAAACTTGACTGGTAGTATAGTTTTGTAAGAAATGGAATACATTTTTGCTAGGTATTGATTTCTATAAATTTATGATTATGTTTTTACAGAATATATTTTTAAACAGTATGTTATCATGCAGGCCTAATTTTTTCCTAATAGCGTAAATAAAAGTATACCTATTAGATTCTGATTGAACAATTCTTATGATTTTTTGTCGCATTAGGAAAAACTTATAAAATATGATAATATATTGAGAGAAAGAACACAATTTACTGAGAAATCAATAATTAAAATGCTTTTTATTTTTTCCAAGTTTGGATCACCCTGTATACTCAACTGGGTATCTTTTCATCGCTAGAATTACAAGATTGTTTAGTATACTTTACTAAGCTTGCTTAGTGCATGTAACAAAATCTCTGGTTATTTTTATTAAGATATTTTAGTAGTTTTTACATACATATTAGTAAATTTAAATATTACCACATAGTAGGAACAAATCTGCTACTAAGATTTCTGAGTGATTTCTTAGCAATGACAACAATTTGTATTATTAAAAATAAAGGGGTTTACTTGTTAGTATTAATATACCGCTGCCATATTTAATAAACAACATAGTAAGTTATAATAAGATAAAAATGCTGAAATAACTATTCCATTTAGTACCCTTAACAAGTTTTAATTAATTTTTTTCTATTGAAGAACAACTAAATCTTTTAGTTGTTTTTACTAAATATTTTTAACAAGATTTTTTTAGTAAGAATAACAAGACATCTAGGCTGAGGCCTATTCTACTAAGAATGTTTAGTTAATTTAACTAAAATTTTAGTTAAAACTACTAAAACAATTTCTGTGTGGCCAATTTTTATTTGATAAAATAAAGTTTTCTACGTCGCCAGCTCCCGCAGTGAAAAATGCGATATTTTCGAGCAATAAACCATCCAATGGAAAGATACCTGCTGTTATACATATTCTTAAAATACCTACTTATGCAAGAAGTTGCCTTAAAATATCAGCAATTACAATAAAACAGCGAAAGTGCCTGTTTAAGAATTTGCACAAAACTCAAAATTCTTTAAAACAATATAAATTTAACAAAAACTCTTTAATGAATTACCTTATCTAATAATTTTTTTGAATTATCTAAATTTTGGCTAAATAGAAACCTTCTCCCTTTTGCCTCTGTACATTTTATTTTTTGTCGTTTGCGATAAACAGGGCTTCGCCGGGCGTCTGATTAAGTGAATGGTGAGTCAACCGCGCCGCGGTTTTTGGAATCATGGAACATGCTTATACCAATCATATTTTTGTCTGCCAGAGCAAACTTAGAAACTAGACTGGGTATTTTTTATACATATCGCTAATCGTCAGCCGAGAGTGCATCTAATATTAGTACTAAACAAAAATGTACAATAAAAAAATACTTTTCTTTTCTTTTTCTCTATTTACTATTGCTTTTTTTGCCTCACCTTCCTGCGGAACGTGAAGGGGAAATTGTTATTAAAACAACTGACCAAAACTAGAGAATGGTGCAAAATTTCCGTTTTCTCGTATAGATAGGTAGTTTTTGGAGACGGCATCGTATAGTGCTCGACGTCCTATTTCCAATGCCGTCTCGCTCGATTCGCTACGACTTTTTGTTACTGAAATATATGATATTAACTATTCTTACATAGATAGCTGATAAATTGGTGAAAATGTTATTGTGCCGAGCCTTTCAAGCACTGCACACGTCTTTATTGTAGTTCAGCTCTTTCCGCTGAGGTTTATATAACATTTCGATCTAAAGTTGTTTTCCGTATGAACAAAAATTAAAACCGTGAAAAAATCAGGCCTAAAATTATTATTTCCAATTTCTTTTCAATTTTTGATAATTTCCATTCCAGTTAGATATAGAACGATATATTGGAAGAGGGCAGTATTTGAGAAGCCTAAATGATTATCCAAACCGAATGTCGATCGGATGCACCCAATTCGACTTATTAGCGATCCAATAGGTTCGAGTAATTTTCGACTTTAAAAAAATCAAAAAAATTACTTCCAAACTTTCGATCGCGCTCACAAACAATAAGGTTCTGTAGCCCACGGTCGTCTATATGTCGAAAAAGTTTAAATCGATGGAAACAATTTTTACGAACTGTATCGAATATCAACGAGAATCCGATATTTTCGACTTTAAAAATTATTAACTTTTTTCCAGTATATTCGAAATTTTCACACAACGTACCCCCACTATTCCTCTCTAAACCCAAAAAGTTTCAATCGTCCCACTATAACCGTTTTCGAAAAAAAAAATCGCAAATGTGACAATGTCGAAACGGACTACGACAACATACATACGAGTACATATTTTAAATCTAGCCGCCTATATATAATACTAGACTGGGTACATATCGCTAATCGTCAGCCGAGAGTGCATCTATTATTTAGTTCTAAAAATTTGTATTTAAAAGGTATTTTTCTTAGTTTCTTTTTTCTATGTTTTCTATTGCTTTTTTTGCCTCACCTTCCTGCGGAACGTGAAGGGGGAACATATCGCCAGATTGTCATTATAACAACTGACAAAAACTAAAAAATAAAAATAACGGGGGCAAAATTTCCGTTTTCTCGTATAGATAGCTGATAAATTAGTTTAAAAGCTTATTGCTACTGCTCGAGTTCGTTTATTTTATTTCATACTTTTTACAAAACCATTTGTTAGCAACCTCTAATAATCGTAAAGCATTTCGATTTGCGATAAAAAAGATATGTTTAGTTTCTTCAGAACCCAACTTCGTTTTTTTTGTACCGAGGATTGTCGCTGTAAGAATTCAAAACCTTCCCGATTTTTCCGTATTAAAAATGAAGAAACAAAAAAAATATTTTTCATTGTAGTTTGCTCTCTTCGCTAAGGTATATAACATTTCAATCAAAAGTTGTTTTCCGTACGAGAAAAAATAAAAACCGCATAAAAAACTTGTCTAAAATAGCTTATTTCACTTGTTTACAATTATTGACCATTTCTATTACCGTTAGATATAGAACAATATATTTGAAAAAAGTAGTATTTGAGATGACCTAAACAAATCTCCAAACCAAAAACATGTGGGACGCACCCAATTCGATTTATTAACGATCCAATATGACCCTACATTGATTTTTAAAAAATCAAAAAAATGACTTCTCAACTTTCCATCGTATTCGCAAATAACAGTGTTTTGTAGCCCAACGTCGTCTACACGTCGAAAAAGTTTAAATCGATTAAAATGATTTTTGCCACCTGTATCGCGCTACAACGAAAAAAAACATATTTTTCAACTTTGACTTTAATAACTTTTTTCCGGTATACCCTGTATATTGGAAATTGTTCCCAGAACGTGCCCCGACTGTTCCTCTCTACGTGCAGAAAGTTTGAATCGTTTTGCTCTAACCGTTTCCGAAGAAAAAATTCGCGAATATCGATTAGGAAATAAATTTCCTAGAAGCTGCTGTTTTTTCCGTATTAAAGATAAAGAAACGAAAAAACATCCCTTTTAAAAATAGAATTTTTTAAAACTACATTTACTTCAAATTAAAATGTCAGACTCAGAATTTACCTGTACGCCCCCGGAGGTTGCCAAAATTGCAGCAAATGTTGCGAACAATTTGCTGCCAACAACTTTCTGGTATTATTTAATATATATTTAGTCATGAGAACACAGTCATACTTTTACTTTCGCTGCTAAAAGTATTTACTTTTTCTTCCGTTGCCAAAAGCAACCGCCTTCTGACGAAAAAGTAGAACTTTAACGTCAAAAAATTAGTAGAAAAACGTCAAGTTTATTGACGTTTGAAGAAAAATAATATTTGCGACCTGTAACGTGTTTCAACGAGACTCCGATATTCTTCGACTTTAAAAATTAATAACTTTTTTCCAATACACCCTGTATATTCGAAATTTTCACACAACGTACCCCCACTATATTCCTCTCTAAACTGAAAAAGTTTCAATCGTCCCACTATAACCGTTTCCGAGAAAAAAATCGCAAATGTGAAAATGTCGAAACTGACAACATACACTACGCCGACAACATACATACCTACATTATTTTCACCGAAGCGCCTATATCTGTTCGTACCGAAACGCCGTATAACATATCGCGTTTTTGCGCGATATATAATTATATTTCGTATTGCCGTTCTCAAATTACAAAATAACAACTTGTAGTAGCAATTTTTCCTCGCTCGGTCAGCACGAAATTAAAAGCATAACACACTCTGTCGCCCCCCACCCGCCCCGCTATTCCATCCACACCTTGCCCTCTCTGCCACGGCTCGTCACTGCAATTTTTCGTGCGCTCGGAGAAAGGCGAAGTGTTAAATTTCAAGTATGGGTCGCGTCTTGAGAAAAAGTGTGACGCGTAAACACAAGAAAAAGTTACGAAAATTACTTCAGATTTTAGATAGTTCAAGTAAGTATTATATAATTTGTTTTCTTTTTGTTTTAGCCCCTTATACTTCGGTGTAGACATGCATAACTAAGTACACATGTACTTATGTTATGTACTGCTCTCTTTTTGAATTATTGATACCTAGTATTCGCATGAATTACTATTATCAATTATTCTTGCCTTTTCGGTGCATACCTATGTACATACATATGTACCATAGGTACCGATTTTTTGGGCTAATTGATATGCAGTATTCACATGAATTACTGTCATCAATTTTATTCTTACTTAGTATTTGAGTATACATATACTTCAAAACAAAGTTGCTGGGCAATGTTATTTTTTACATAAATAATTAAACATTGCTATTATATAATCCTTTGTAAGATATGAGTAGTCAAAATCGAATAATATTGTTATTTATGCCTGATAAAGGAATGTGTTTTTTCTGGGCCCAGTCATATTTATACCGATAATGTTTACAGGTGACTCAGACACATCGTCGGCGTCGCTTGAAAGGCCAGGGACGGATTCAGACTCAGATGCCCCCTTAATAAATTTGGTTTCGATGCAAAATTTGGCACCTAGTTTTTCCAATGAAAAAGGTGCACAAAACATTTTGGAGTTATTAGGGACTCAAGCAACGGCCATCAAAGGGCCGGAAGTTAATCCAGATGTAGCAGCCCTCTTATCCACTTTTTTGCTGAATGGAATTGAAAAAGACTCCCGCAAAGTTACATTAGAATCTTTTCCGTGTTTGGCAAATTGTTTGGCTCTTCAGCCCCCAAAAATTAACCCAGAGATTCGACCTTGTTTGAATACAGATACTGTCAAACAAGACACATTCCTTAGTAAACTTCAATTACAGTTAGCGGCTGGGATAAGTGCGTTAGCCGTTGGTTTCGATAAGCAATATGAATTAACGAAAGCAAATTCGACGGAGGAAACACGCAAAGAATTGGAGCAACATTGCGCGCCACTGAAATTATTTACAGATGTATTTCACGCGCTTTCACTTCATAGGCGTTATTCCATTCTGCCTCTCCTAAATACTAATGTTCGAAAGATTCTAGACGCTTGTCCAATTGATGAATTTTTATTTAGTAAAGCTTTCCCGGACCAACTAAAAACGGCAAACGAGGCTCAACGACTAAGTTCAACAATTAAGAAAAAGGATAAGGCGTTACGAACAGGACCTTCTATCGCATCGTTTAATAAGAAGCCAGGAGAACAAAAACCAGGCCCATCGAGGGTTTTCCAAGCCCAGTCTTTAAACTCCCGGCGCCTGCAACACAAGTCTCGCATGAAAAAGGAGGAGGGGAGATCTCGCACAGCAGGGTCAGCCCCGAGATCGTACCGGAATTAGTGAATGAGGTACATATACTTTGTAATACTAATTATGCTGGTCGCTTATCTGTCTATGTAGATAAGTGGTCACATATTACCCAAGATCCTACTATTCTTTCATGGTTGTCAGGATATAGAATACCCTTTACAAAAAGATCCAAACAGATACGTTTACCTAAATCTATTCTTAACTTAGAAGATTCGCATAAGTTAAATGATAGCATTAAACAACTGCTCTATATTGGAGCAGTGTCGAAAACAACAAAAACACCTGGCCAGTTTTTATCGTCCTTTTTCTTAGTGCCTAAACCTTGTGGAGCATTTAGGTTTATTTTAAATTTAAAGGCGTTAAATACATTTTTAGAACCCCCACACTTTAAATTGGAAGATTTTAGAACTGTATTCAAGTTAATTTATACTAACTGTTTTTTTACGAAAATAGATCTAAAAGACGCTTATTTCATGATTTCTATACACAAAAAATTCAGAAAATACCTCATGTTTTGTTTCCGAGGAGTTTATTACAATTTTAATTGTCTCCCCATGGGACTTTGTACAGCTCCGTGGGTTTTCACTAAAATTATGAAGCCAGTTCTGAAATATTTAAGAACTAGGGGTATAATCTGTGTACTTTATTTGGATGATTTGCTTATTATCAGTAAATCAATAAAAGCAGCCCAGGAAGACTGTCATATTGCTAAGAATATTCTAGAATATTTAGGATTTTTAATAAATTTAAATAAAAGCTGTATGGTTCCATCTCAACAATGTACCTTCCTGGGGTTTGTTTTTAATTCAGTAAATTTGAATGTGTCTTTACCAACAGAGAAAGCAAATAATATAATACATCTTATAACAACTCATCTACGTTACAATCGATGCTCGATTTTAACCTTAGCTCAGATCATAGGAAAGCTAGTATCTGTTTGTCCTACTATCGAATATGGCTGGATGCACCTCAAAATGTTAGAAAGGGTTAAATATTTGGCACTAAGAAGAAGTGAGCAAAATTTCAATGCTTCAGTACTTATTTCGAATGAAATAAGAACGGAAATGCATTGGTGGCTGCGCACTCTTACAAACAATAGGGGTATCTCTATTGTAACAGATAGAAATTTTATACTTGAAATATTCTCTGATTTCATTCATCATCGTTAACCGGCTGGGGTGCTTACTGTACTGGCACAACTACACATGGTTTTTGGAATGTGACCGAAGCTAAAAAACATATAAATTATTTGGAACTACTTGCCGCTTTCAATGCACTTAAATCTTTTGCCTCAAGTATGTCCTATTGCTCTATTCTTCTTAGAATAGATAATATAACAGCTATAGCCTGTATAAATCGAATGGGTAGTGTAAGATTTAAACACCTTAATTATATCACACGTCAAATTTGGGAATGGTGTGAAAATAAACATATTTTTGTATTAGCTTCATATATAAATACTACAGAAAACTTTTATGCGGATAAAGAATCTCGCTCAAAAGCGATTGAACTAGAATATGAATTGTCGCATCTAGCTTTTCAAGAAATTTGTTCTAATTTTGGGGTACCAACTGTTGATTTATTTGCCACACAGTTAAATGCCAAAAGTCTTAGATATATTTCTTGGAAACCTGATCCCGGCTCCTTTACAATCGATGCCTTTACAATATCATGGAAACATGAATATTTTTATGCCTTTCCGCCATTCGCTCTTATATCCAAATGCTTACAAAAGATCATTACAGAACAAGCTTGCGGAATTCTTGTAGTACCCAGTTGGGCAACACAACCGTGGTATTCCGTTTTTAAAAAATTGTTGACAAAAAAACCATTGATTTTTCCACCGGCTCATACTCTTCTTTCTTCGCCCTTTAGGAAGTGCCACCCACTTTGGAGGAAACTTTCCCTGGAGGCTGGGATTGTATCAGGAAAGCTTTTCTTAGAAGAGGAGTCCCGGTGAGTGGACTGCAAGCAATAAAAGCGTCCCTAAGTCCATCTACCCTAAAACAATATTCATCACACCTAAAAAAATGGTGGTTATTCTGTGCAGCCAAGGGACAGGATCCTCTTTTATACTCCTTAGACTTGGTCATGACGTTTTTGAGTATTCAGTTCGAAAGCGGTAGTTCTTACTCAACACTTAATTCACAACATGCAGCCTTTGTTTTAATTTTTCAAATAAATAATTCAGATAAAGCTATTTTAAAACGATTTTTAAAAGGGGTTTATAACCAGAGACCTTCACGACCTAAATACCAATCTACTTGGGACCCCCAACCAGTTTTGGAATATTTATCTACATTATACCCTTTGACAGACATATCACTGATGCAACTAACTAAAAAATTAGTCACATTACTAGCTCTAATTACGGGTCACCGATTGCAAACGTTCACGTCAATAAGAATACAAAACATATCTCGCTATCCTGATAAGATAGAAATTAAGATCACAGACAGAGTCAAAACTTCCTCTTATAAAAATTTTCAGCCTCTCTTAGTAATTCCATATTTTCGAGAAAACCCAAAACTTTGTCTAGCCTCAGTTATTGATTTTTATGAAGAAAAAACTAGAGACATACGACCGATTAATACAGATCTTTTAATATTAACGGTTAAAAGGCCTATTCGCCCAGTCTCTACGCAACGACTAAGTAAATGGGTCAAATTAACACTTAAAGAAAGTGGTATTGATATCGATACTTTTTCTAGCTATAGCGTTAGACATGCAGCTACTTCTGCGGCTTATAGAGCAGGAGTTTCCGTTGAAATGATAAGAGAAAGGGCTGGTTGGACCCAGAAATCAGAAATGTTTGCGCGGTTTTATAACCGCCCTCTTTGTAAAGATTCTACGGCTTTTGCCAAGAGTATCTTAGGTTTAAGTTAGGTTCACTACTTAGAAATTTAGGACCTTTTGCTTTTTGTATGTTTGTTACTTTCTATTGTACACAGCTTCCTAACAAGGAAAGTGTGTAAATTTATTATTATTACTACATTTCTTATATTGCAAAATTTATTGTAATAAATTTTTTTGTTCTTGACAATAAATGTAGTTTTTAATCCCGGATCGGTTTTCTTCAAACATCTACAAGTTGTTATTTTGTAATTTGAGAACGGCAATACGAAATATAATAAACTGGTCAATTGACTTACCTTAAGGAAAATTGAACCATATTATATGAGTATTGCCGTTCGAAGAATTACAAACCCGCCCTTTGTTCTTCACCCGTCCCACTTACCGATCCGGATTAGTTATTGGGATTGCAGTGACGAGCCGTGGCAGAGAGGGCAAGGTGTGGATGGAATAGCGGGGCGGGTGGGGGGCGACAGAGTGTGTTATGCTTTTAATTTCGTGCTGACCGAGCGAGGAAAAATTGCTACTACAAGTTGTTATTTTGTAATTCTTCGAACGGCAATACTCATATAATATGGTTCAATTTTCCTTAAGGTAAGTCAATTGACCAGTTTATTATGGTCCATTACTTGTTCACTCATATTTTCCTACAAATACAATACTTTTAGTTATTTATAAAAATAAAGGTGAGAAATGAGAATTAATTACAAATGTCTAAAAATACTTGCCGGCAACACAATAGCACAATGGAATAGCTCTGAAAAGAACTGTTTTTAGAATTAAATAAAGTTTCAAGGCACAAAAATGGATAAAAAGGAATTAAAACCACAAATCAAAACACCAAAATTGAACAATGTCAACTAAAACCGTATTGCGTGGAAACTCCGGAAACGGTCTCATGTTGCGCTTTAGAAAAGCAATGCCTGGCCTGCCCTGTGATCATATAACGGTTCGTGTTGGTTAGCACCGGTATGTGTTTCTCTCTATCATGCATTTAACTCGATACGAAGAAACAAGAAAGATATGATTTAGGGACTTAATAATAGTTGCTTTTACTTATGTTTGGAATTGAATTTTAATAATTTCTGGTGTGAAATCCTAGTAACTTTTTGCCTTAATTTATTTGTGATTGGAGAGCGCTGACATGGATTATCCGCCGCCATCATGCAGAATCGACTTTATAGGCATAGACAATAATTATAATAACAATCTTCTGTTCTTTTTTGCTGCCATATGATATTAATTACTTCCTATCCTATATAAGATTAATTTTAAGTGTTCCTGGTTTTCAGAGTATAATTGGCTATATACAGGGTGGCCCTTTAGTGTGGCAAAGTACAATAGCTCCGTTACTATTTCAAATACATTAAAAATATTAATACAAAAGTTGAAGGGCAGTAAGTGACTTATAACGTAAAATTATTTTTAACTCTATAGGGTGGCTCAAAAAAGCGGAACAAGAAAAAATGTACTTTTTTCAAATGGAACACCCTGTATATTTTTTCATTTTTAAATTCTACATAGAATTATAATTATTTTTTATTAAATACATTATTAGTCTATACTTTATAGTTTCCGAGATATTGACTCTTGAAAAGTGACATTTTTGAACTTTGACAGCTTCTAACTTTCTAACAGTACGTCTTAGAGCAAAACGGCTTACATGTCCCTATCTTCAATTTTTATTATCTTCCCAAAAAAATCAACTTCCAGTTAAACCGGAACAACTATATTTCCTGCTTTCGAGTAACATCCGGTTTAACCGGAAGTTGATTTTTTTGGGAAGATAATAAAAATTAAAGATAGGGACATGTAAGCCGTTTTGCTCTAAGACGTACTGTTAGAAAGCTAGAAGCTGTCAAAGTTCAAAAATGTCACTTTTCAAGAGTCAATATCTCGGAAACTATAAAGTATAGACTAATAATGTATTTAATAAAAAATAATTATAATTTTATGTGGAATTTAAAAATGAAAAAATATACAGGGTGTTCCATTTGAAAAAAGTACATTTTTTATTGTTCCGCTTTTTTGAGCCACCCTATAGAGTTAAAAATAATTTTACGTTATAAGTCACTTACTGCCCTTCAACTTTTGTATTAATATTTTTAATGTATTTGAAATAGTAACGGAGCTATTGTACTTTGCCACACTAAAGGGCCACCCTGTATAGTAGTGCCGCCTTACAAAAATAGTTTTGTAGGTCTAAAAAATTATATTAATTATTATTGTGGTCATTTTTTTTCGTTTATAAGTAATAAATTATTGACCAAATTTGGGCGTGGTCCAAATTTTTTTTAGTTTTATGCCTCTGAGCACAAACTGCTACTAAGCCCTTTACCATTTTTTACAACCGCGAGCCGCCACTGCCCAGCCCGTACAATAAAATAACGTTTTTATATAATATAGTGGTTAATAATTTGTATATGAAATATTATATTTTGCCAGTTGCTTTCTGAACATAGATAAAAGAATTATATACCCGTATAGAATTATTTTGTTTTTGTCTATGTTTCTGAAACCAATAACTGACATAACTTTGCCCCCCCCCCCCCCCCCCCCCCACCTTGAGTTCGGCCCTGTGACCATACAGTATTTTGGTCGTTTCCATGGTTATGAGAGCTACGTCACTGCCTATATTTTTGGTAATAGACTATAGTTCGATATGAACACTATAATAAAACGTGTGCAACGTTAAACCAGACTGGGTACATATCGCTAATCGTCAGCCGAGAGTGCATCTAATATTAGTAGGTACTAAAAAGATTTACAATAAAAAAATAATTTTCTTTTCTTTTTTTCTATTTACTATTGCTTTTTTTGCCTCACCTTCCTGCGGAACGTGAAGGGAAAACATATCGCCAAATTGTCATTATAACAACTGACTAAAACTACACAATGGTCCAAAATTTCCGTTTTCTCGTATAGGTAGGTAGTTTTCTGAGACGGCGCCGTATAGGTGCTCTTTAAACTCGCACACCTTTGTGCAATGTGGGATATACTTTCCATATTTGCTCTATAAAAATATGTAAGTATTCAATCGATTAAAACATAAGCAAAAAATTATTCTTACATGGAAGCTATCAATTATCAGCTAATAAATTTGTAGAAATATTATTGTGCCGAGCCCTTATTCGGGCACGGCACTGTTCTACTTCGTTCGTTTAATTATACGAGAGCTGTCACTTTGACAGGTAAGTGTCATTTTTTTTAGCTTTTTCGTAGCGAGGGTTATAGCTGTAAGAATTCGAAATTAAAAAATTTTCAGGTATCTAAATAAGAATGTTTTATACGATAGCTGTCAAATTTTGACAGGTAGGAGTCAGTTTTTTTTATCCTTTTTGTAGCGAGGGTTATCGCTGTAAAAATCCTAAAGTGAAAAATTTTTCAGATCCTAAATAACAAAGTTCTATACGACAGCTGTCATTTTGACAGGTAAATGTCAATTTTTTTAAAGCTTCTCTTGTATCTAGGATTAAAGCTGTAAGAATCCAAAATTTAAAAAAAATTCAGTAGTTAAATAACAAAGTTCTATACGACAGCTGTCAAATTTTGACAGGTAAGTTAAAAAAATTTTTTTTGATTTTTCGTAGCGAGATTTATAGCTGTAAGAATCCTAAATGAAAAATTTTTCAGTTCCTAAATAACAAAGTTATATACGACAGCTGTCATTTTGACAGGTAAATTGCAAGTTTTTTTAAAGCTTTTCTTGTATCTAGGATTATAGCTGTAAGAATTCGAAATTTAAAAAAAATTCAGTACCTAAATAACAAAGTTCTATACGACAGCTGTCAAATTTTGAGTTAAGTTAAAAAAAATTTTTTAGATTTTTCGTAGCGAGATTTATAGCTGTAAGAATCCTAAATGAAAAATTTTTCAGTTCCTAAATAACAAAGTTATATACGACAGCTGTCATTTTGACAGGTAAATTGCAAGTTTTTTTAAAGCTTTTCTTGTATCTAGGATGATAGCTGTAAGAATTCGAAATTTAAAAAAAATTCAGTACCTAAATAACAAAGTTCTATACGACAGCTGTCAAATTTTGACAGGTATGTTTAAATTTTTTTTTTAGATTTTTCGTAGCGAGATTTATAGCTGTAAGAATCCTAAATGAAAAATTTTTCAGTTCCCAAATAACAAAGTTATATACGACAGCTGTCATTTTGACAGGTAAATTGCAAGTTTTTTTTAAGCTTTTCTTGTATCTAGGATTATAGCTGTAAGAATTTGAAATTTTAAAAGAATTCAGTACCTAAATAACAAAGTTCTATACGACAGCTGTCAGATTTTGACAGGTAAGTGTCAATTTTTTTTTAGCTTTTTCGTAGCGACGGTTATAGCTGTAAGAATCCCAAATTTAAAAAAAATTCAGTACCTAGATAACAAAGTTTTATACGATACCTGTCAGATTTTGACAGGTAAGTGTCAATTTATTTTAACTTTTTTCGTAGCGAGGGTTAAAGCTGTAATAAAACTAAATTAAAAAAATTTTCAGTACCAAAATAACAAAGTTCTATACGACAGCTGTCAAATTATATATACTTAAATAGTAATTCTTATTTTTTATAATTTGCTACCATTTCTATGCTGTTTAGGTATAGAACAATATATTTGAAAAAAGTAGTATTTGAAATGACCTAAACGAATATCCAAACCAAAATTATATCGGACGCACCCAATTCGATTTATTAACGATCCAATATGACCCTACATTGATTTTAAAAAAATTACTTCCCAACTTTCGATCGCGTTCGCAAACAACAGTGTTTTGTAGCCCTACGTCGTCTACATGTCGAAAAAGTTTAAATCGATTAAAATGATTTTTGCCACCTGTATCGCCCTACAACGAAAAAAAACATATTTTTTAGCTTTTACTTTAATAACTTTTTTCCGGTACACCCTGTATATTCAAAATTTTTCTAAGACGTACCCCTACTATTCCTCTCTACATCCAGAAAATTTTAATCGTTTTGCTCTAACCGTTTCCGTGAAAAGAATTCGCGAATATCTAAATGTGGAACAGCCTCCCACCACGTGGCGACGGATTATCAATGTCGGAACGCCATCTTTAAATCGAGATTACAACTATTTCTGAAACATTTTGGGCAAATATTTTGGTAAATAAAATTAGAAGAATGTTCAAGGTAGATATTCCACCCGATTTAAAATCTGGAAATGTTCTTATTAGTCTAGCAAGTCACGCTGAAAACACCCATTTTTCGCCATTTTTGACAGCCGGATTTTTAGAATTAATAATTAATTTAGATACATCAATACCAAGGCACTCTTAGTCAAAAGTGAATGGTGTAAGAATTTGTAAAGATTGCCTGTTTCCGCACCCAAAAAAGCGACTTTTCTCAATTTTGCGAATATATTTTAATAATTTTGGGTATGTAGAGGTGTTGAGAAGTAATCAGCGCATTTTTTGAGAAAAAAATAAAACGGTTTTGTTAAAAATTGAATAAGCTACAGTCGATATAGTAAAAAAAAAGCTGCCGTTTTTTCCGTATTAAACATAAATAAACGAAAAAATATCTCTCAAATAGAATTTGACAAGCTCTATCCGCTAAAGTTTAGAACGTTTCGATCAAAAGTCGTTTTCAGTACGAAAAAAAATAAAAACCGTGAAAAAATCAGGCCTAACTTTATGATTTCCAGTTTCTTACAATTTTCGGCAATTTCCATTCCAGTTAGGTATAGAACGATGTATTGGAAAAAGGTATATAGTTTTTGAGATGGCCTAACCGATTACCCAAACAGAATGTACATCGGATGCACCCAATTCGACTTATTAGCGATCCAAGAGGTACCATTTTGGACCAAATTTTGACTTGTGAAAAATAAAAAAAATTATTTCCAAACTTTCGATCGCGCTCACAAACAATAGGTTTCTGTAGCCGACGGTCGTCTACACGTCGAAAAAGTTTAAATCGAAAAAACTAATTTTTGTGGCCTGTATCGAATAAACATGAGAATCCGATATTTTTCGATTTTAAAAATTAATAACTTTTTTCCGGTACACCCTGTATATTCGAAATTTTTACACAACGTACCCGCACTATTCCTCTCTAAACCCAAAACGTTTCAATCGTCCCACTTTAGCAGTTTCTGAGAAAAAAAATCGCAAATGTGAAAATAGCACCCCTACCCCTAAGTGAATCTTGAAAAATGACGAAACACTTATTATTAAAATTTTATTAAAGGAATTTATATACAAATTTTTAGACCACCAGTTTATTTCTGATACAGAATATCCTATAGAAATTTCAACTCCCGTTTTATCACCCTTAGGTTTTTTTTTTAATTTCTTAGTGGATGCCTAAGTTATACGAATAAGGCATCCTTAAAATTTTATTCTCCTAGGATTAGGGTTCAGTCACTACACAATTTTATATACATATAAAGTATATAGATTAGCAGGGAAGTCCGGGCAAAGATATTGCCGATTTCTAACTTGCTAAAAAATGTACAAGTACGGCAAAAAAAGTTTCGTCTAACTCACAGTCTAAGCGATATTACCATAAAATAGTAGTAGACTGCCTGTTAGCCACACCTGCAGCTATTCAAAGAACAACTCCTGCTCAAAAATGTAAAGTATGAAATGTTTAAAAACTGATAAGACATCATTTTTTTCGAACTCTGTTTATTTACATAAGGAACATTAAGAGCACGCTTCATTTTCTTATAAATTAGTGTATAAAGGATGAGAATATTATACTTATTTGCATTCATTAAACAATTTATTGAAAATATAGATATCAGACAGGTTGTCAACATAGGTTTTATGTCAGGATTCTCGACAAGAATCTGCGTCCGCGCTTTCTGAACACTGACAATCACTAAATGTTAATGGAATTAAATGTTTTTTTATCCCTTTTTCTTTTTAACTTTTTTTGCAGTAGTTTTTTCTGACGACGAACGAACTGATCTTCGTTTCTGTTTTTTACTTTTTTCCTCTTCTGTTATTTCCTCCATGTCTTTAAACAATTCTTCATATTCCTGATCGACACCGGCTGAAATTTGACTTTTCCCTTCGGGCTCTTCTTTCTCCTCCTTTATCACTGGTCTCACCAAAAGTTTCGTTAAATTTTGTTTCATATAACACTAAAAAAGAAAAGTTTCTAATAGTAAATGCATAACATAATATGTCGAGTTTCTAGTTTAATTAGTATTATCTCATCCACGTCAGATGATGACTTTTTGCGTGTTTTCCATTAGTCAAAATGGCGATTCTAGATCAAAATTCTAACAATTTTTTTCGGGCGCGGCCAGGGTGAATGGTTAAAAACTGCATTAAAAACAAAACTTCAATATTGAAGAAATTATCGCCGATATAGCGCGTTGCGGGCATCCTATCTGTCATCTAGACGTCAAATTGTTAGCATGTTATGTAAAGGTGATGCAGCATATGCAACTAATCCTTAAAAAATATTAAACTAGAGGAGTCCCACAAGGAACGGTTCCAGGTCTCTTTTTATTTCACTTATTAGTTAATGCTCTTCCACAACATATTAGTGGAAAGATGTATGTAGATGGTACAACCTGCATAATAAATTAATTATAGCGAAGCATATTTTTTATTAAAAACAAAATGGAAATAAAATGTGGAGAAAATTTTACGGACAATCGACTAGAAGTAAAAAACTTGACTAGTTAGGTATAGATTTTATATACAAAAATAAAGAGTTAATTAAAGTGGCTTTTCAAATCAGTGATAATATGCAGGGTGTTTCATTTAAAAAATATACTTATGGTATTTTTAAGTAACCAAATTAACTGTATTTTTAAACCACCCTGTATATCTCAACTGAGATTTGGGCGTAGGGTTAAAGTCACCCCTGGTATTATTTAACTGTTTACCAATCTATTAAAAAATCGTAGTTATTACCAATTTTTGGTAGAAGTGGCAACACTGTATCGTTAAGAATATTTTAAATAAATGTCCGTTTATGTAAATGGCCACAATTTCAGATCGATTCGTTATACAATATACTATCCACAGTGAATCACCCTGTATAGTATATATTTAAATTATCAAAAACTGCGCAGACAATAAACGTATTTGAATGGTACCTGCGAATTTTTGTTCCGGGCTATTATCAACATTACCTTATAAATTAAATCTTTAGTCTCCATGTGATGCACTCTCAAATACCTGTCCAAACTGACACTGGCCACATGAGGTTCCACAGGATCACAAACTATACTCGTAACGCTGCCCTTAAAGGTGGCATAGGTTTTTAACACTTTCGCAGACCTAAGGTCGAGCCATTGCATGTAGCCCTTCGAAGTACCAACTAAAACATCCCTAAAATAAAATTACAATTATTGCATCATACAAGAGTTCAAATTATTGATAGGATTAGAATGGGCTTTTTCACTACATTTTGATTTTTACCCTACCGCTTAAGAGGAAGAAAAAATAGAATTAGTCGTTTTGTTAATGTTTTTGCCGAGAAAAATACGCTAGAGAGCGTTTATTAGAAAATAAAAACATGAAAATACTGACCCATGTACCGTGCGAGCAAAAATTATTTGCATCAAAGAGGGCCTTGCATCTAAGGACGTAATGCTTAGCCGTAGAGCTTAATACCTGTTGGGTGTCAGTAACTACCTGAATTAACAATCAATCAGTTATTCAGTCATCTTTGACAGTCGTTACAAGTAATTTGATTCATCGCTAATTTTTCCAATTTCTTGCACAATGGGCTTTACGGAACAGCACAAAACATTCATGGTTAAAGCGTATTTTCGAAACGGGGTTAAAGTAAATGGTGAGTGTCAATACAATCCGGGTTTGTGCATGGACGATTTTCACAACATTCAACATTTTCCTAACGTTGCTTTTATTGCTGGGGATTTTTATCATTGCCTGAAAAGAACCGTGGCTGATGTGTTTAGAGAAACAGGTTCTATACAACAAAAAAAAGGAGCAGGAAGAACATCTGTAAGAACAGAAGAACTTGTTGCAAACGTTCGTGAAATAATACTTAAACACTTTCGAAAATATGAAGAGACGTGTGAATTTATGCTTGGAGCATGGCGGTGGCCAATTTCAGCAATTTATGTAATTATTTTTTATTTTTCTTTCTGTATATTCTTACTTTGTTAATTTTGTAAACAACAAAAAAAATTTGTATTTGCCTACTTATTTTATTACTCATTAGTTTGGCATATCATGTCATAATATGACCTTGACAAAATTTTAACTTAGATTTGGTTAGATATATCGTCCCCATATCATTGTGATCTAAACCAAGCCCTACGTTTTTTAATCCAAGCCCTCTTTGATGTAAATAATTTTTGCTCGCACGGTAGAAGTGAGTCGCTTTGGCCAGTCGGCGGAAGCGTTTCTACTTGGATAATATCTCCTAGAGTCTGTTTCTAAGCTGTTCTTTTCTATTTCAGTTGTCGAAACAGAGATAGCAGTATAATGGGAAGCTCGACTGGCAAATAAAAGAGCTGTGGGTCTGTTTGTGTTCAACCTTATGCGCTTAAGGCGTATTTTAAATTCAAATTCAATTTATTCACTAGTTATCATGTACATGATTTGAGGTTCGTCACTATACTTAGTTTTAGCATAAAAGTAAATTCCTACAGACAGTACAGATTAACAATATATGTATAAAAGACAATCACATAACAGTTTAAAATTTTGTGGAGATAAAAAACATAAGTAGTAATAGACAACACAGAGTATAAAATAAACATTTGAAAAATATGGTTAAAGATATATAACACGTTATTTAGAATTTTAGACGTTTGGATTTAGAAAGTCTTTTAGAGAGTAAAATGGGTTGTTTGCAAGAAAGGCTTTTAGTTTTCTTCCAAAGATGCCTATCGATGGAGCTTCTTTTATTTCTTCAGGCAGCTTGTTGAAAATCTTTATACAAACATAGTGTGTAGATTTTTCATAGTGTCGAGGTGTGCTTGGGAACTACGAGACCATTTGCATTTCTTGTAGGGTAGTTGTGGTTGTCTCTATTTTTTTGGAATTCATGTCGGTTTTTATAAACATATGTTGAGCATTTAAGAATGTATATTGACGTACGTGTTTTTAATTTTTATTAATAGTGTTGTAGGACAATTTAAAAAATGGAAATTTCTTTTGTATGCTGACGACTTGAAATTGTTTTGTTCTGTCAGATCTATCAGCGATTGTATAGCTGTTCAGCAAGATATTAATAATTTAGTTAAATGGTGCAATTTAAATTGTTTGGAAATGAATGTGTCTAAATGTAAAGTTATAAGATTTTTTAAATGCAAAACACCCATTGTGTTTCCATACTCCATAGATAGTATTAAGTTGGAATCTGTTGATCATTTCAATGACTTGGGTGTAATTTTTAGTAGCGATCTAAGCTTTGATAAACACGTAGACAACCAATGCTAATTTGGGACCGAATCCAATGCATTGCGATCGGCCTCCTACCTCAAGTTCTCCATAGTATAACCGTAAAACAACATTAACTAGAATGGAAAGATTCAAAATCGTTCCCTGAATGGAATTCGGTTGGTTTTTTAAATAAACTCGCTCCGGATGCGCGTTTTTCAAAATTCCCTTCTAGTGGCGCATTCGCCATTTCATGTTTATACATTTTTCCAAAACACGACCAAATCCCGTCTTTGGGTAGCAGTTACCTTTAATTTTAATTTAAAAAAAACTTAATTGATAAATAATAAAAGCAAAAAACGAAATTGTTCAAGTTTGCCCATATTTCTTTTTCTGCTTTTATTAATTAATAAATCTAACCTTTTTAACGTCAAACTGTAGGTAATAGTAATACGGGTATTTGGTTGATTTTTGAATAAAACGAACAAGTAACGAAATATTGATTAAAAACAAAATAACCACGCGCAACTAATTGAAGACGTAAGTGGATAAAGGTGTCATGTCACATTTTTAAACTTCGAAGCTATTCAATGTTATTATTATTATGTTTGAGTGACTTAACACCTTTTAATACCTTTATCCTTAAAAAAAACTTTTATTATGAAGAAAGTTGCATTTAAGGTTTACTAATTTTAATTTTTTAATTTTAAGGTTTACTAATAACTATAACTAACTATTCCAGGGATGCTCAAAAAGTAGAAAATATATTAAAAAAAAAATGCGACATAACACCTTTATCCACTTATTATGTCTTCAATTATTAAAAATTACTTTTTTGTAAAACTAGTTTTTTGCTATGGATGCACAAAACACCTCTTTTTTTTCACTGTGAAAACTAGAATGATGTATTGATGTTTTCGTATAAATTGAAAAATTAATTTCCAAAACATTTTTTTAAATCAAATTAATATTTTCGATTTTTCCTCCAAATAACAACACGGCAAAACATTTTCTGATACGGTTTTTACCTTCTTTATGTTACACCATTCATACACTTTCTCATATTGTATTTTTGATTTGCGGGCAAAATAGTTTATACAACGATCATCGTCGCTTCAGTTATTTCTCGCTATCAGACATTATGGTACCGGACAAACTTGAGCAAAATATTGTAAATTTCTTGACAGCAAAACGATATACAGTGTGTCCCGGATGGAGTTGAAAAGAGGAAAAATATTTTTATTATTGATTTTATGACGAAAAGTTATTCTTTATTAAAAATTCCGCTTGTCGAGAAAATGAATTTACCATATAAAAATGTTTGATCACATGTTGATAAATTAAGAAAACATGAAAATTCTTTAAGAGAGGCTGTTTATGAAGCAAAGTTGTTTATAATCCAAAATAAAGCCTAAATGTAAAATTTGAAATCTAAATTCTAATTTTTGTTTTTTATTTTTTACAATAGAATTTATGAACATTCAAAATGAAAACCTGAGAGTGCTGACCTATTTATTTCATTTTTCTAATTTGGAAAAACGTGTGCAGGTTGGAGAAGGATATGTGACAAAAATAAGAATTCAGATTTCAAATTTTGTATTTAGGCTTTATTCTGGATTATAAACAACTTTGTTTCATAAACATTTTGTCTAAATGGTACTTCTCTCTCTGAGCATTTTCATGTTTTCTTAATTTATCAACACACTGTACATCTGATCTAAAAATGTTATATGGTAAATTAATTTTCTCGACAAGCAGAATTTTTTATAAAGAATAACTTTTCGTCGTAAAATCAATAATAAAGATCTTTTTCCATCCCGGGACACACTGTATTTGACAATCAATAAATTTTAAACAATTGCAGGTTTTCATGGTAATCAGAACAGATGTAAGAAAAAACACCTTAAAAGCTATGAATTTTAATTTTTAAAAGAAAGTGTTTATTTAACAGTAATATTTCACAATCGGCAAAACCTGACAATGCTGAGTCAACTCAACGACTTATAGCGCTGGGACCAAAAATACATAATTACATTAGACTGAAGAAATGAGCAGTTTTAGTGAGAAATTCAAATGTCTTACTTATCGAGTACCAGGTCCAGGTCTATACTGATTTGGGCCCATGTTTTTCCTTTGACAAATAAGTGTTCAAAGACATGCCGTTTGATAGTGCCTGCTCTAATAAACAGTGACAAGATGTAGGGCGGGCAAGAATATGTTTATGAATGAATGATTATTCTCACTGATCGTCGTCAAAATTACATACCGATTTTTGTAGGCAGCAGATATTGTAGTATAGCAAGCCTTCTTTTCCAAAAAATTGACCACAGGTTTTCTTTGTGCTCTGTCATCATACACAAGCACATTTCCCTCCTTTGTACAGCAGGCTGCCAAATTGTTCTCGTCGCTGAAAAAAATTATTCCCCTCACGGATGTGGGTATGGGTAGTTGCAACTCGTCATGTCCTAACTAAAATGTTATAATATTTCAACTGGGCTTCTAATAATATAATAGACCTTATCATACAGTGCGAGTTTGTAACTTGGAATAAATTCAGCAAATCCAGTAGTTTATTTTTTGGAAAATTGCTTGAACACGGGTTCAAGTTCGGTGACATTTTAAGTTGAGGTATTTTTATAAATACAAATACTGATACAGTGTGTCCCAAATTGGAGATGACAATTTCGATAATTTTTTTAAAGGTAACCCTAGTTTTGCATTAATTATTTTTAAAGTGCATAATAAATTATACATAAGTACCAAATTTCAAATTTGTATTCCTTGTCAAATTTTGAGGAGTTGAAAGCATGAATAAGACATAAGTTTATGTTAATTTCTCCCGAAATAATTAGAAATGTTCACTTTCACTTGCTTTTAGGATACCGATAATATATCAAAATAGTGAATGCACAATATTTTGAGCATTTTTTGACGAAAAAGAATTAAAGATGGATAGATATAAGGTTTTTTATTTTTCAATTAAATTAACTGTTGTGTGTTTATTATCTTGTAAATGACAAGGAATAACAATTTGAAATTAGGACTTATATTATGTATAACTGAATATGCACTTTAAAAATAGTCAATAAAAAACTAGGGTTGCCATTTAAAAAAATATCGATATCGTCATATCTCTAATTTGGGACACACTATATCAAAATTTTTTTTTATAAAAAAGACCACAACTTAAAATGTTAATACTCGTGCTCAAGCATTTTAAAAGAACTGTACTGGATTTACTGCAAGTTACAAACTCACACTGTATATTTGTTTTTATTGTTACTCTTACGTCATAAAGCCGTTTTACAATCGGCAGTTATTCTTTTATGCAGCTGGTACCAATTGCAAATTGAACGGCCGATTTAAAACTATAAAAAAAGTTGCCGACTGTAAAACAGATTTTCATAGTACATTTTATAATTTTTAAATGCACTAACTAATATCTACTTTTTAAACAAACTTGAAACTAGAAAATTTATTAGGGTTGTACCGGCTATACATATATGTACCTAGTACCTAGGGAACCAAATAGTTATATTTTAAGTATAAAAATTATTCGTTATACCGATGTTTTTATTAGGGCTGCACTGAGCCCTGTTTTTTAACTTGACCGAGTACCGAGTACTCGGCTGAAGGTATTGACCGAGTACCTAGTACTCGGCTGCCAAGTATTGATATTTTTCAAAAAAGGTCAACATCTCGGAAACTATTAAGTATGGACTAATAATGCATTTAATAAAAAATAATTATAATTTTATGTGGAATCTGAAAATTTAAAAAAACACTATTTAAAAACCGGAAAATGGAGAGAGACTTATATATTTACATTATAATATTCCTCTTCTAAATTATAAGTATTAAATTTATTAATGCCACTGTACTTTGCATAAGTATGTTATTGAAAATTAAAATTCTGAATTTATGTCTCATTTCTTACTGTTTTTGACATGCCGAAAAGGATTGCTTCTAATATTCTACTATACTGATGGGCCGAGTAATAAATATAAGACCGAGCACCGAGTACTCATTACTCGGTGAAAATTCTGGCCGAGCACCGAACTACTCGGTACTCGGTGCAGCCCTAGTTTTTGTACATGTGGCAACCCGATAACTATTTCAAAAATAGTTGCAGGGGTTCGGTTGGAGGATTATTAATAAAAAATAATTAATTTGGTACCACCTAAACTTTTACCGTTAAAAAGATGTTTGTCATTGAATAGATATAAAATTTTTATTTTTCGAAATTATTTCCTAATAAAGATGACATCTTTTGCTACTGATAAATTGTAGATACCTATTTCAAAAATCGGCAAATACCTTTGCCCAAAATTTTTAAATAAATAATGGCTGAATGGCAGACCTGCCAAAGCCATAAAAAAAAGTAAAAATAAAAGTTAAATATAAAAATACATTACATGACAAACATAGCGGCAAGTGTTTTTAGATATTTTTGTTCTGATGAATTGAATATTTAAAATTTGGTCAAAAAAGGTATTCTTAGGCCCAAAGATGGACAACTCAGAGATTAATGATGGGCCTAGAAAGCTGCAAAAACATGATTAACTACTTAACTAAGAGCTATGCGAAAGATGGTTTCTCTAAAATTATGTTTTGAGGTGCCCCAAGAGTTTTTAAAATTAAAAAAAAATCGATCATGAAAAAAAAATATTAGTTTTTCAAAACGGAATAGCTGCAAAAACCTGCTTCACTACTTAACTAAGTGCTATGCGAAAGATAATTTTTCTAACATTATATTTCGAGGTGCCCCAAGCCTTTTTAAATTAGAAAATTTTCGCGAAAATTGAACACTAATTTTTTTATGCAACTAATGCTTATTTTAAATTATCGTTTCTGTTTTAGTTTGTATACTTTTTTATTGCCAAAGAGTTTTTTTTTTTAACTTGATTAATTTATTAAAGGAATATTATATATTATAATTAAATATATATAATTTAAATAAAAATCATGTTTTTTGACCTTTGGGACACCTCGAAATATAATGTTAGAAAAATTATCTTTCGAATAACACTAAGTTAAGTAGTGGAGCAGGTTTTTGCAGCTATTCCGTTTTGAAAAACTAATATTTTTTTTCATGATCATTGATTTTTTTTTATTTTAAAAATTCTTGGGGCACCTCAAAACATAATTTTAGAGAAACCATCTTTCGCATAGCTCTTAGTTAAGTAGTGGAGCATGTTCTTGTAGCCATTCCGATTTGAAAAACGAATTTTTTTTTCGACACGTATAACTTCACTCCACCCTAATGTATAAGTTCGCCATACAGCTAGCTCTAGGTATAGCTACAACGCCTGCCGACGCGAGAGACTAAAGTTTCTTAACAGTAGTTTTAACTAAAAAGTAAAATAGTATAAAAATCTTTAATGCACTTGTAACATATTTATACAAGATCAATTTAAAATTATAAGTCTTTAATTACACATAACATATAAAAAAAAGCCTGCCCTAGTCTTTTCTTATACAGTGTGGAGTTTTTAACTGGAATATTTTCGTGTCTTCATGAAATTTTTTTTTTGGGTTAGAAGCCGCCCCCAACTTTTTTCTGCAAATGTCAAGGTTGTTGTGATAGCTCGTTGGCAAGGGTATAAAAAAGGGAATATGACCCACTATTTACTTTTGCATTTCGGTAATCTAGAAAGCCAGAAAAAAATGGCCCATTTAGCAACAATTGATACTACAATTTGAGGTTTGCCAGCGTAGACTGTTTAAACAAAAAAAAGGAAACATGTTATTGATAAAGGTTGTTGTTTACTCGATGCCGCATTCCAATGATCACTTTGTTATCGGTTTAATAAACGATCTAGTCACTACCTACCAGACTCCTCTAACTGGAATGGATTGAAGATATTTCCATAGGCGATAAAGGGCAACAGGAGCTGTGATATGATATCAAAAACACATATCACAACATCCTGTTCCTTTACCGGCTACAGTAGGTACTGCTCTAAGCTCCAGCAAATATTACACAAAAAAGTTAAATGCCATTTGACTGCATAGTCCCACAAGCAGGTAAGGTTCTGAAATTGGACTATAGTTTAAATCACATAACCCATATTTCAGTTCCTTTCCAGCGTACAGGTAGATGTCCTAAAAACAACCAATACAACATATTAAGCTTAAACAGTGATGGCTTATTACACTGTTTGACGATTATGGACTTAAGTATTACAAATATTATGTAGTACCCTATAGTTGGGTTGTTTGTTTATTTCTTGATTCACTAATCAGGCAACTTTGATTGTAAATAAGTAATGTAGGTCAATGTCATAAATGAGAATCAAACTTTCCTGGCTAGTTAACGCAACTTGTGACCAATCAGATTATGTTTTCTCTTCACGCTTTGCTCGCAGTTTGCATAAGTATATAATTTACTATATTTAAACTTACCGACTTTGCTTTAAAAATACATTGCTTGGTGTCAACATCCCAGAGTTTAAAATCATTAGATTCCCCACCAGTCCCAACAACATTGGCATTATTCTTGTTGGAAACCATTACATCTAAGGATCCTTTTTCCTCCAAATCAATAGAAAAATAATCCTTCTTTTTCTTAGTCCATATATTGATGATCCCATCTTTTTTTGCTAGTAATATGGACTTTCCAATACGACCAATTCCTATAATTATTCATTACTTTTTAAATAAATTTTAATACCGAAATTAATAGTAACAGCTTTTAGTCCCATTGAAGTTTATGTTTTTGGATAGAAAATTAAAACTGACTTAGGCAATCAATCACCTATATTTATTTCGTTCAATACAACAAAAATGCCTATACTAAGTTAGTAAAATATGGGATAATGTTCTGGGGAAGGGATAGTCAAATTCAAAGTATATTTGTAATTCAGAAGCGATTAGTCAGAATAATTAAAAAATTAAATTTCAATGCCTAACATGTCGGTCTGTTTTTAAAAAATTGGGAATATTGACAGTATATGCATTGTACATTTATGAGTTTTTAATAGTTTTCTTTAAAAATAAAAACTGTTTTCAAACTCCAGTTACTCATCAACACTTATATATCAATTATCCCATACACAGGCTAACTAACCCTTACTGAAAAATCACCTAATTATATGTGCTTAAAACTGTACAACAAATTGCCCGAGAGATTAAAAAGAATAAACAATGAAAAGCAATTTAAAACAGAGATCAGACGAACTTTGGTAGAATTAGAGCCCTATAATATGGATGATTTTTTTAATATGTAATTTTAGGATTTTCTTTTATGGCGTCATTTCATTTTATGTATATAATTATTGTATTATGTAACATGATCTGAAATAAAGAAATTAAGTAAGTAAGTAAGTAAGTAAGTCGCTAAAATGTGATTTTAACCTCGCATAGAAGAAAAAATAAAATTTTCAACGGTTTCGGTTTTTAGTGAGAAAATAAATAAACTAAAAACCCTAAAAGAATTAGAATTGCCTGGACGTACAAAGTATCTGATCTCATAAAAAGTAAATAGCGGTGCGTCCAAGCGAGGATGGTATTAACTGTAACGTCACCAGGGTTGCGACGATTTAAATCAATTTATAAATTATTGCTGTAAAAACAAGTCGCCGAAGCAAATCCATCAGAAAATTAAAAAAAAAAGAAGATAGTTTAATTAAAACTAAGTGTTTACATACATTATAATAAGGGTAAAAAGTACTTATTTTAGTAAATTTTAAGGATTCTTGCTCGGATTTTTAATTGTTGGGGTTGAGGGACATGCAAGGAAACGGTTTTAAAATTTTTCTCATAAACGAACCATGCTACGAAAAAGTTGAGGTGGCGAAAAAAACAACTATTAATTGCTTAATCTAAAAAAAATACTAAACATATAAAAAAGCAGTGGCGTACAATGTTTTTTCCCTTTAATTTTAATCGGATTACCCTCTGGGACGCCAATGGAATTAACATGTCTATTCTAATTACATTAAAGTAAGACCCTTTTTACCGCAAATAAAAGTGCCAAGTTTTATCAAAATCGGCCAAAATGTTTTTGAGTAATTAATAAAAAAAACATTTTTCTTTAACTTTGACACCCACCCTGTATCTAGAAAACGAAGCATGTTAGACCACATGCTTATAGAAAAAAAAATCTTATTTTTACCTAAACAAGCGATCCTGAACGTTTGGCCGCTTAACCCTGGGACACCTTGTATATTGATAAAAATCAAAAAAATCGTGATTTTTTGCAACCCTGGACGTCACGTTTGAAGTAAAACTACGATACCGATTAAACCGTCAGTAATTAAGCGACCTAAATAACTATGACTTATTTAGACATTTGAAGTAATATTTATTTATTATAAGTAATAACTGCTGGTATTAACCACTAACTCTCTTGGACAGGCTAATGTTTTAAACTTTGTGCTTTTGCTGAGTATTTTTAATTGTTTTATGAAAGGTTTGTGACACTCTATGAAGATTTTTACAATTGGAATTTACCCAGTTTGTACTAATAACTTTATAATGTAAAAGAATAATAAAAGTGTGGCAACTGCACTCATGTGTTATTCTGTCCAATACAACAGGATGTTTAATAGGTTCTAATTTTATTGTAAATGTCCATGAGTTGTATGAGCCCATTCCCAATCATTTTTAGAGGGGTTTGGAGTTTACAACGCTGTGAGGATACTGACTAAACTTTAAAAAATATTTATAAGGCGCTGAAATAAAATTAATGTATACCTACGATACTTTCATCTCCTTCTAAACCATCAATTTCATTTCTAAACGAATGTTTCTCTGTATTATAAAAGTAGGCATGACCATTTTGATAACCTAAAACTATTTCTTCTGCATTCTGCCCCTCAGCTATGGCTGTAACCTCACAGGCCTCTTCACTTTTTGATGTCTTTAGATCACCAGGCTCATCTCCTGTATCTAAAAAGGATCATGACCATGGTTAGGTACTTAATTTTAGAAAAAATATACCTACCCAATAGGAAAAAAGTAGGTATACTTGAGAGCTCTGTCGTCATCAAATCTAAACTAGACTTATTTGGAATATTATAACACAATAAATTTGTAAAAATACTTTAGTACCTAATAATAATATAGTTTAACGGACAGACAGTTATCATTATCAGTTTGTAAAGGGTAGGAGTTTTCAGTTTATCAGTATAAAACATGTATACTACTTACAAAGCAGTAGGCCTCTAGCCGTTCCAACATAGTATCGATTCTTTCCTACAACCATTTCGAGTTTTTTGCATAGAAAAAAAAATAAGATCTTTGTTACATAAAAACGTGCTTAAATCGCTTTTTTATTATTATGCATTGCTCGAAAGTCACAGGGCAAAAGAGAAGCTAGAATAAGAACGTTAAAAAGGCGCCAAGTCGAGAAAAGAGAGAAGACAGGACATGCACATTGCACTCGTTCGTGTCGTTGGTTGACACGTGAAAATGTCAGGTTAGTTCTTCTTTTTTAGTTCTCTAGTCTTTAGCCGAGTTCCTTTTTAGTTACCTTTAAATGGTAAAGCAAAGCTCTGAAAGATTTTTACCTCTTCCCTTGCCGCAGTTATGACCTTTATATTTCCTATATTAATATGATAACTACAACTAGCGTGTACCCGGCATGCGTTGCAACCCGCTGGTATAAATACAAACCCGAACAAACCCAATATATTAGTACCCGGCATGCCACTTTCTGAAATTGCACCCGTGCCAGGCACGTATTTAGGGGGGGGTCCAGACCCCCCTCCCCCCCCCCCGAAACGAATTTATAATCATATAAATGCCGCTAAAAATCCCGCTATTCCTTAAAATGGTTTTGAGTCCGCTAGGCTTAAAATTATTCCTAGGCTTAAAAGCAAGATTCGTCAACAGAAAAGGGCGTAGCACCCAAAAAATTTTCACCCGTGCGAAGCCGGGGCGGGTCGCTAGTTATACAGAAAAACCTTCTTCTTGAATCACTCTATCTATTAAAACAAACCGCTTCAAAATCCGTTGCGTAGTTTTAAAGATAATATAATAATAAGCACATATAGGGAGAATATAGGGACAGACGGGCGAAGCGTTCCTTTTACCCAAGAATGCAATCCCAATAAAGTTGGCATTTTACCTTGGATCAGAAAGTCGGTTTGTGGATCATAAACACACACATACCAGTAAAGTTCTTAAAACCACAAATTTTTAAATTGCATCCGTGCCGCACGACCAATGATTTTAGGTAGCAGCAGATGAGGTGGGTAACTATTTGAAATGAAATTATTTCAAATGGCTATGCAAAATAGAAAATGGCATTTCTATTTTCTATCTTAAATACTTTCGAAAAAAGTATTTTCTATAGTAAAAATCAAGTAAGGTTTTAACGCGTTTAGGTTAGGTTCTGTCATATTTGACATAAATTGTGTGCAATATATGTCAAATATGACAGAACCTAACCCAAACGCGTTAAAACTTTACTTGATTTTTACTTATATTTTATATTTAAAATAGAATAAATGAACAATTTTCTATTTAAAATAGTTATAGGTAATAGGTCAAATTTAGTTCATACAGATGCGAATCACGAATTGCGAATAATGCTCTGATTGGTCAATTTCGTACACCCGATTTTACCTGATTAACGAACGAGATTCGCCGTCTCTAACGATTGTCAGCTGACAAATGATTGACATTCGACAATTGAATTGTGGTACTGGTTATGATGACGTTGTGAGAAATTGTCAAATTGCGAGGAAAAAATTGTGAAATCCGTAAAGAGGCAAGAAACAACTGAAATTAAATTTAAAAAAATCGTCCGCCCAAGCCTATTAATGATAATTAAAGCTAACAATGTTGTTAGAAACATAGAACCTTTGGTGTTACATAATATGTAAAGTACATTAATAAAGAGAAAGCATTTTCCATAGAAACTTATTTAAAATACCTATTTTCCATTTTATATTTTAAATGAAAATTTAAAAACCATTTTCTATTTTTTATCCTAAATGGCTTTTCAAATTCAAATTAAATTTATTCTACTAAGGATCATACAATATGATTTGAGGTTCGTCATATGAAACTATAAAATTAAGCTAAAAAAAATTTAAAACGTTAAATGTACGAGAAAAATCCACACACACAAATATAACAACGTTTAGCCACTCAAAAAGTCTTTTAGTGAGTAAAATGCATTTTTTATGAGAAAGTCCTTTAGTTTTCTTCCAAATATACCTCTTGTTATGGATTGTTTGATTTCTTCTGGCAGTTTATTGAAAATTTTGATGCAGGCATAGTGGGGAGATTTTTCATATCGTGTTGAAGTGTGTCTAGGGACTATAAGACCATTTGCGTTTCTTGTAGTATAGTTATGATTGTTTCTGTTTTCCTGGAATTCGTTCTTGTTGTTGTATACATATATGGAGCACTTGTATATTGAAGTGACTGTGAGGATTTTGTGTTTTTTGTATATTTCTCTGCATGTTTGTGTTGGTTTCAATCCAAAGATGAGCCTTAGTAGACGTTTCTGTGCTTGAAATACTCGGTTTATGTTTACTGCTTGTCCCCACAGTAAAATATTATAGCTGAGATGAGGATAAGCTAATGCGTAGTAAGATGTTATTTGAGTACAGGCACTGTGTATCTTAACTTTAGTATAGCGTAGTAAGCTTGTGCCAGTTTTGAGCATACATGATCCAATTGAGGTTCCCACAATAGTTTGGAATCAAGATACGTTCCCAGAAATTTGGAAGAGGATGCTGCCTGGTTCAATTGCATTTTTGGAGAAGGTTTGTAGAAATGTATGTGAACCGTTTTGTCCTCGTTTAGTATAAGTTGATTCGAAAAACACCATCTGTTCATTTGTTCTGTTACTTCTTGTATTTTCTGTGTGCTTCTGGGTCATCTAGTGCTGATATGGCAACCGTGGTATCGTCGGCAAATTTGATGGTAAATCCCGGTAGTGATATTATAGATCGTTTACAAATAATATGAATATGAGAGGTGCGAGGACAGATCCTTGGGCAGCTCCGATGTTTAATTCATATTCTGAGGAGGTATATATGATTTCCGATTTTGACCAACAGCCTTCTTTCGGTTAGAAACGACATTATTAAGGACAGTGCATTTCCCCTTATTCAAATAGCATAGAGTTTCTGTTCGACAAACTTTAGGTTTAAAGTATCAAAGGCCCGTGATAAATCAAAGAACATTCCGGCAACCACCTTGTTTGATTCTTGTTCTTGATGTATAAATTGAACAAGTCGGAATGCAGCTGTCTCGGTGGATTTACCCCGTTGAAAACCATGTTGATCGTCCCTTATCACTTTAAATCGGCCTAGAAAATTCATCAGTCTGTCGTACAGTATACGTTCGAAGATTTTCGAAAATACACTGAGCAGGGATATTGGCCTGTAGTTGTCAATGTTACATTCATTGCCCATTTTAAAGATTGGTATTACAGTGGCTAGTTTTAATGTGGATGGAAATGTTCCAGTGGTAAAGGTATGAGGCATCTATTTTGTATTTTCATTTTAAATGCATTTTTAAAACCATTTTACCCACCTCTGGGTAGCAGATCATTGCGCACGACCTCCAGGAGCAAGTGAGTGCGGAACTGATTGCACTCTGACTCTGGGCAAAAAGTGCCGCACCAGTTTCTAAAATGGAATTTAAGAACTTGCACCTAGGGATCACAAAATTCGAAATCCATCGATACATCGAAAATCGATATATCGAATTTTGATCCATCGATGTAGCAAAAACATCGACATTAATCCATCGATATTGAAAAAATATCGACCGAAAAACATCGATATATATCCATATATCGAAATTTTTTAAATATAACAAAAATTAAACGCTGCTTGTAGCACAAGATGAGTTACGCGTCTTTATATACTTAATGAAACGTTTAATATTAGGTCTTAAAAATTCTTACCTATTTAACACTTTATAAACTAATAATGTGTACTTACCTCAAAGTAATTTTTTACATCTGGAACGACCTTAGGGTTCATAAAGCACGGCTTTTATTATTTATAGGTTGGCAGCACCAATACGCGCCGAAATTTCTCTAGTATTTAGCGCCAGTGCATGAAACAAAGAAATTAAGATGGCGCTAGAAAGTAGCAACCAACGAAATAAGAATACAAAGGAAGTAGGGTATGGTAGATTGACAGTTGTCCGGGATGGGGTCTGATGGCGGCTACATTTAACGCACGCGCGTTTCCGGTTTACCTGTGGCGTATCATTAAAATGGTAATAACAAAATGATTAATGAAATTTTATTTGGACGAAAAAAATAAAAAATATATTTAGATTCATATATAGCTATAAGATACGGTAAGGTTGGTGTAATAAAACAATACAACTATTTCTTTTAATTATTTATTTAAATAAGGTAACGGAGGTGAAAGGGTAATGTAAATATCTGGTTAAATAACTAAAAAACACCTGTTATACATTAAAAAAAAATTGCAGAAGACAAATTGTTTCAGATAATCGGCAAAATTATTGCCAAAACGTCTACGTTAAAAAATAAAAATTTAAAAAAACCTTACTCTTTCTTCATGAACCAAATCACAAGAAAATAATAAAATATAATATAATATAGTCCTGTTTATTATAATATGTACCTAAATAATATTAATGAGATTTCTAGTATACAAGAAAATTGTCAAATGACAAACTATGCAGATAATACAAACATTTTATTTATTTGTAGTATCAACAACTTAACAAGTTAATTATAGATAAATAAACCCCATTTCTAAAAGCTATCCTAAGCTATAATAAATATTCAATTAGCATTTGCCCAAGCAGTTCATTCCTTAATTTTAATTTTTGATAGTTTAAATTATATATGTCAATGTCTCCACAATATTTATTAAAATAGAGCACAGTCACAGTGGTGAGTTTTTGTATAGATTTGTCCTCGGTGTAGGAATATAAAATACATGTGCGGATCTAGTATTGACTAAGCCTATTCTAAACGGAAGCAGTCCTAAGAACTCTTTATTATCTATTTTGTCTCTAAATATTTTATATAAGAAAATAATTCTTGCTTCTATACACAATAGTCTTAAAGAAGGGATATTAAACAAATTACACAAAAGCCCTTGATCTGTACCTCTTGGCGGATAAACTGAAAATGACTTGTAGTACAAAAATTTTTAAAATTTAAGCTGAATAGATTTTGAAAGAGCAATCTTATTGGCATACTGAGGATCCCAAATAGTGCATGCATACTAAAGTTTTGTAGCTACCAGGGATTTATATAAAGTTATTATGGCGTTAACATTTTTAAAGTATTTACAAGTTCTTATTATAAATCCTAGCATATAAAGACCATGAGCTTCTCGAGCAACATATTTAACAATTTATGATTGAAGTAAATTATTATTGGTTTTCTAAAGATAAACTGATATTAAATAAATCAAAGACCGTTATCACCTTGTTTAAGACTAACCCATACACTTTGGAGAATCGGGAAACAGTAACCATTAATGATTGTCATATAAGATTAAAGGAATATACTAAAATCTTAGGTGTGTTGTTGGATAGTAAAATGTCCTGGAAGAACCATGTCCTGGAAGAGGCATATCCTGGAAGAGCCATGTCCAATATATGTTGTAACCAGAAGGTGTTCCAGTTAGATTCACAGTAGGATAATTATCTTCAGGCAGGTTTTGACAGGGTGTCTTATAAGATATTGCATAGGAACGTACCTGCCAAAAAAATATAAGTTTTTTAATTATTTGTTTGGCACCTTTACCAAATGACACAAAAGTAACTATAACGTGATACTAACTCTCTTTGTAAAATTTTTTTTTTATATTTTGATATGAATTTCTTTAAATGATAGAAGGTTTGGGACTTGCTTTGAATTTATTTTTTTAATCAATGGTATCTCCAGTCGCCCTTAGGTGAATATTGAGAAAACGTTTCTATCATTCTAGAAACATCATTGTCTTCAGTCTTTAAATATGAATTTCTTTGTTTATCATACCTACACTTCCATATTTTATTACATTCTTTATCCATGGGTTTAAAATTTTAAAAGTAGATTAAACCAATAAAACATCTAAAAACTTTTATCGATACATAATTTATGAAAAAGTGACAAAGCAGCTTCCTCAGAAGGATAAATAATGCAGAATTATTTGTATTCATATTCTTAAGTACCTACCTACATATTTTCCAATATATAGTAAAAATCTTGAATACTCTCGCAAGATGGGGGCAAAGTCACGTGACACTCTGTCAATTTTGGTCTATTAAATTTTTATAAGTTGGCATGAATTACAGGACCGGACTTGAAAATTATACATGTGATACCTTCTAAAACAATTTATGCAATAGCCTCATCGGTTCTACCGCTTTAATATTGCCAAATAATAAGTAATAGGTAATAATTTCTTTTGAAAGTTATGTTTTATAAATATTATAATTTAAGGTAGGTAATAGGTAATAAGCATGAATTTCGATATGGTTTAAAGATAAAGTGTCAAAATAGATTTAAATAGTTTATAATATTATAAATATCCAAACCTTAAAAATACTAAACTAACTGAAACACAAATTAAAATAGGATTCTGTCACTCATATTTAGAATAGATTTTTTTGGGTTTTATTTGTTTAGATTATACCTATAGGTAAAATACCTACAGTTCAACATAAACTAATTTAATTCAAGTTATTACATTCACTGTCAAGAAAATCCCCATATATGACTTACGTAAGGTACGTAGACCCAAATATGGTTTTTATAGAATTTGTTGGCTATGGTACTGTTACATTCCTAAACTTGTATGTGGGCTAACATAAAGTTAAAAGCTCCAATATAGCTAGGGATTTAATTTTTCTGTCAATGGAAACCCTAATTTAACAGTTTTTCACTTAACGTAAGGTACGAAGACCCAAATACGGTTTTTATAGAATTTGTTGGTTATAATACAGTTACATTCCTAAACTTGTATGTAGGCTAACATAAAGTTAAAAGCTTTAGTTTAGCTAGGGATTAATTTTTTTTGTCAGTGGAAACCCTACTTTAACAGCTTTTGACTTACGTAAGGTACGTAGACCCAAAAGTGGTTTTTATGGAATTTGTTTGTTAAAATGCAATTTATTGATACAGTTACATTTCTAAACTTGTATGTAGGCTAACTTTATGTTAAAAACTTTATTTTATTGTCATACAAACAATAATAATAGTAATATCAAATAATAATTTCACTTATGTAAGGTACGTAGACACAGAAAATAGAATTATATATTTGTTCGCTATCCTATTACATACTAATATGGTTAGCTATTTTAACTACTATAGTAACATAATGTTACTTACTATTACCTTACTATTGCCAAACAATAATAATATTTACTAATAACAATAATAAAAATAATTCCTTCACCTAACCTTAACGAACAAACATTTTAGGAACAAAAATTTTACAAACTAACTTTTCGACAAAAACGGCGTTCAGATGAAATAAAACTTATTACTTATCGATGAAATCAACTTAACGAGCAAGGCACACATTAATAATTATGATCCCTAATGAAAAAGAATTAAATTTTTTTAACCTATATCTAAATTTTTGGTCAAATGAATAATAATTGTAGGTACTTACACAAAAGTAATTAAATTAAAATTTTTAAAATGTAATTAAATGTAACAAAAACGCAATTCATAACTAAGTGTTTGGGCTCATTACGGTCCGCTACAAATCTAGGGATATTATTATGTCCCAATATCAGCTGATCGATGACAAATAACCGCTGTCATCTGTTTTAAAACGAGACTATTCATGATATTTAGTATATTATGTAATGACCCGATACAATAGTTTCAAAACTTACATTTTTTAACCTGGCTACTTCAAAAGTAGGCACTACTGCAGTTGGGACCAATCTAACTTTCAATCTTGAGGTTCTGTCAAAGCAATCTTCAGGAAAATGCTTCTAGCAAAGAACTGTATTTCGTGTAGGATCCCAATCACTTCGGTTTACAATTTTCAACCACGCCTTTTTTCTTAGGTAATTATTTGGAAAACTAAAAACCAATAAGTATTTTTAATTTGCTTTTTTGTAGAAATGGGGTAACCCAGTCGATTAATAAATAAATAATATTTTTCTGGTTTTATAAGACGAACGCCCATGAATGACATGCGAGGTTCGGAGGTTATGTGTATTTTGATATTAAATTAAAATATTTTTTTTTTCTATACAGATTAAAAAAGTTTATATATCTAAACATAAACTTACCGATGAAATGTAATGCCCAGTTTTTTACTTCATAGCGTTTGGGAGCACCCACAAGCAGCACAACTAACCATATTTAAAGCTTATTAATTAACCCAGAATAACAATTAATTAAAATGTTTTAATCGCTGTCCAGCGCTAAAAGTATACTCCACTGTCACACTAAAGTAATTATAAGTTTACTAGTATTCGTTAAATATGGTTGTTAACTAATTAAAATGCAAAATAACTCAAAAACGGCCAAGAAAGCAGAAATCACAGCTCGACCTGTCAACCACGGTCAAACACCAAAACAAACATGGAGTCATATTGTGGTGTCTCAAAATGGCCGACTTCCGTCGGTCGGTTTGTTAGGCGGTTTATGCAAAATCCTACTTCCTTTGTACTCTTATTTCGTTGGTAGCAACACTTAAAATAGTTAAAATATATTTTTCATATCTATAAAAAATACTAAATGATCCCAATTTTTTGGTTTAATAACTTTGAAAACGATGTATTTTAAGAAACATCGATACTTCGATATATCGATCTAACCTCCATCGATGTCATGGACCATCGAGTCAAAATCCATCGATATATCGAAAACTATCGTGCATCCCTACTTGCACCTGCACTAAAATTAGTTACCAATGGTTGACAAATATCAAGGTCTCTATACTATACCCTTTATGCCCACTTCCACCAACTTATTTAGGGACTACTTAACGTTAGGTAGAGAATAACTTTAGGTAAGACGTCGTATTGGCTTCCACCAAGCTTAATCGTTCCCTTAACCGGCTTAAGGGCATCCTAAATTTAGGGGTTGAAAATTCTTCACCTAAAGTGCTACCTAAGAAGGAAAGATGCAATCTGACCTCATTTTTTCAGTATTTATTGCAAAACTAACCTATATTTCCTTTAATTTTTTGTTTCCTTCAATCTTTCATTCCTCTACTTCTTTCATTTAACTTATTAAAGTCATCGAAATGGAGATGTTTGATGACGACTATGAAATATTAGATTTAATTCAAAATGGATTTCCCAGAAGAATATGTAATAGAAATAACCACTTTGATGGACAACTTAACGTTTTTCCATCGCTTTAGATTAACAAAACCCACGGTTTTACACATTTTAGAGCAAATAGAAGATCAGTTGGAGTATCCAGACGACAGGTTAGTGGTTGGGTATTTTTTCCTCATCAATATTTAAATGTATTGTAAATATTTTTCTATGGATCTGTATGCATATGCCTATTTGATATTTTATTACAATTTTTAGAAACAATGCTGTATCGCCCATTATTCAGTTATTAACCTGTCTAAGATATTATGCTACTGGTGGGCATTTAAGTTTATGTGGAGACTTTATGGGGATGGCTTTAAGCAGTACATCACGCACTGTAAAAAAAGTAACTGAAGCAATAATAGTTAGCGATGGGCGGATCGGATCTGAGCCGGATCGGTGAGTCGGATCTTAAGAAAGATTCATACTGATCCGACTCTCAAAATAAAATAGACGGATCACGGATCTGACGGATCTATTTGATTTGATTGTCGACCGCTAGGTTCACGTTCGGCGTAGGGGTAGAATTAGAATTCACTGCTACGGCGCACGGCGCCACGAGCTGCGATGCGATGGAGAGCGGCTCGTGGCTCTCGGATCCGTTAAAAGATTTTTTAAAGTCGTTCCGATGCCTGACATGCGGGTCGCAGCGTTGGAAAAGAAAACGTAGCGTGGCGATTTATTACTGTACTGTTGTGTTTATTGTATTGTGGGTTGCGTCACTTATTTCTTGATGATTTCATAGAGTCTGGAATATAAGTTTTTTCTATGAAACCACCATATTAAAGAATCTTCGTATCTTTTAATAAGCGGTTCATTTAAATGTTTGTCCATTTCTGTAATCACTGGGGGTTCTTATTTTTTGAATAATGTTAAATGGCGCTACCGCGTAAGATCGTTTAAAATAATGATCAATGATACGGATCGTGACTCAGAATAACCGAGCCGAGAACCGATAAGATTTTCTTTATGATTTTTGGGACAAGACCCGGGATCCGGCTCATTGAGTCGGATCTTTGTGCTGATTTGGATCTGGTGACCCGAATCCCAAAATAGATCCGTCTTGCCCACCACTAATAATAGTTGGTTTGAGGCCCCACATAGACATGCCTATGTTAGATGATGAGATCACGACAGCAGATATACGGGAATTACACCAATTTATATTAGAGTCTCATAGTGTCCTTTACTAAATTAATTAAATAAAAAAGATGTATATATAGTCTATTACCAATGCGACGACTGACCGTGCATTCAAAAGATTTCCAAATATATTTTTTTCAAAGCAAAAATCCCTAAAGTACTGCGATGTTGCCAGTTATTTTCAACACTTAGCTAGGTATTCCATAACTTTTGCTGGTGGAAGCCATTCTAGAAATTTAGGTATTCCTAAATTAGGTAGGCCCTAACTATTCTCCCCCTAATTAAAAGTCAGTGGAAACGGGCATTAGAGACCTTGGACAAATATTGCATTCGTGCAGCAGCCGCACCAATTCGGCCAATGGAATTCGCTGTTAACTTTTTTCAGTGTATTTTTATTTGTATCTGTATCGGTTTTTCTTTTGTTTATGATCATGATGATGATTAAACAACAGTAACAGGAAATTATGTTTAGGATTAATTTAAATATAATAAAACATGGAACTAATTTTCATACCACTTGTTTTGTTAATGGAAATGGACAGGGCCCAAGGGCAATGAAAAAAATTTTAAGCGGCTCCAAGAAAAGGTAAATAATTTATATTGATTGGTACCTACCTATCTACAGTGACCACACTGACCACAGGAAGTGTGCAGCATAAAATATGGAATATTATTTACTATATTTTTTTTGTAGTTAGTGAATTTTATTTTATTTCGAGTTTCACATCCATCAAATCCAGTGGGTCTAATTGTATATAGGTATAAGGAAAAGTAAGAAATTCGAAATTATCGTAAGAGTAAGGTATAGCCTACCCCAGTTTTTACTTTAGCAAAATTCTATTAAGAAAAGTTCCTTTAATTCCAAATAAGTAACTTACCTCGACACAAAATAGAAATTTTGTAAAATTGTGAATTTTTCAAATTCTTGTTATTTTTTTCTCATATGCTGCACACTTTCTCTCAGATGAAAATATCCATCAATTCAATTCATTAAATTAAAAAAAATATATATATATTTTAAGTAGGTACCTATACAACAATTTAAATATTTCTTAAAATATTTTAGAAAATTTCACCCTGTAGATACCCCACCACTTCCCTCGACATCAAGTAATCTTGGAAGAACTTCGTTTGAAGCCAAAGTTACAGGAAATCCCAGAAGGTCAACAGTTCTAAATAAATTGTTTATGAGACACATTACTGATCTTATGGCGACAGGGGAATATTCTAGTCAGATTGTTGGATATGGAATTGAAGTGAATAAGGTAGAAAAATGTATACTTATTTAACATTTTTATTGTACCTATAACTACTTATTATTGTTAAGTAGTGTATCAATATATTATTATATTCTGATGCTAATTATTTCTTATTTTAAGTTAACAACCAGAGCAATATGCTTGCTTTATGCTTGCTTTATACCTCTCAGTTAAGATTTAAGTTAATTTAAGATTTAATTTATCATTTAAACTAAGCTAAGAAATAATTTTGTTAATTTATACCTCGAAAACGTGCCACTAAATTAAATTAAATGAAGTGCAAAAAAAAGAAGATTTGTCCAGCTGTTGTTACAACAATTAAAGCAAGTAGTAAAAAACAAATCGTAGTCTTCCATTACAAATCACAAGAATTTAGATCAGTCAAAATAAATAGAAAAAAAGCACTTTATTTGTTGAAAAAAATAAAAATTCCAACAATAATTTTAGGTTATTCACCGATCAAAATATTCATCTTTCTTCCTGGCCAATCACGGACAGTTGTGGAGAACGATTTAACGCGATTTAGCACGATCTGGCACGATCTTTTACCTTAAGTTGAAAGTTGGTCAACTCTTAAATTAAATTAAATGATAAATTAGTTTAAATGAGAGTTATATAAACGCATGCATAAGAAAATTAACTCTCAACTTTTAAATTCTTAGTTTAGTTTAAATCTTAAATTAAATTAAATGTTAAATTTGAGGTATAAAGCAGGCATAACACAGTTTTATGGGAAAACATAATAATATTATATGCATGTTTCAAATATTATAACTTGATTGTAAATTTACAAACTCAAAACTTTTAGGTACAAATTACTGCAGACTACAAAATCCTAAAAGTCTACTGGACTGCCAGTAAATCTGAGAATTATGAATCTATTGAAAATATTTTGATCAAAAATGCAGGCTTGTTGAAACGTGAGTTGTCTGAACTTAGAGTTATGGGAGAAGTTCCTAAAATAGTGTTTGTCAAAGGTAAATAGGAGATGTACTAGCTAGGTATACCTACAATGTGTCTGAAAAAAGTATGCAAGTAAGATGTAATTTTATTGTTTGTCGTTGTGGATTAGTTACCTAACCCTGCTCAAAAAAATTGATTCACTTTTGGCTCAGTTACCTATATTATACTTATGTATTAAGGGTAAGTAGCTACTTAAAAAAAATGTTTTAACTGAACAAAAAGCAGAGAAAAATATATATACCTATACAACAGTAGTATATAGTATAAATATACTATTGGCAAGCCTGAACACAGGGCAGGGTGGCTTTTAATATAGAGGATTGAGTGAGTTAAAAAGAGATCAATCAAGATTTAACGTTGGCAAGTTCCACCTTCTGTTGGTTGGAGGTTCCTCCATATCAGCAAATATATTAAGACTGGCTTTTCAGGTAAGCGTACAGTGAAAGATGCAAGATATTTATAGCGACAATCCACAATGCCGTTAATGATGATTATGTCAATAGCGTAAATTGTGTCAAAAATAAATAGCTGTGCTTTCTTGCTTGCTCATCTAACATTATTTTTAAATCTTGATTAAGTTTATGACAATTTATTGTAGATAAAAATTATTCAAGTATTGCTGAACTAGAAAAAATGCTATCTAAGGCAGATTTTGGGGAAGATTATCAAGCCACTGAAGCAAGAGAAATATTTAAATCAGATTATGAAATTTGGACTAACTTGGATAATACCATAAAGGTACCTAATATACAGTGTCACATGTCACTAAAAGGTGCGGAAAAAATGCTACCACAAATTACTGAGGCTTAAATATGACGATCTAACCTAACTTACCTCAGTCCAAAAGTGGATGATTTCGTAGATACAGAGTGAGAAAAGTTCAATTTGGGTTTAGACTTTCATAAATAATATTTTGAATAATTCGTTTTAAATGTGTGCAAGATGGCGCCCTCTAAATTTTACGATAAAAATTAGAGCAGATTTTAATTTTTTACCCCACAAACTCCCCCTAGCCGAATTTTGTGACAATACACCAATTATTAAAAAAAATATTTATGACAAAAAAAAACCAAAATGAACTTTTGACGCTCTGTATCTCCGAAATCATCCACTTTTGGACTGTTGGATAAGATCGTCATAATATTTAAGCCTCGGGAATTTGTGGTAGCATTTTTTCCGCACCGCACCAGAGAAAATAAGCTTAAAAAATCGGGCGCCGGATATCCAGCTATCCGGACTCGAAGATCGCCGGATATTCGGTATCCGTTATCCGGCCAAATAACTATCCGTTTCATCTCTACGATAAATCCGGTGAGCTTATAAAAATAATTATATTTTTTGAGAATAGCAGGAACAAAATACCAAAATAACTTATTCTGTCGACAAAACGGAAAGTTAAAAGAAGGTTAATATGTAGATTTATTGGCAGTTAGTAATTTAACCATTTTATTGGTCGATCCTTCTTAAAAGAGAATGGAGGAAACACTGTATTGTGGCCATCATAATTTAAGTTTATATTTCTTTATGCATATTGCTTATTTTTAATTGTGTCTTTGCCTTTAGGGGGAGCCCATATCCAACTCAAAAAGTATTGGCCGAGTTACTTTTAAAGAGAAAAGCGAAGCCGACGGCTTAATTGAGCGTTCCTTTTAAAATTTTAACTTAGCACAGCAAAGATTTTTTCCTCCTTCCTTGCCGCAGTTAATTATGTCCCTCTCTATTTCCCATACAAACTATAAGAAGTTGTTTGCAAAGCTTTCCTTATACAACTTAGCTAAGCAAAGATTTTTTACGTTGCTTTGCTGTTTAAAAGAAGCAAAAGGAAAGTACTTAGAAACTGCAAAACTTTAAAAAAAATGGTCATTATACTTTTTCCAACCCCACAAATAGAGCATCCATCCATAGGTTTAATAATAATAATAATATAATAATATAATAATCATCTTTATTGCCAGCAAAATCAATCAATAATCGACACAGCAACGTCACAAAGAGGACGATTTAATCGCCTGTAAATAATCTTAAGATAATACATTTGTACATTTAAACATATTAAAACCATAAATAATTTTTATTTTTTAAAATAGTATAAAAATAAATTAACTTATTTTTATTCGCATATATTTTTAGGCTTAAAATTGTGCCTCAAGGCATATAAAATGAAATTCAAAACGTACTTCTATCTTATAAAGCATTGTTGCAAAATTCTGAAAAAATGATGGCTACATAATATAATAATTATTGTTATATTCTGTATGTGTTTGTAATACAACCGATGAGCTTGCAAAAATAATAATATTTTTTGAGAATGGAAAGAAAGAAAGAACAAAAGACTAAAATAACCTGTTCTGTCGACAGAACGAAAAGTTAAAAGAAGATTTATTGACAGCAATTCAACCATTATGCCACAATAGTGTATTGTGCCATCATAATTTATATTTCTTATTACCTAATTTCTTATTGCATAGGTATTGCTTATTTTTTAATTGCGTCTCGGCCTTTAGGCAAAAAAACGTACAATTTATTTTATTCATTGAAAAGCAACCATGGTCGCCTTCGCCCTTTGGTTTTTTGATCAATATTTCATTTTATCCAAAAATTGGCCTAATATACCCTTTCTTTGGAATACTATTACCTACTATTTTACGTTTAAAAGGGTAAATTTATAAATTAATAAAAGCAGAAAAAGAAATATAGGAAAATTTGACCAAATTTCGTTTTGCTTTTATTTTTTGGCTCAAAACTGTAGAAAAGTGTATGTAAAAGATCTTTTGACGTTCACTAAATACTACATCCATTTTATATTTTTTCAAAGTCTACACAAGACAACAGCCTACTCACAATAAGAACAAACAACAATTACCTATATAAAACACACTTGAACTGCTCAAATGCAGCTTAATGACTGCGTAATTTTCCGTATCAAAATTTTATCAACGGCTGTTTATGATAATCGACAAGTATGTATTCTTTGGGTTGAGAAGTACTGTGCACGAATAACAACAGTCCAGGTTAGGGCATTTAAATAACGTCGCGAGAGATTTAATAAATTTACTTGGTCCACTGTACGTCCTCGGTGACGCGGCTAAATAGTGATGGCCGTCATTGGATGGATGGATCATAATATCATTATCGGCCGGATATTCATGTTTTAATTTTACTAATTTTTATTTCAAGGACTTTATATTTATTTACTGCCAAGTATAAAAGTGGTGGTCAAGAAGCTTAAAAATGTTGGTGGTTCTGCAACTCCTATGTAGCAGCCGCCCCCTGCAATTTAATGATCATTGAACCCCCAATGCGACCAAATGCAATAACTAGGTTTTTATTAAATACCAAACCCAAAAAAATCTCAACTTCTTCTTTTTAACCACCACTTTACAGGCCACTCGCCGCAGATAACACTGGGAAACCAACAAGTGAAGCCAAATAATACTGCAAAGTACCTGGGCATACAATTAGACTCCAAACTGAACTTTAATATACACACTCGTACCATTAAAAACAAAGTTAAAAATCGAGCCATGTACTTCAGGTCACTAACATTCAAGAACGAAGGCATTAACATCAAAACCGCAACAAAAATCTACTTAATAATTAGGTTTTTTTTTTTTTGTTCCGTTTCTTTTAAAACTACATGTAAACATTATACTTTATCTAATGCTATAAATTGTAAATGATAATATACATATTATGTAATACACTGTGGCTGAAGGACTTCGGTCGATGGCCTCTTGGGAAACCAATAAAGATCATACTACTACTACTAAATTTATTAATAAAACTTACCTTCTACGTAAAATAAAATCAACCGCCGTCAAAGTGAAACTTGACATGACAGGGTCAAAATAATCGAAACAAAGCTGTCTTGATTTTTAAAATTTGTTGGTTTTCCCGTGCAGTTTAGATGTTGAAATCGAAAATCTAGTTGTCTTTGCCCTAGGTGATACAGAATGAATCCATTCTGTAACAGTGTGTTAGAATGAAAATATTCTGATGCAGATTTTACGTCAAGAATGCGTGGTTTCTAAAGTAGTGTTAGAGAAACAATTTTTTTATGTGTATGTATTACTACTTAAGTATTGAGGTATTTTAAAATTGAAATGTTTGCCTTACTTAAACCCGACCCTACCGAGATACTGACAGTTATTGTTGAAAACTGACATTTCCCATACATACCTTGTAAAAGAGAAAAACCGCACGCACATTTCTATCTTGCCTTTTCACAACAACCCGTTAAACTGAATTACAAGGCAATCAACGTTAAAATTGGGAAACACTATCCTTTATATAAAAATATTTGAAGTAGGTACACATCTGTTGGCGAGGAAAATGTTCGGCAAAGTAATTTTTTATTTTTTTTGTAAAATAACTTAAAGTTGAACATTTGTAATAAAAAGTTATTTATTTTTAGGAAAAACTGAAAAAACTAGATTCGGAATCAGTAGAAAATTTGCAAGACAGCTTAGATGAAATTCCTGCCATGCCTCAAAACGTGTTAGGTTTGAATCACGATGATATTCTAAAAAGGGTATGTTTCAACCAGTGGCGGATTCAGAAAAAATTGACAGGGGGGGCACTTACTTGCTATCTTGGGGTGCACGAAAAGCCCGTTGCGGACGAAACGCGCCGCAGGCGAAATTTTTTTAAGACCACGCCCAAATTTGGTCAATAATTTTTAGTAAATATTTTTAAAATGTATGATTACCTACTTATTTTATTGAAAATGAAATAAGATAAAAAAAATAAAAAAAGGGCAATTTATTTTTCATTAGCGGGTACATTGTTTAAAAGTAAAGTTCAATCTTCTGGTTTTATTTCCAGCAAACTTATCAATAACAATAGTCCCTAGATCTACACTTTGTGATCTGTGTCAAGTTGATTTCGGGTTTAGGTCTTCCCTCAATTTTAATTTCAATTTTTTGCTCAATACTTAATGAGCTAAAATTGTTTCTCAAATATTCCACATTCATAGCCGTTTTGGCATGTTTATTTTTATTAAAATAAGTTCTTACTACCCCAAAATAATACACTTTCTTTGTAAACAAAACCACAGATTACCGTTTTCTGTAACAAAACACAAATTCTAAAATCCTAAAATGTATGCTTTTTATCTAACGTGCTTTTACGCCATCTTTTCGCTAATTATCAAACCACGTTGAAAACCTGATTTTTAATATCCATTTCTAAATGCTGTAAAGTTTTGGCATCAAAAAAATATTTGGTTGTTACAGTACAATGCTTTGTCACTGTGTTTGAAATTTTGGGTGTTGCGCTTAGGTTGGTTCGTGCGAAATTATTATGACAGGGGGGGCACGTGCCCCTGTGCCCCCCCTCTAAATCCGCCACTGGTTTCAACCAATTCAGGTACCTATAGATGGCACGACATGTCATTCATAAAAGCTTTTAAATTGTGTTGACAACATCGTTTGTAGGAGAGAGCGCTTCCTAAATATTTTATTAACTTTAAAAATTTGAATGTCTTCATGGTAGGTTATTTAGGTAAAGGGAATATAATATATTAAAATTAATTGTTAACACATTGTTATCAAACCAATTTTAAAATCTTTTTTAATTTTATTATTAAAGTTGTCCCAATTTGTATTGGTATAAAAAATTGTAGTATCATCTGCAAAACTATGAATTTGTCCATCGCAATTTATACTAAATAAGTCGTTAATATAAATATTAAAAAATAATGGTCCTAAAATTGTTCCTTGAGGGACCATACTTAAATACTTTTGGATAGCTTTTTCCTTTATGTATTTGAACATAAGTTGGTCTATTTTTCCGATAATTTTTAATTAATAATTCTTATTGCTTTCGTCTGAATCCAATATTTTCAAACTTTTTTAACAGTAAATTATGGCTTACTGTATCAAAGGCTTTTGCTAAATCTAGAAAAATACTAATAAAAGGTTTTTTATTAATTAGTGCATCATAAAATTGATTCCTAATTTTAGATTAAAAAACAAATGACAACTTCGGAAGCTCTACACAGAGTAAACCCCACACAAGAGTCTGACTGGTCAAAATGGAGTGAATTCAAAATTACACAACCTGTAAATTCAGATCCGGTGGCGTATGCTAGTCAAAAGCAACAACGCCAAGCCTTCAAGGAATTCTGGTATCAACGACAGGTAATATTTTCTGTTGTAGCGCCGTTTCGAATTTTAGCCGCTTTTAGTATTATTTATTATAAGAATACATAAAAACAGCCTATCTACAACCAGTTAATAATAGGCGCATAATATTTGTGATAGCAAGGGTATTATACTATGCATAATACAATTAGGGCAATTATAACTTCTCATTAAACACCTAGGACTATAATATTATGAATTCGTAATTAGCCGAGAGCTACAACTAGTGATGTAATAATTAGGTACCGTAATTTATTTTTGGTCGGTAATATTCGTTAAATTACGAGAACTTACCGTAATTTACGAGAATTTTAGGAAATTTAACATTTTTTTAAGCCCTATACTAAACTTAGTCGGTAATTTATTACCCTTGTTCAAGAATATACTATTAAGGTGGGAGTATCAACATGCTTGCCAACCTATAACCTATTTCGCGTAGATTTATTTATGTTTTCTAGCTTTTATACAAAATTTAATGAAATTTAGTATCGACTTGATATTCTATAGGTAATAATTGATATATTTAATAAACATCAAGGAATTTCATAACTTATTTAAGAAGAATTGTATAGCGAAAAATATCGGGTAAGATTTTTTTTAACATTATTATGTCATTGTCACTCATTGTTCTTTCACTATACAATTCTCCCAAAATTAGCAATGAAATAAATTGATATTTTTGTAATATATCAGATATTACCTAAGTAATGTGCCGACGATATTGATTTTATTTAAATGTTAGTTTAAAAAATAATAAAATTGAAGAAACAAAGCGAAATAGGTTATAGGTTGGCAATAAATTGAACGACGTTGAGAATTCAACCTTAAGCAAAATTTCAATATTTTATCTTTAAAATTGAGCCCAGAATGAAATACTTTGTATTAATTTATAATTTATTGTATAATATGTATGATGATGTGAAAACATTTTAACCTAAATAACATAATGTATTTTCTTAAGTAGGTACTTAACTACCTACAAATAAAACCGAAACAGATAAAAATATTTTTAAAAGTAACAGGCAATTTAGAAGGAATACTGAAGAGTGACAACTAAACATGAAATAGGTAACCTAAATATTTTCCAAATCGGAAAAATCTTCTTCTCCAACACTCGAGTTAGTTTCGTGAATTGAAAACTCTTCTGCCCTATCTGAGTCAGAAGAACTATCACTCAAGCGGCTCGTTTTTTAACATGGACGCGTGCAATAAAATGATGCTTTATAAAACGTGTACTTTAATAATGCTATTAGCGACGTGCAGACATAATAAAATTTGAGCTGTCAAAACAAGGCCAAAATGGAGTATTTTGACTTCAGTTTCTAAAGTTATATGAACGTGTCGACCTACTTTAAGCAGTCGTTACTGTGTTAATTTATAAACATCTGGTTTTTATTTTTATCTGTTTTAGTTTTCTTATTTCTGATAAAGTTTTCCTAAAACAACTAAGTAGGTACTATATACTTATCTTTCCTACCAAACGATTATACATAATTGATTATTTTTTAGTTATTAAAAATAAAAGAACGTACAACTGACAAAAACTGGTCTCCTGACATTGAATTATTAAAGGAGGAAATGAAAGAGAGGAATGTCAGAAATTTTGACGAGAACACGTTAGAGCGCCAAGACATCGACGACTATGTTTTTGATGAATTTGAAGAGAATGATAAGTAAATAAATTTATAAAAAAAATAACTATTCATTAATTTTTTGATCACAGAAGGAAATGACAGACCAAAAAAAAAGCTGGGTACCAAAAGCTGAAATAAACGCAATATATTATTGCAAAAATATTTTATATACTGGTATTTTTGCTTTAAAATTTTAGTGTACCTACTCTCTTACTTTCAATGTACGAATATTTTCTGTGACTGACGGAATTATGGATGGCAACGATATATCGATATATTTAATATATCGATATATTTATGAAATATATCGATATATAAACATTGATATATTTATTTCGATATATCGCTAGATATATCGATATATTTTAAATATATCGAAAACCATATTATTAAAATATCGCGTGAGCTCGTGCCCATGCTCGACGTTGGTCGAACCGAACTACACCAGAGTCCACACTCCACACCAACCAAAAGAGCGGACAGAAGTGCGATCAACTCCGATGTTGCCAGATTGTGACATACATGCAGCCTCGCGCCATGCGACACCTTTAGCTAACCTAAACAATTTCGGAATGAGCCGCCGTGGCTACGTTGGTTAAGCCTCTCGTAAACTGGTGCGCTGCAGCGACGCGGTTTCGATCCCGTGCTGGTACTTACTATATTTTCAAAAATCTTTTATTTTAGGAAAATATTCACATTTTAATTATTAAAATTTTTTATTATTATTATTATAATTAAGATTTAAGAATATATATCGGTATATTCAAAATATCGATGTTTTTTATTCGATATATCGAATGTATCGATATGTTCTTTCGATATATCATATGATTCAATATATCGATATATTTTTTTATTTTGCCATCCCTAGACGGAATAGCAGCGTTACGTGTACTGCTTGATCCTCACTATACGTAACGCCACCATTTTGTTACCGCAACCAGAATTTTTTACATGCAAGCAATGGACCAAGATGGAAAATGAACGTGGCAAATTTTTAAAAGGGACGCTCAACTTAGCCGTTGGAACTCTGCTATTAATTGGTATCACTCAAATTAGACGTTCTGTCGACATCGATCCGCTTCGCGATCAACTTAGTTATAATTTGTGATAAATATAGGCACTTTACTGCGACAAGGGAGGTGAGGAAAATGTCTTTGCTGAGCCGGTTGAATTTTTAAAAGGAACGCTCAATTCTGTTTTTGCTTACTAAACATCCTAGAGGGCCATAGAACGATCCGTACAGTCACAGAGGAATAATAGGTTGTCGCGTTCCGTTAACAACTCTAAGTAGTGGTGGAAAACTATCGATATTTCTGTAAAAATTTTCGCTATCGAGGTATCGATAGTATTTTGTTAAACTATCGATAGTAATTTAATTACCGCCCTAAAAAATCATTCATTTGAAAAGTAAGCGACATCCGACACCTATCGACCAGTAGAGAAAAGAGATTAGAAAAATAGAAATCAGAAATCACGTTTTACCGTTTTATACGAAAGTAATATGATATGTTTTCTGTGAGACCTTTCATTACTGAATGCATAGAAAAAATTGCCTACGGGGTAAAAAACAGTAAACTCTAAACAAATTAATCGATAATAAAAATATGTTACGGTTACGGAATAGCTTTTTCTCGTATTTAGTGTGACCTGTGCCTGTTCTAAACTCGAAACTATTCCAAACACAGAATTCCAAATACCTATTACAGGTCCAAACTATTCCAGGTCCAACTTAAACGCCGCTCCGCTGATTGGCGCTATTCCGGTTGCAATATACTAAAATAATAAAGTATTCCACTCTCTTATCTATCTTTTACTTTTTTATTGACAATTTAATATTGCTGGTTGCATAACCTACATTAAATACCCTATATTTTGTTGCGTAATAAATTATTACAATATTTTTAGAAATTATTATTATTTATTGCTATTTCCCTTTATCTTTCTTCAGTGAGATTAGTTTTAATTATTGCAATGTACCTACTTGTAAAGGTAATATGTTAATTTTTATAACCAAAAATAAATTTTTGAATGTATTGGCTAAATTATTTTTTTTTAATAGCGTGCAACGCAAAAAAAAAACGAAACTTTTTAAAAACTATCGATAGTACTATCGATAATATCGATAGTTTTCCAGTTTGACTATCGATATATCGAATACTAGGACTATCGATAGTATTTCACCACTAAAGCTAAGCAAAGATTTTTCCTTTGCTTTGCTGTTTAAAAGCAAAAGAAAAGTACCTTAGGGTTTGTCTGTGTCGGATTCTGTGACAGGTGTCAGCGCTGAGTGACCTTGACGTTTTTCAACATAATTAAAAAATAAGAACGACAAAAGTACAAACACAGTACAAATTAGTGTTGGGAAAAATCGACTTATTTTAATAATCGACTACCGGGAATTCGAGTGATTTAAAAAATCGAATGATAATCGATTTTTTTTCACTCAAATCTAATATTAATTATTAATATTGGCGGTTCATCGTTCATGTTGATATACAGCATTTGTATTGGGAATAACTGACTCGGTGTTGTTAATCGATTGATTTTTGCGGATTATTAAATGTGGCGGAGATATTTGTGGATTTTTTGGCATGGTTCCCAGATCTTACAACTTTTAACTAACCACTTGACTACTTGACCTTGAGATGTCACGATATTGCATAACTCATGATATTTATGAATACTGAATACTCACCACTATAATAAATCCTATTATCCTACGCAGGCAACCCGTAATGCAGTATTTAAATCTAATTAAATCATATTTATCTTACGCAGGCAACCCGTAATGCAGTATTTAATATGAATAATACCGCCAATAATAACCGAAAACCACTCGGTGTAGCCGCTCGCTACGAGATGGCTCTAGCCGCAGTGAGTGATTGACAGGCGGGCAGCAACTTCGGAGACGCCTTAAAAAATAAAAACCATATGTTCGTCACTCATTTCGTAACTCGAGTTATTTCCGAAGATAATCGAATATTTCAAGTGATTGAAAAAATCGAGTGATCGGTTATTTTTCACTCGAGTTATCCCATCACTAGTACAAATACAAAAGCCTTTAAATAAATTTTCTTTGGTTAAGCCGGTACAAAAAGCCAAAAACATAGATGTTGTGGTCGCAATTTCTATAATATGCGAGTTTAACACGGGAGTGAAAAGAAAAGTAAAAGTATTCATTGTTTAAACCCCCTCGTTTTTATCTATGATCAAACTATAGCTGTACAAAGTATTATCTAAAGAAAACAAGTTTTAACAGGATTTTTCATTTTTGAGATACACAGCAAAATGCCTCCAGTAGCAGCAAGAAATTTTTATGTGATTATTTTTGATTTGAAAACGCAATCTAGGGCTAGCGCCTTAAAGGCGCTATCGACAATTTTTTTGTATAAACAGCTTTCGGTATCAAAGGATCAATACAAGTTTTATCTTGTAAACGCAGCTCGATCGTCCGATAACTTGCCAGAGGGTATGTTTTTGTTAGATGCTAACGTAAATGTGGAAACTCTAATTAGTGAATTGGAGGCCTTTGAAACTGGAAATTGTGATTGGTTGGAAGCTTTGAATAGGGCAGTCGGGGATCTTAGAGAATGGTTTAATGAACCTGGTAAGTATTTCAGCTGATACACTGATCAAGTAACCTACTTAACATAACTAAATATTGATACTAAAATTAGACTGGTGTGCAAATAAAAAAACTGAAAAAATCATACCTACCTATAGGTACACTGCATTGTAATAAAATCTACCTACACTGTATTGTAATAAAATTTTGTGTGTATTGATACTGATAATATTCAATATTATTTTAGGCATAATATCTCTACAAGTGGTCTTCATAACAGACTTGTCATCTTTCCAACGTCCTAATAATGGAAAACTCTTGGAAATGGTTATTAATGATGTTAAAGAATACAACATGTTCTTGTATGTAATGGGTCCCAACATTGAACCTTCAAATATACTTTTATCAGGAAGAGATATAAATGACTGGATGCAGTCTTTGACAGTGGATCAAACTAACTCAAATTTGAAAATAATGAAGAAGATTATTACAAAGACACCCCAGTCGGTCATGTGTAGCTACAATGTGGGAGTGCATCTTTTCAACTCGTTTCAAAACAAAAAAGGTTTGTATGTTAATAATACAACTAACATTCTTATACCTAATATGGTTTTTGTTTATTATTGTCGAAATATAATAGTGGTGATGTTTGTCATGTCCACTATTATAACTTAAGTATATTTCTAAATTAGGGATGCAACCTTGGCAAGTACCCCTGACATTTGGCACTATTTTGAGTTTTGCTGTTTCTACTCAGAGAATTACAAAGAGGGATGCACCATTTAAACTTAAAGCAACAAGTAGAAAAAGTCAATATATGTACAGATGGTAAGTTTAGGGTTAATGATAAAATTGACTATGGCGCATGAGAAGCCAATGGCGGGCCACAGAAATGCTCCTGCTTGGTTTAGTTTATTCTTAGTAATTCTTAAATCTTGTAATTTACGCAAATTAGGGTTTACGAAGACCAAGAAGATGCAGACTACGTCGAGGCAACAATTCCAGGAATAGTAAAACATGGAAAGTTCGTGAAAATAGAAACTGATGGCATGTTTAAAATTGACGGACCCAGAAGCTTTCTTGTCCTGGGCTTTACTTCAACTAAAAACATATCAGAGGTAATGATATCTTTCATTATAGCATTTAAATCCATTGAATTACTATACAGCTACCAGAACCAGAAAGTTCATGTAAGCTTCAGAATGCGGCCTTTTCGTCAGTCACGGTACAATAACCAATGAGATGATGTGGCGTTAATATTATAATAACGTTGTTGTCTGTCTGTTGCCATGGACGATGGACGCAAATTTACAGGCAGCAAAAACAATTAATACATTGTTGTTATATTTAAAACAAAATTTTGATTTTGAGAATTATATAAGATGGGAATAATAATAATGTATTCACAACAAAACTATACAAAAAATATAATTTCAATAAATATAATCATTTGACACGTTTCTAATGAATGTCTTCCCTTCAGTTTAACTTCGAAAAACGAATAACATGCTAGGATGGATTATTCAGGAATATAAAAAAATCGGCAATTACCCCAAATAAAAATAAGTATTCCCAAAAAATATTTTTACCGGTTTTACAAGTTTAATCAGAATTTTTTAAATGTAGAATATGAAAAACTGTGATATTATACTGCAGCGCGGTTTTACTTAAGAGCAAACACTAGTGATGCATCCACCATTATCAATATTTTATTTTCTCCAAAAAGCGGCCAAATACCTATCTTTGGGTAGCAATTATCTACAGTTTTGAGTTAAAAATAAATTTAAAAACGAAATTTTGTCATTGTTCATATTATGTATTTTTCTGCTTGTATTAATTTATAATAATAATAATGTTTATTCAAAATTTAATAATTAATAAATATGTTTATGTTGTCTTCTATAAACTTATTCTTCAATCCCCTGAAGCTGAGCTTCTTAGGGGCAAATCTTATTTTTTGCCCCTATATTATTTTTATAAATCCAACCTTTTTTTAACATACAACTGAAGGTAATTAATGGCCGTTTGCATCGCCTTGCTTAAAGTTAAAGATTAGCTAGGGCGAACCTTATACTTAAGCTCACCTCACCTTAAATTAAAATGGAATGCACCGGGTCAATACCCGTAAAACTTAGCTAGGGTTTCAAGAAGTTTGACAACGGCGTCAATCTGGTAATTTTTTTAGTAACTTTTGTACCGAATCTTTTCTCCCCTAATTGTTTTGTCGTTTTATTTTCATTCGTCATCCAAAATCAACCTACATAAAAAACGGTTTTTGGTCAAAACTGTTAAAATAATCAGCCCTGTTGTACACTTTTCTAGGCAAACCAAAAATAATCAAATTAATTTCGTCGACTCATCGTCATCAGCAATGAGTTCTAATAAATCCATTTTTCCTGTTTAGGTTGACTTGGACTTGACTGACGTTTAGGTTATATTATTTTTTTCAATGGTATAAGGTTACATTTCCAAGATAAGCCGAATAATTCTGGGGCTTAGCTTTGTTCGACTGGAAGCCAAGCTTTAGGCAAAAAGTCAACGCGTGCAAACCAAATTCTGGAGATTAGGCGAACCTTAGGTTAAGTAGCATCTAATTCAAGCGATGCAAACGGCCATGAAGGGTGTAAGGATCAAACAGGCTGTGCCATTTTATTTCATTTTCATCTTTTTGCATAAAAATATTCTAAGTGCCATCGGTAGGACGTGTCCTCAAAAAATTCCAAGTGCCGCTTACCGCGTATATAGTAGTGCAATCAATTTGGCAAAGTGGGGGAACCTACAAATCACATGCCTTATTTCGGTACAAACAAAAAGCTAAGTCCCAAATTAGAATTATTAGTTTAAATGATGTTTTGCCGATAATAATATAGTTGGTACTTTAAGTTATTGTACAAGTTTATTTTAGTTCATAAGTTTGGTAATAAACAGATTTTTTCTTTCGCTTACATTAGTATATGTTTTAACAAAAAGTAAACTGAAGACTTATTTATCTTTTACCCTTTTGGAAATAGCCACTCAAAATTTCGTTTTTCTTAAATATCTCTTCTATCTCTTTATTTATTGAATCAGCACTTACAGAGCACAATAATACAAATAGCAGACACAAAGTCCAAAATAAAAAATTAATACATTAATATAAATTACACTGTATTACACTACCTATATACTCTGTTCTTAATTTGTTAACAATTAATTTTAATAAAACAAATTATATTTCTTTTACTTTAAACCTAAATAACCTACCACAAAATATGAATAGTATTCAAATAAATGACGACATTCAAATTTTTAAAATTAATAAAATATTTAGGAATTATTTTTGACAGTAAAATAAATTGGAATTTTCACTTAGAATAGGTACTTAATTAAAAAAGTAAGAAGTTTACTACCGATTTTTAAAAACATTAAAAAAATTTTAAATGTAAGACATGGAAATATTATATTACCTACGCGTTAGTTAAAACTCATTTAAATTACGGAATTTTAGGTTGGGGAGGAATAAATAAAACTTTAGTTAAAAAATTAGAAATATTACACAAAGGTTTCTAAAAATTATATACAATAAAGATTATCTTTATCCTTCAAAAGAATTATATTCAGAAACAAAAAAGTTGACCATAAGACAACTTTACATTTATAACATCTTAATATATTATATATTTAAAAATAAAAACCTTATACAATTTAAAAACCATAATCGTAATACACGGCATAAAAATGAAATAACATAACCATAAAACCTAAAATAAATAAGTTCATAGGACAAAAAAATTTCAAATAGTATTTATGTTTTTATTTAAACGATTATTTACCAACAAAAGTTAAAAAACTGATTTCATTAAAAAAATTTTAAGTCGAAATAAAAAAATGGATATTAAAAACACAATTTGAAAATATTTTTAGAAATTAATGCTTTAATTAATTAATATTGTTCTGAATAATTTATATAAGTAATATTTTTTACTTAAAAATTATAAATTAATAATTTTATTATAGGTAATATATTTCCTCAAAAAAGCTGCGTTTATACTATAAATTAACATTTTTACTTTAAAAAACTTGATTTTTAATTTAATGCATATTTATGATTTTACATACTAAAACAAAAAATGATATTTGCCCCTAACAAGCTCAGCTTCAGGGGATTGAAGAATAAGTTTATCAAAGACAACATAAACATATTTATTATGTTATTAAATTTTAAATAAACTTATTATTATTAAATGATAAAAAACTGGAAGAAAATAAATCAATATTATTAAAGTTGACATTGTAATTAATTTTGGCACTTAGCCTATTTGTACCGGACACTTTTCAATTATTGTACTCCAAAGGGGGTATTTGACCGATGTTTGGATAAAACGAAGCCATATTTTTAGCTATTTTTTTTACCTTTCACCAAACCCAAATAACAACCGTATTATTACAAAGATTGTATGTATAGTGAGTTATTTACAGCCTATTAGGCATTCTCCTTTTTTTTATGGGCCTGTGGCATGGATAAATGCCCTTTTTTCCACTTATCTTTAATTATTTTGTCTCGTTTTCTCGTTAAACAATTCGATCCTTATTTATCCATATTTTTCAGTACTTTTGTCAATCCAATGGTTCATATCTGGTTATACCTCAAAGGGATTATCAAGATCAGACGGCATTTTTTTCTGCGTTAGTAGATGAATTGAATGAATCTAATAGATGCATCATAGCCAGAAGAGTATACAATAAAAATTCTAACCCCAAATTTGTGGTTTTAATTCCCAAGTAAGTATTTTATTGGAGTTTTAAATTTAGGTCTGGGGGTCAATAGAATTAGATCTTTTAAACACCACGATAACCAACTGTAATAATTTACATTAGTCTGCCAAGTAAAAATAACTGTAAATGAGTTTTGCCCCCCGTCATTAAGTTAATAGGATGGGATGCATTTGACCTCAATTAAAATTAAATCTGTTTTAGCACGGATTTTCATATAAATTGTTTTACTTTATGTGAACTGCCATATGCTGATGACATAGCCCATAGTTACAAGGAACAGGACGTGAGTTTGGCACCGAGAGTAGAAAAAAATCAAGATGCTTGTAACTTTTTGGACAGTATTAACGTTAGCAATAAGGATTGTAAAATAAAAGTTCCTTTGTCCCCCGTAATGATGGTTCATACAAGTAGTTTGGACATTATCAAAAAAGTTGAGGAGAAAAAAGCACTTGAAGGTAATTTTAATGTTATTACACCGACCCTATGCAACAACGCCTATAAACCTGATGGCAGGTAAAGGTTTACTGTTTTAAATTTACCAAGAATATAATATATAATATCGAATGTGATTTTGCTTTAAAACCTACTTTATTTTTTATTTATTTATTAATTTTCAAATTACAATAATTAGCAAGTTATGCATATTATAACATAGATACATTAAAATTAACAAACTCAAAAGTAACAATAGTATTAACACCAATAACAAAATATTACAATGTAAACAAATAACATTGCTTGTGAAAGTTCAATAATATTACCAAACGAATTTTTTTTTAGATAAATTTTTGGACAAAAAATTTGTCCATTCTGGTGAAGACTTTTTAGTACAGGATTTAAAAAATACCTGGCCTGTACGAGAATTACTAAAAGCCAAAAAGGAAGAAAACACCGCCGACGATTTTGATGAAATTGAAGACTTTAATTTTGATTAACTATTTGTCTAACATTCAGTGTTTATTGTTTTTTTTTGTATTTAGGTACTACTTAATATGTTTTTATTTTGTAAATTTACTTGTAAATGATAAAATTTATTAGCAAAAGAAAAACTCATTTTTATAACCATAAAAGATTATACTTGGACCCGTTTTTACAAATCAACCATTGATGGTTAGATACAGACAGCATTGTCATGACTACAAAATAATACACAAAGAAAGACCAAGCTAGTAGTGGTAAAAAGAAGGGTGTGGAAAGACTTGGTTTATTGAAATAGCTACTCCGATCAAAGGATGTAACATTAATATTAAATTAGCCCAACAGTTAATATTTATAAATAAATTATTCTTTAACAACAACTCTTCTTCTAGGCTTTTGTCCTTTTTTGCCAATCTCCTTTTCCTTATTACTACTTTCTTTTTTTTCCTGAGGACTGTTTCCTGCCAAAAAGTTGGTTACCATGTCTGACATTTCAGGCATTTCAAATTTGGTCATTTTTTGTATTTGTTCGAGATCTTTTTTGGTTTCAGGATCATTCATAAGCTTAGGAAGGATCATTATTAGGACAAGAGGGAACAGCATCATCATAATCATTGGATTAAATAGGAAATCCGTGATACGCCATTGTTCTCGAACTTGAAAATATCTAAAAAATGAATTTTTCAAAGGTTTTGCCTGTTTATCCCCATAATGCTGATATGAGAGTTTCAAAGCCTAGCCTAGAGCTAGTTTATTCATGGCCAGTAGAAATACTGATCCAGTATTTTAAAACTTCCCTAAGATAAAATGTATTTTACAAAACCTTACCTGGTTTTTCCCAATGCTTTAATTTTCAAAGGATATGCCAATTGAGTGACCAGAGAAGTCTGTATATTGTTTACTTTTCTTGCTCTAAACTTTCCCTTAGAGTTGATTTCGACCTTCACAGGTTCAAATGTGTACTCTGGGTTTAAAACCTCCACTATATAAGACCCAGAGGGCACATTGTGCACAACAAAACTACCATCACGCTTCACAAAACCTAAATAAAAACAATTATTATTTGGATTGACATTTTAACATGTTTATTATCATAAATGATGAAGTTGATCACTGTTGGTACATAATTATTAATATTTTACCATATTTTGTTATAATGAAGTAGGTACACGTAATTATTTACCAATGAATTCTCCACCATTAATATGAACCCTGGTTAATGTTTGCCAGTTTAAATTGCTACTGGGATAGTCTGATAATGGAAATACTCTGCCTTCAATTACATAACGTCCAGATCCAGAATCTTCTTCTAAGCTGGAATCGGCCTTAATTACGCAAAATATTAAAAATAATGTAAAAATTTTTGGAAAAACAATCATTCTGCACTTTTCTTCTTTCTCAGCGAAAAAAGTTAGGTTGGAATTTTATAAGTTTTTTTTTTGGTTATGTATGGCCAAGGTTCTTATCTTAGAACCTTGATGTATGGCTTATTTTGTTCGGGTAGTCAAGGTGGTGACGTCTGGCAGTAACCATAACCCTTTACAATCGTGAAGTTTTATGGTGAGATTACAGAAAATGCATACCTGCAACTTTGCAGATCTGCAAATATGGCGAACTTGCAGACGCAAAATAATTTGCAGAAACTTGACATTCCAAAAACCATTTGCAAATCCGCCATTTTTACCGTAGCTAAACCGTTTTACTACTACTGGTTTATTAATATTGACTGACAAATATGTGAAGTTCTAACCTCACCTCACATTTTAATTTAAGTTTTTTGCTCCGAAAAGAAAAGGGTAAAGGGTCTGTGGAGAAGATTCTCTTCAAATTGTCCTGCTTTCAAATAATCAAAATTCTGAATATCATTTTCTTCATAATTCACAAGGAAGTTATAGGCCTGCCTTGTATATTTATGTAACATAACACAAGATATTATAATTCTTATCACTTTTGAGGGTTTGTAGAGATTTCCCTACACGAGTAAATAGCCCAAATCCATGGCAATAATTAATTAATGTTCCCTTCTCTTTTTTTATATAAAAATTATTATTGCAAAAAATATGAAATGTTATACCATCCGTCAAATCCCCAAAATATAGGTTAGTTTTTAATAAATTTTATACATTCTGCAAGTTTGCAGCACCTTCCAACCATCTGCAAATTTGCAGACGACTTGCAGACGCAAAGTATAATAATCGTTTTCTGGAATCCCACTTCTGTCATTTGCATCTGCAAACTGCTACTTGCAGCTGCAGGTGTCAGATGCAGAGCTTCTGTAATGTCACCCTTAAACAGCAAAGTAATTAGCCGAGTTCCTTTTACTTTACTTTTAATAAGCAAAGCATAACAAAGAATTTTTTTCCCCCATTGCCGCGGTTAAGTATGCCCCTCTCTATTTCCAGAGGTGGGTAACTATTTGAAATGAAATTATTTCAAATGGCTATGCAAAATAGAAAATGGCATTTCTATTTTCTATCTTAAATACTTTCGAAAAAAGTATTTTATATTTGAAATAGAATAAATGAACAATTTTCTATTTGAAATAGTTATAGGTAATAGGTAAACGAATAATGCTCTGATTGGTCAATTTCGTACACCCGATTTTACCTGATTAACGAACGAGATTCGACATCTCTAACTATTGTCAGCTGACAAATGATTGACATTCGACAATTGAATTGTGGTTATGATGACGTTGGAAAATTGTGAAATCCGTAAAGAGGCAAGAAACAACTGAAATTAAATTTAAAAAATCGTCCGCCCAAGCCTATTATTGATAATTAAAGCTAACAATGTTTTTAGAAACATAGAACCTTCGGTGTTACATATTATTTAAAGTACATTAATAAAGAGAAACCATTTTCCATAGAAACTTATTTAAAATACCTATTTTCCATTTTATATTTTAAATGAAAATTTAAGAATCATTTTCTATTTTTTATCATAAATGGCTTTTGAGGCATCTATTTTGTATTTTCATTTTAAATGCATTTTTAAAGCCATTTTACTCACCTCTGTCTATTTCCCAGTTCATGCCCGGCAAGGCGGGTTTCGAGTATATCGTGACGTCAGAAGCGTGCATTTTGGAGAACTAGAGGGAATGGTCTAATCGAGCACGGGTTAAACTATTTTTATTATATATATCGATATTTTGAGAATACATGTTCTTCCATTTGCTGGCGATTTATTGTTTGACGAAGATGAAGATGTTGTAAAGCAAACATTAATAAAATAATTTAATTTTGCGAAAGAAACTGTCCATAATTTTACAGATCTCATCCATTTTAAGAGAAATTTTAAAGCAACTAATCTCAGGAAATTAAAATTCACAGAGCTCGAATTTGAAAGTTAGGTTACAGTAATAATGATAAATAGGCGGTAATTTGAATTAAATGTTTGTTGCCCGATGTTCTCCACCTCTCTTGACCGGGAAATGCGGGCGGGCTCCGAGCAGATGCCCCGTGTTATCTCGAACGAAGAAGTTCATGCTCGGGGCTTCAAAACAGACACGCTATAGGATCATTTCGGGCGCGCTCGGACAATAACTCCTAGATAAAGAGAGTTATTGGCTCGGAGCATTCTTTGCTTCTACTCGAACACCCCCTAGGTTGTTCGTGAAGCGTTCCTTGGCGCATCCTACCATTCTGTCCCTGTTTTCAGATTTTCGTTGGATATTTATTAGTATATTCGTTGATTATGTCTTTTCTCAAGAAAATTAACTTTTCTGTAGGAGTAGAAATGGATGAATTACGTCTTTTTGAACCCATATCTAGATAAAAATAATATTTCCTTTACGTAAATGAGAATAAGAGTGGAATTAAAATATGTTGAAGTTGTTTTACTTTAGTTCCCCGCTTTATAAAATACTACTACGCTACTCACGACTAATGTTTAAATATGAAATTATGAAATGAGGTTACGTTAAAATCGAATCCCACCCAAACGATCGAACAACTGACAATACTGACATGAAAATTAAAAATCCATGTTTCACTGCACGGCCAAATCTCTGTCCCAAGTCCCAATCGAATACGGCTCCGAACTCCGAACAAATAACCCTATAAATTTTCTTTATACGGTTCTTCAAATTCAAATATAATTTTATTTATCAATAGTATTTTACATTAATTTGATAGAATTTTACAATTTTCATAACTTATTTATTTCAACATAATGAGGAACCATATTCGGCGATTTAGATGCAAAATACAAGGAGGATAAACACTTTAATAAATAGCACCTAGATGACTTAACATCTGTATGTGCTAACGTCTAAGTGTTCGTTTAACTTAAAATTTTATTTTGTACCTACCTAACTATAAACTATGAACCATATACCATATTATACTCCTGTCACATTATTGGGTACTAAATATAAAAATAATTTGGTTTATTCTTTTAGAGTTTAGCCCACTCACAGAATATTATATCAGAATAGATGTTCAAACAAAACAAAGTTTTCGAATAAATACAATCTACATGCTTTCCTGAATGGCTTAATTTTTTTAATACTTTTAATTTCCATAGGAATAATGTTATAAATCTTAGGTGCTAAATAATTGACAAATCTAAGATTTACATTTGTGTTACTTTTTGGTATGATAATGTGCTTGTGTGTTTTGTTTCGTGTTTGGTAAGTGTGATTTACATAATTTTTTAAATTTTCATTTTTAAAAACAAAAGAACAGATTTCCAAGATATATAAAGACCTGACGTCTAATATCTCTTGTGTGTATAGTTGTTTGGTCGAAAGCGTTTATTTTTTTTGTTTATCACTTTAAGTATGTAATTTTGCACAGTGTTTAATTGTTTTAGAGCGTTGTCATACAGACCACCCCACACGATTATTCCATATCGTATCACTGACTCAGCAATAGCTTTATAAACAGAAACTAAAAGTCTTTTGCTTAAGATTTCCCGTAAAATATAAAATTTATGAATAAGTTTTCGTAAATTTTTGGTAAGATAAAGAATATGATGGTCCCATTTTAAATGTTTGTCTATAATTACACCTAAATATTTTGTATAAGATTTTTCTTTAATGCTGTCATTAAAGTTTTCAATGTGAATACTTTCAAAGTGGGGACGATTTGCTTCAGTGAGTGAAAATGCAATGTAGTTAGTTTTTTGTACGTTAAGTGTCAGCCCAAAACTGTCAAGCCATATTTTTATTTTAGATAGTCCTATTTCTGTCATGTCTTTTACGTCATGCCAAGTTTTTGCAGAGAATATTACTGCGGTGTCGTCCGCGTATGATATTATAGATCCGTTCTCAGTTTGTAAGTCGGTTAGGGAGTTAATATATGTAATAAAGAGTATTGGTCCCAAGACGGTTCCTTGGGGTACCCCTATCTTTACATTAAGCGGATCACTAAGTGTGTCTCCAATTTTCAAGTATTGTTTTCTGTCATTTAGGTAGCTTTTAAAAACATTCAACACCTCTCCCCTGACTCCATATCTAAATAATATGTCCAAGAGCCGGTCATGGGGCACCGTGTCGAATGCTTTTGCCAAATCCAAAAACACTGCAACACGTTTATCACCATTTTCTAACTTTTCGGTGATTAGTCTAGTCAGATCATACAGTGCATTTGAAGTCCCAGAGCCAGTTATAAATCCATACTGATTTTTTGAAAGAAGTTTATTTATTTGAAGAAATTGTAGAAGTCTGGTTTTAAGACATTTTTCAAATATTTTTGAAAAGTTGTTTATTACGCTAATAGGACGGTAGTTACTAATATTTGATTTATCGCCGGTTTTAAAAATTGGGGTCACTATCGATATTTTGAATTGATCAGGAACTTTACCCGTACTGAAAATTAAATTTATAATATGTACTAAGGGTTTGGTTAAATATATATAGGTTTTTTTAATTAGTTTAACACTAATTTTGTCAATACCAGGGGCGCTGTCGTTTTTTAGGTCATTTATATATTTTGTAATTTCATTCGCGTCTACCGGTTTCAGAAATAAAGAGGATAAGTTATTTGTGTTGAGTTTGTGTTCAGTGTTGGGTTTTTTAATTTTATTTAACATATCGATTCCTATTTCGATATAATAATTATTACAATGATTGGCCATATTCTTAATATCAGGAAATGAAGCAGAGTTATTATCCGTTATAGGTGGAATAGAGATGTTTTTATTATGAAATTTATTTTTATTCGTTGCGCCAGCTATTAGGTTATACACTTTTTTAAGATTATTACCGGCGTTTTTAATTTCCGTTTGATAATATTCATGCTTTCGTTTTTGAATTATTTTTTGAAGGTTATTTCTATAGTTTTTGTATATACTGTTATCGATCTCATTAAAGTTTAACAAAAGCTTCTTTTTCATTTTGTCCCTGTATTTAGTACTCTGTATTATCCCGTTTGTTATCCACGGTTTGTGTTTTAAATGCTCTTTAAATACGTATTTTTTTGTACTACTACTTTTTTCCAAGATGTCAGTCATTAGTTTGTAAAGTTCGTCAGTGGCTTCACTTACGTCGTTTTTCTGTAACACATTATTCCATGTTTCCAGCCTTATTCTGTTCGCAAAGTCCTGTTCATTTATTTTGGTTGTTGTCTTAATTATCATTTTTGTTTTAGTTGTTTTATTGTAGTTGTTAGGTGAGTGTAAGTTAATCATAATAGGATAGTGATCAGTCAAATCGGATTCAATGATATATGAACTACATCTAATGTCTTTAACATCCAGTTTATGTCTTACAAAAATATGATCCAAGCATGAACTTGTTTCAGAAGTTATACGTGTTGGTGCATTTATGTATGAGATAAAGCCAAAATTATATAAGAGAGAAAGGTACGAATTTACTATAATTTCATTTTTGTCGAGAATATTTATATTTACATCTCCCAGGAGGATATCAAGTTGAGCTTGTAACTTAAAATCTAAAAAAAAATGTTCTAAGTCTTCAAGGAAAAGGAAAAGTAAGCTATTCGTACTGGGTGGTCTGTATAAACATATTATATTATACTGTTTGTTACTTTTTTGTACTGAGATTTTACTAAGAGTTACTTTTGATTTATTAAGAAGAGTATGTTCAATATGGTATATTAGTTCTGACCTTATAAATATTACAATTCCATCGTTTCTATTATATTCAGCACTATTAAAAAACATTGTATATCCATCAATTTGATATTCACTGTCGTGAGTTTGAAATGATTCTCCTAAGACTATAATGTCACAAAAATTAATACTATATGTGTGAAGAAAAACTAAGAATTCGTTAAAGTTTTTATGAATACTTCGGATGTTTAGGTGTAATATATTTAGCAGCTTATTGCTATTTAAGTCAATTTTGTTTCCAATTATATCACAGCATATACTTTCCTGTTGTACCTCGTTAGCTAGTGTTTCTAAGTTCTTTAATATCACAATTTCTTGTTGGTCAGAAGCCATTTCCATCGCCATAGTCAATTTTTGATTTCACTAAGTTCAACAGGTACTGATATGATGGACACTCTGTGTCATTTGCCTTATGATCTACACTGTAATTCAATTTGTATTTATCATTTGCTGTAATACAATTCACACACTTTTTATGTCTTTTTGGACAGTCCTTTATATAATGTTCTCCAGAGCAATGTTCGCATACCTGTTTGTTTGTACATGTTTCCGTTTTATGGTAGTGTTGTTGGCATTTAAAACATCTCACTATACTTAAGTCTTCATATATAGGATAGCGTTGCCACTCAATATGTATCCTATTTGTGTACATTAGTTTTCGGAACACGGTTGGTGAGCATTCTCCAAACAACACAGATGATGTATTAGGTCGGTTGGTTTTTTTAATGTACGTTATTTTAAATATGTCTTTTTCTTCCAGAATATTGTTTTGATCTCTGATGGATTTTGATATTTGCTGTTCATTAAGATCACCGTTATAATTAACCAATTATTTTAAATCTAAGTAGTCTTAATTTTGTTATTTGTACATCATAATCCTTTAACTTATTCACCGCCTCTTTTCTTAGAGTCTCTATATCATTTTTATTTGTACAGTTTATCAAGATGCTTCCATTCTTCGTACTTCTGGTGTTCTTTATTGCTATTTTCAGGTCTGTTGGTTTGATAGTTCTTTTGATATCAGATTCAGTTTTTTCTATATTCTGCTGTTGTTTCGGTTTTATTATAATGCTAGGTAAATTTGTGTTATTTTTTGGAGTCGTTCTTTGTTCCTTCTGTGTTATTTGACTGTAGGTGTATTGCTGTTCTATATTTTTTGTCTGAAAATTTTCCAATTCCACTATTTTTTTCTTTAGGAGCGTGATTATCTCCTCCTTGGCTTGAATTATATTGTGTTTGTCTTCAATTGTTTTTAGCAGTAAAGTATGTTGTTCAAATTTTTCACATTTTATGCAGATAAATTTCAGAATTCGACTTTCTTTTAGTTCCAATACCTTTACTTCGGATGATGTAAGGTTTGCACAAGTTTTGCAATATTTTCCTTGACAGTAGTCGCAGGAGAATATCGCGATTCTGCTTCCACCCGAATTCTTGCATACATCGCACTCCATTTTTCAGCGATGTTTAATATTGTACAAAATTTAGTACAATCATGATACTTCACCTGTCCCTGTTTCTGATAAAATTCACCAAGTTTATTTATTTACACGCAGTTTTTTGTTGCACAGATTAACTATTGTATTGTCTATTGTTTATTTGTTTTTGCCATATATCTCTGATTATATGAAATATTCGGCGGTTTTTACTATGGCATAATAAGCAGCATGCCAGGAGGAATCTGCCAATATCAAATTCCAGTAATTAAATTCACTTTAACTTGGCGCAAATTAGGAAAATATGCGAGCTAACAGAATGCCGTGTACATGTTAAAAAAATACTTTTAACTATCTTGTATTTGAATACTTTTTAGAGGTGGGTCGGTATTTAGATAACGCGATTTTGGAGCGGTATATTTTGATAACGCTCCAACGCGCTCCACAACGACTAAGTAACTAGTTACCGTGGAGCGACACCGGCAACGGTAACGTCAGCCGCTGTTTACAGAACGAAACGGTCGAGACCGCTCATAGAGGACGCGACGCGACGGCTGCATTCTGCGTTACATTTCAATGCAGCAACGTTTCACGGTTTGGAGCGGAGCGTAAGATCTGGCAAGCCCACGTGCTATATTGTTGGACCGCAACATAAAATACATCGTTAGGACTGGTTGTATACTCTTGAATACGCATAATAAAACAAGGTATCAGGCGATTTGGAGTGGACTGGAGCGTCACTCCGGTCGAAGCGACGCGGCACTCGTCGGAACCTACGTTCCGGCTGGAGCGAGCAAAACTTCAGGAACGAACAATAGTGAATCGCGCTGCAACGTGGAACTATGAAAAATGTCTTGCGGTGCGATTTGAATTTGAAAGAATAAGACTGATGCTATTATAATTACTTTTAGATTATTAGATTTACCGAATTTTACTGTTAATAAAATAAGAAGAGTAAAAATGAAATATAATACCAACATTTTTATATTCTTTAAGTTTAAGAATAAACAAACAGTAAAAACACTTTTTTAACGTCGATTTTTATATTTCTAAAGAAATATATTTACCTAGTTGTGTAAATGAATCATAATGAATGTTATCCTATAAATACTATAATAAAAATCATGAATCATGTAAATCATCATACTGCACACGTCACGGCACGACATAAAATTGCAATGGGTTGTTTAAATTTTAACAGTTCGTTTCATATTGTAGTATATAAGCACGCAGTTGGAAAATTTTGGTCGCTCCAAAGTAACGTTGTTTTGGAGCGGTATTTTTTTGGAGCGTTCGCGATTGGAACGCTCCAGACGTGGAACCGTTTTTTCCACCACTAATACTTTTTAGAATGGAATATCGATTTATATATATCCGGATATCCGCCCGGTCCGGAGGGCAAAATTTGCCGGCTCTACATTTTTCGGGCGACTCTGTTTACTGAAGGCAAGAAGTATTCGGATAAAAAGAAATTTTCCAATATCTGAAGGCAAAAAAATATTTGAATACTCGAAGGTTAAAAAAGTGTAAAGTAGATAATCGAATGCATTCCCACAGCCCTCTCTACTTTGATCGGATGCTGTGGCATTCCGTATAGTGCGTTCGGTTTTGAAAATATCGAGCAGAGCGAGCAGATGCAGATTTAATGTCACGTGATATTCGGGCTAAACGAGCGCGTAGTATTTACCGAACCCTTTTAAGAGTTTGTCGAGTTCCATCTGACATAAAATATAAAATTAAAAATTAACCTCACTTTATGTTGGTGGTTTGAAGAGACGAAAATGGAAAATATTCTAGCTGTAATTGCTGTGGCACTTAGGGGAGCACTAATGATGATGTTTGATGATGATAGCGACGAGGAAGAAAGTTCGATTACAAGTTATGAATGTAAACGATAATATAAATAATGACAACGATGAAAATTTGGATATAGTAGCTTTGAATAAGCGTGTTTATAATATTATGAACTTATTAGATTTTGAGAGAAATTTTTTAGATTTATAATTTATCAATTAAACAATAAATACAAAAATGTGGAGTTTTATTTCAAACTAATTCTACTGTTGATCAGTCATGTAATAAAAAATTCTAGTACATTTTTAAAATGTAAGTAAACAAAATAATTCTTAAAGAAATATGCTGCATGTCCCAAAAAGTGTTACTCATAAGTGACTTTTCTTGTATATATTCTGTTTTAAGAACAATACTTTTAAGATCTTAAAATTTTGGATAACAAGTGAGGCCCGAAAAGTAAAATAAATTATTTATTTATTTTTGGATGGTTCCTTTAATAAATACATTTTTTTACAACCTGTATAAGTAAATGAAAATTTGGAAACCTTTAAAGTTTTGTATCTTATTTTATAGAGTATATAATATTCTAAAAAATTATTATTGAAGGAAAGCATACGTTTGATTTTGTATGTTAGGTTAGGTAAAACAAATTTCCAAATTTGCTGTCAAAACACAAATTCAATTAGTTTGCTCTGTTAGCTCCATATTTTTAGGTGAGGCGATACGAGGTAACTCCGAGTGCTCGATTTTTCAAATATCGAACGCCGAGCAGTTACACCCGAGGTCATAGATCTAATAAACGAACGCAACACTGCACCAATGAGCAGACCGAGGAGACAGATTTGCATTAACCGAACGCACTAAATACATGCCAGAATCGAATACTATAATTTTGAATTCGATTGTCCCTATCCTCTTCTCTTCCGTCACAGAAAAATAAAGGGTTCTTCGGTCAAACCCTTATTTTTCTGTGTGCTAATCAAGAAATCAAGATAAACCCTTTATTTTTCTGTGAAATCACGAAGTTAATCAAAAGCCTTTTTTTTTCTGTGCCTGTGGTTAATCATTAGTCAAGTCTTTTATGATGCTCTGTAATGTTTACTTAAAAATATTTTTGCATTTCACTTATTTTCTGAATTAAACCTTTGTGCAAAATGATCCCTGGAGTAACATTGGCTCCAGACCTACCACCCGAGCAATTTCAATCAAAGAGCACTATAGTAATCCACCCAGGCTCGTTAAACCTGCGTATCGGAAGGGCTTCAGATCTAAATCCAGTCACAGTATTACATGCTATTGCCAGAAGAAGAAAGCCAGGAGGACAGGTAAAGAAATAGACACCGAAAATTCGTTCCCTCATTACTTATTACTACATATTATTTTTATTTAATAATTTTTAATAGGTTTACTCTGATTGTTTTCTTCCACGACGGGCCGATGTTGGCCAGACCAAAGAATTTGAGGAAGCTCGTTTAGCCATTTCACACACCTTACAGTCATGCCTTCAATCTGACGGGAGGCGAAGATATGCCACCCCACCTCAACAGATTGCAGCTTTTAATAGAAGAGTTCAGCCAGAGACTGTGGGTAATTTTTTTTAATTAATATTTTTATTAAATACTTATTTAGAGTACAACCATATTTATATTTTAACTAATACCTACTCTAGTTCAGTTGCAACTGGAGGTTTACTCAATGATAGGGATAAAGCAAAAAAAAATTCCTGTATCCAGTTTATTTTGCCATAATTTCTTGTTCATTTTAAATGTGTTCTTGTAGGGGAAAATGGTGGTGAATGGATAAAAACAGAAGGAGATATTGTCATAGGAAATGACATTTTTCGCTTAGACCCTAAGGAGCCTTTTAATATTCATTTTCCATATCAACGAGGTGATTTTAATATTCATTCAGGCCCCGGTGGTTCCATTACAGCAGTTCTGGCGGATTTAGAAACCGTTTGGACATATATTATAGAAAACAATTTGCAAATTAATCTAAAAGAGCTGAAGACATATAGAGTGGTACTAATTATTCCAGATGTCTATAATAGGACTTACCTAAGGGAACTTATGTATTTATTGTTGTCTAAAATGGGTTTCGGTAGTTGTTTTTTGGGTAAGCTTTAAACATTGCCTATATTTAGATAGCTTGTCTACCGAATTATTTTAATTAAATTAGTTTAGTATCATTCTACACAATATCTAACTAAAACTAATTGTGCTCTGCGAGATTTTGTTTTAAATTTTTGATTTAAGTAATTTTTGGGATTGTTCAATTTTCCTACAAATGGTTATAGTCAAAGACTTCTAATACAAGTAGAAGTCTTTGGTTATAGTCACAAAACATACCTCTATAAACCTAGCAGAACAAGGTGCTCAAAATTGAAAATTTTCATATGGAAAATTAGGTGCTAATTAGGTGCCAACTTTGAAATTTAGGTGCTCCTATGGTTTTTGAGAAAATTATATTTTTGTGTTGTTCTAATATAATAATAATAATTAGTTTTTATTTAGCAGTTGGCTAGTGATACTCAACAATTTAACACAATAAACAATTGTTGAAGTTTTACAAATAACCCCATAGTCAACTCATCAAATGCACAGAAAGTATTTTATTAAAAGTTCTCAAATCCGGCGCATTTTTAAGATGATCCGGCAGATCATTAAAATAGCGAATGCCCTCATAAAGCAAAGTTTTTTGTAAAAATGTTGTTTTTACCCTAGATATGTTATAATGTTGATTTGACCTAACATTGTAATTATGAAAATTAGATCTTTTTACTAAATAGGACTTTAAATAGTCGGGTTGCAGATTATGCTCAATTTTATAGATTAACACCAGATTCGCCCTTTCAATGAACCGCCTTATATTTAACCACCTTAAAGATCTCAACATACTGACAATTGGTGTATAGCGATCGCAGTTTAACAAGATGCGCATAACTTTATTTTGTTGTACTTGCAATCTTTGTATCTCCTCTTTAGTACAAGAAATCAACAGAGAACAGGCGTATCAGAAATGAGGTAGTATTATTGTATTATACACTAACATTTTTGTCCACTGAGATAAACACTTTGCTACACGACTAAAGAAGCCTATCTTTTTACCGATTTTTTTACACATATGGTCAACATGATTACTAAAACTTAATTGTGGATCCAAGATCACCCCCAGATATTTTATCTCAGAAACATAATCCACGATATCACCATTAATGTTTAAAAAGAGCCCTGAACTATTAAATTTATGACACATCACCCTTTATTGTTTGTTTGAAGGTTGTAGACAATGATGTATCTTGAGTAATAGATGTGTTTTGGACTTCCATTGCCTTTAGTTTTTCATATCACAACGTTTCAACTGGTAAGTATCTCCAGTCGTCTTCAGGTGAATGCTAAACAAGTTACAAAGCTACGAGCCTATTTATACTACCTAGGGGGGGCGGAGCTAGTGACGAATTCGGGTGCAGTCGTGAGTCATCTGCTTACGTCACCATGATTATTCATCTGCTGACGTCATCTGCTTACGTCATCACGTTTGCATCACTGCTCAATCTGAGCCTACACCTATTTAACAAGGGCTTCCAAATGTTTCTTATATCTGCAGAAGGTTTACTGAAACAGTCAGGGTTCTGGATTATGACAGCTGCTTCTTTGAATTTTCTCTTCCGCCAATGCTCTTCTTTAAGTATAATTTTTGCATTTTCCCATTGTAAATGATGGCCGTGGGTCCAAGCGTGGTCTGCTGCACCGGATCTGTTTGTTTCTCCTTTCAGTGTGTGGTTTCGATGTTCTTTAATCCTTGTTTGGAGAGGTCGTAGAGTTTCACCAACATAGGATTGTCCGCATTCGCAAGGTATTCTGTATACACAATTCTTCGTGTCACGCTTCCAAATGTTTCTTATATCTGCAGAAGGTTTACTGAAACAGTCAGGGTTCTGAATTATGACAGCTGCTTCTTTGAATTTTCTCTTCCGCCAATGCTCTTCTTTAAGTATAATTTTTGCATTTTCCCATTGTAAATGATGGCCGTGGGTCCAAGCGTGGTCTGCTGCACCGGATCTGTTTGTTTCTCCTTTCAGTGTGTGGTTTCGATGTTCTTTGATCCTTGTTTGGGTTTGTTCGGGTTTGTTGAAATGTTCTGCTAACTTAACGTTAATCTAGCAGAACAACACAAAAATATAATTTTCTCAAAAACCATAGGAGCACCTAAATTTTAAAGTTGGCACCTAATTAGCAACTAACTAGCACCTAATTAGCACCTAACTAGCACCTAATTTTCCATACAAAAATTTTCAATTTTGAGCACCTTGTTTGGCTAGGTTTATAGAGGTACAAAACAGTATTATTTTATTTTTTCTACTTTAAACATACCTATAAGGAAAGTGGTCTAAACAAAACACCATGACTGAAGTGACACATGAATATTCAATATATCTACACTGTATTCTGCTGTTGTGTTGTGTGCATGCGTATATTACTATATTGGGTAGTACTTTGTACTCTCAATTACTTATGGGAAATTATAGGCACAAAACAAGTGTTAATTCACTTAGGTGCATATTATTTCCCTCTGATTTGGTTACTTAATTTAATCTAACTTACTGTATACCTACAAACTACATCTGTGATATAGTTTGTTTAAATGTACCTATTTATTACTAAATTAAGTTTATTCATGTAATACTGTAGCAGTTTTGGAAATATTCAGTACTTCAACAGTTTGTGATAAAACATAAATTACCATATTAAATTATAAATTATGAATTATAAGTTACTACTTATATTATAACTTATGTAAACAAATTATGTTAACAAAATAAACAAAACAGTAATTTTTTTAGTACAAGATCATGTGGCAGCAACCTTTGGTTCGGGACTAAGCTATGCTTGTGTAGTAGATGTGGGGGATCAGAAGACATCAGTGTCTTGTGTTGAAGATGGTATCTGTCATCCCAACACAAGAGTCAGATTGGAATATGGGGGAGGAGACATATCGCAGATTTTTTATTGGTTGCTTCAGAAGTGCGCTTTTCCTTATAAAGAGTGTGACGACCAGGTTAGTTTAATTTAAAATTGAGAGGTATTATTTTCCTTAAGAGAAGTGAGCACTTATGTTGGAAAACCTGGGGTGCCCTGAATTCCTATCCCCTAATAGGGATATCTTCACAATACACTACAAAGATGAGAAACTGATCGACGTGAAAGAAGACCCAATCTGGTCTTGTCTGAAAAAGAGTAAACACGGCTACACTGTCTGTAAAGGTCTCATCAAAAGAAAAAATAACGGCCCTTGCATGGAGCAATAATAACATTAAAACGATTTGACAAAGGTAATTTAAATGGTTGAGGAAATACTCTGATCTAGGCAAAAAGAATATCAGCTGTTGGTCTAATTGCCCTCTTCTCAGCTACAGTAGTAGTAGTAGTAGTAGTAGTAGTAGTAGTAGTAGTAGTAGTAGTATCATAGTGCATCCTATCACAGACTAGTGGTAAAAATACAACCACATCTTAGGTACTTTCCTTTTGTTTCTCTTAAACAGCATAGAAAAGTATATACAGGGTGTCCCAAAAGTAATGGGACACAGAGCAACAGCAGACTCCTTAAGGCGAAATTATGTGATTTACTTAAACTTGCCTTATCCCAAAATTGATAAGAACAGATACAGGGTCGCAAAGTTTTAATTTTGTTTTCGTTTTTTTGCGATTACTTCTTAACGAAACGACATAGCAGCACAAAATTATAGCTTTTGGGATTTTTTGAGGTGAGGAATTCAAAATTATCCATACTTTTGGGGACCCAGAAGAGGGCGCTGCCTACGGCAGGGCCCACTTCTTTTAGCTGGCATAACTTTGTTTAGGCTTCTTATATCGATCCGACTATTAAAAAAATAAGTTACTTTACTTCTTTCACATCAAAAATGTATAACTTATTAAAGTCGCTAGGGGCAACATTCGATATTTTTAATGCAAGAATTCTAAAATATTTAAATTAATTAAATCATTGAAACCAATGGTGGCCATTTTGAACAATTGCTATCACGGCGTTACCATTTTTATTTCTAACCATTTTGTTACTTTTAAATGTTATTAAAGTAAATATTAAAAAAAAAATTTGTTTAAAATAAAATTAGTAATTCCTTATACTTACGAAAAAGCGTTTTTATTAGAAAAAAATAGTCAACCTTAAGTATCTACATTAACTGACACTTAGCTAATGTAGGTCATTTACAATAATTTTAAGTCAGAAATTTACCGTTGCTCGATTTTCCGTTGCTTTTGGACCACGTACTTAGTCGCATTGGACATATGAAATGCGATTATCTCAAAAATGGTTGCTCCTAGCGACTTCAATAAGTTATACATTTTTGATGTAAAAGAAGTAAAGTAACTTATTTTTTTAATAGTCGGGTCGATATAAAAAGCCTAAACAAAGTTATGCCAGCTAAAAGGAGTGGGCCATGTCGTAGGCAGCGCCCTCTACTGATTACACAAAAACTATGGATAATTTTGAATTCCTTACCTCAAAAAACACCAAAGCCCTTAATTTTGTGCTGCTATGTCGTTTCGTTAAAAAGTAATCGCAAAAAAACTAAAACAAAATTAAAACTTTGACACCCTGTATCTCGGTTGTTATCAGTTTTGGGATGAGGCAAGTTTAGATAAATCGCATTATTTCGCCTAAAGGAGTCTTCTCTTGCTCTGTGTTCCATTACTTTTGGGACACCCTGTATATACACATACATTTAAATGCTAAATTTATTTGCTGTTCACAACTCTTTCGTTCTATAAATTTTTCCAAAATTCACTATATTACATTTCAGAATTAGAATTTCTTTATGAATCGTCATAAATAGTGGTATGGTTACAAATGTATATAGTGTGTCCGAAATTCAAGTCTCTATATGGGTATCTCGCTTAATAGATGAGATAGAAAGTTGGTTGAATGGGGAATACTTTAGAGAATTTAATGCCGATCTCGAATCCTTTTTCAAAATTATTAAAAGTTTTGTAGTTTTTCACTTATTAAACAAAAACTAAAAATGGCGCATTTTGTTTTTTTTAAATAGGGGCTTAACGGTTAATTTGACATATCCCAAAATGTTACATTCTTAAGACACTTTTTAGAGAAGAACATTTCTGTACAAAAAGAAAATGCAGATTGTCTTTTGTTTGTGAGTTACCCACAGTAACTTTGTTATTTCTTATGGCGGCCATCTTGGATTTGTACATAAAATTATTTCTCTTTGAATTACCTTTTAAACGATGTGCCACATGCTACCAAAATTTTGGAGAAATACTCTTAAATTATTTAAAACCCAGTTTTATCGTTAACTTGGCAACAACGCATGCATCTAACATAGCAGATAGTAATTAAACCATTTAAAGCACCTCTTAAACCTTAAAGCGCATGCATCAAGATTTGCATTTTTTTTTTGTTTGTAAAGTTTTTATTCTGATCTATTTTTTCTAATATTTTAACGAAATGTAATTGCAAACAAAAAAAGACGCGATTTTTAGTTGAAAGCCCTATTTTTTTCTAATTGAATTCTTTTTCGTTTCATTCCGATTAAGATTTATTTTTATCGCGGCGTTGCCAAACCAATTTAAGACCGTAGACAAAAAATGCGTTAATTATTTTATTGGCTAGAAAACAATGATTATTTGGGGCAGAAAATGTTTTTGTTATTAAACTAATACCCTTGGATGTACCCACATGCTATGTTAGATGCATACGCTGTTGCCAAGTTAAGTTAAAACTGGTTTTTTAATAATTTAAGAGTATTTCTCCACAATTTTGGTAGCACGTGGCACATTGTTTAAAAGGTAATTTAAAGAGAAATAATTTTATGTACAAATCCAAGATGGCCGCCATAAGAAATAACAAAGTTACTTGGGTAACTCACAAACAAAAAAAAATCTGCATTTTCTTTTTATACAGAAATGTTCTTTCCTAAAAAGTGTCTTAAGGTGGGAGTATCAACATGCTTGCCAACCTATAACCTATTTCGCGTAGATTTATTTATGTTTTCTAGCTTTTATACAAAATTTAAAGAAAATCAGTATCGACTTGATATTCTATAAGTAATAATTGACATATTTAATAAATATCAAGGAATTTCATAACTTATTTTAGGAGAATTGTATAGCAAAAAATATCGGGTAAGATTTTTTTTTACATTATTATGTCATTGTCACTCATTGTTCTTTCACTATACAATTCTCCCAAAATTAGCAATGAAATTAATTGATATTTTTGTATTATATCAGATACTACCTAAATAATGTACCGACGATATTGATTTTCTTTAAATGTTAGTTATTAAAATAATAAACTCAAAAAATCAACGCGAAATAGGTTATAGGTTGGCAATAGATTGAACGACGTTGAGAATTCAACCTTAAGAATGTAACTTTTTGGGATATGTCAAATTAACCGTTAAGCCCCTATTTAAAAAGAACGAAATGCGCCATTTTTGGTTTTTGTTTAATAAGTGAAAAATCATAAAACTTTTAATAATTTTGAAAAAGGATTCGAGATCGGCATTAAATTCTCTAAAATATTCCCCATTTAACCAACTTTCTATCTCATCTATTAAGCGAGATACCCATATAGAGACTTGAATTTCGGACACACTGTATAGAGAGAAAAATAAATAAAAAAAGACTGTTAATTAACATTTTAGATACTTATATTATTAACAGTATTGTATCAACTGAACAAAATTTAGACTTTATTTGTACAGATCCTGCCTGACAATAAGTTTATCAAAAGCCACACTTAAGATAAAACACACCAAATAGATAATTCCTGCTCATCTAAGACATAGCCCAGAAATTCATTAACACTATATTAGAAACATTTCTTCAATAAATACCCCCTTATTAACGCTGTAAGATGTTTCATTGACACCTCCCTAACTCCGACAGGCAATTCATTATAATGTCGCATTCCAGGACCTCCCAAAGTCCCAAGTCTCAGAAACTCGATCCTGATATCCCTACGGTGTGCTCATGCAATGCCTTGCCCATCCCATACTCACTCAGGTTATGGTGTATGTAAATTAATGATTGACAAAATAACGGCAGTGTAATGATAATAAATTCTTTTAAAAAGGGCCTTACTTTCTCCTTATATCCAATCCTAGCAAGAACCCGAACGGCCCTCCTCTGCAAAAAATGAAACGGCGAATGCGTGTTTAGCACCCCTTTCTCTTAATTTTAGAACAAACTGGATTCAATGCTGCTCAGAAAACTTAAAGAGGAATTGTGCCATGTAAATTTGGATGTTTGTGGTTCTCAGGAAAAATCTTTTATTCTCAAGCAGCCAGAGAAACCTATCTGCAATTTTACCATACAGGTGGGTCAAGTTTTTAAGTTTACACATAATCTAATTAATAAGAAAATTAGAATAATATTTCGAGGGTTTTTAGGTTGGGGACGAATGCATTATCGCGCCCCTTAGCCTCTTTAATCCAGAATTGTTTGGAATCACTGGTTTAAAGCAGATTTTCACTCAAAAAATGTCTACAGGTGATCCGGAAGATCCTCATGATGAAATTTATTTGAGAGATATTAGGAAAAAAGGTTAATATTAAATTTATGAAGTGATCCCATTTTCCCATAGTTTGTATAAACAAAATTTTAAACTTTACATATTCGAGAGTCCTGTATAATTTTATATGCGACGTATTCGCCATTTCGTTTTACTTTTCGTCCAAATACCCATCTTTGGAGCACACTTTTCTACAGTTTCTAGAAAAAAAAGTTGTATTTGTAAAGTAATAAAAGCAGAAATAGACATATGGCCAAATTTGACAAAATTTCGTTTCTTGCTTTTATTAATTTTTTACGCTTAAAAAAGCCCAAAGGGTATTTGGCTACGTTTTGGATAAAGAGTCAATGGCGTCCCTAGCTCTATCTTTTAGCATAGCTCCCAGGACAAACTACTGTTTGTTAATATCTTACACCTCACACCTCAGATTTTTATTTTAAAATTACTTTGCAGGAATGAAGGAAGAGTCATCTGCAAGTGACATTAATGAGTCCTATCTTGAAAATCAGCAAGTGGGAAATGACGATGACATAGTGGTCGATGCGATGGACCCTGTGATAACACAGTCTGTAAAAGAATTTGTGATAAATCCCGGGCAAATGCTTGGATTAGATCAAGCAGTATTGCAAAGCATCGACAGGTGAATTGATTAGTAACTAATAACACAATATCGATAGAGCGTCTGCGATGGGTGCGCAAGACCTTTCAGTAGGTGTAAGACATTTGGTATTTTATTCCTATTTTCAGTTTGGTGACCGGGGCGGATTTAGCTTTTTGGCATGAGGATTAACGGTCCTAAAAAATATATGTATTGAGAGCGGGGAGGGAAGAAAAGTTAAAATATACAATACAAAATTAGTGAAAAAAAGCCCTAAAAATTTTTTTCCCAAGAAATTAAGAGTTGATTGAGAAAAACTATAGAACTTTTCTGTATCTGATTTTCAAAGTCTATATCACAGAATATTACAGCTTGCTTTGAGTTCTCTAGTCTATATTATGTCAACTATGCTATGGTATAGTCTTTAGCAATATGGATTTTTATCTTAAGAACAAACACTAGTGGCGCATTCACCAGATCGTTTTTAAAATCAATATTTCGTTACATTTTTATTTTATCCAAAAATCGGCCAAATACCCATCTTTGGAGTACAATTATTACCTACAGTTTTGCGTTAAAAAAGGCTGGATTTATTTATTATCTCATAATAGCACAGCAAGAAATATAGGCAAAGAAGCCCGCACTTCTCTTATGGAAAATGGCGCTGGGTTAAATTTCCTAAATTGTTAGTATGTTGTAGATAAAGCCATTCTAATCAAAAGTATCCATGGCCACAACAAAATCTGCCGACCAGTTTTTGAGATATTAAAAAATAACGAAATTTAACCGATCCATTTGAATATACCGGGTGATTTATCAATACATGCATTTTTATGTTTTTCTTCTATCGCTTACCATCGGAAACACCCTGTATAACCTTGATAATTACATATATTTGGAACCATGCGATAAGCACCTAAAGAAATATCTACAAAATTTCGGTAAAAACTAATTAAAAAAATATTTACTTTTTTGAGTTACCCTGTATAAATATAAAAAATATAAGTTATGATAGCTTGCTCCAAGGTAATGTCATCTACAGTATTACTTTGTTAACATTTAATTTAATGCCGAAAATACAATGATTTAACAAAAAATATTTAGTAATTTTCGTCACTCACACAGTCACTCAGTATACAGGGTGTTTCAGAACATGTGGGCAATCTCTCGGATTCATATAGATTAGGTGAAAATAACATGATAACTTGAAGGGGTTCTTGATGAAAAGGGCCTATTACGGTATCTCAGAGTTTTATAATGATGTATTTTAACTGTTTTATTGTGCCAGTCTGAATGTTTGTTACTATATTTATTTCGTTGTCTAACTTTATAATATGTATGTATTACAATTTTAAGCTCTTTTTTTTTTTTTTTTTGTTTATCCTTACCTGTACTCTGTGTCTGTAGAATTAGTGTAAGTTTGTGATAGTTTTATTCAGTGATTTTTCCTTTTTGTATTTTTATATTAGCCTGGCTTTGTTAACAAGTGTACACTGTTATAACAATAAAGCATATTTTGACTTTGACTTAAGTTTATATAATATTTTTTTCTAAGAGCCCCCCTCGAGGAGATATATGCCCCTAAAGACCGGCCCTGAAAACTAGTTTTTTATTGATAGCCTTTGAATCGCCCTGTATATTTTGATTAACATTTAGTATAATCTACACTATGGAAAGCTTTATTAAATAAGTTAACAATAAAATGTATAGTTCATTCTGTAGGCCAGGGACGGACTAGCTAGGGCATAAAAATCTTACATCTTTGACAGGTGTCATGCAATCGGGATTTTTATATTATTTTTGGATAGCTTACGTATTTTAACGCAAAATAGATACTCTTCGCAGATTTCGATAAGTTGAACCATTTTCGAGAAAAAGACAATAACGTTAATAATTATTATAACTATAATAATAGGAAAATTAACGGATTTTTACTTAATTAAAAAATTTATAACAAGGCTCAATGTGGGCTCCCTCTACTCTAACACACTCCCGGGCATGATGTACTGAAGACTGCTGCACCCTCCATAACACCCCTATTATAACGAAAAAGCACGAAACAGATTCGGGTACGATTAAACCTTTTTAAAGTATGTTAACGGTCAAGTTGATTTTTCTCGAAAACGGTTCAACTTATCGAAATCTACGAAGAGTATCTATTTTGCGTTAAAATACGTAAGCTATCCAAAAATAATATAAAAATCCCGATTGCATGACACCTGTCAAAGATGTAAGATTTTTAATGCCCAAGCTAGTCCGTCCCTGGCCCACAGAATGAACTGTACATTTTATTATTAACCTATTTATTTAAGCATTCTATAGTGTAGATTATACTAAATTTTAATCAAAATATACAGGGCGATTCAAAGGCTATCAATAAAAAACTAGTTTTCAGGGCCGGTCTTTAGGGGCATATATCTCCTCGAGGGGGGCTCTTAGGAAAAAATATTATATGAACTTATCATATTATTTTCACCTAATCTATATGAATCCGAGAGATTGCCCACATGTTCTGAAACACCCTGTATAATAAGATCTTAGACTATTTTTATAGTATTCTATCCTATCTACGACAGGGTCAACAAAAATCTAGAAAAACAAAACGAATTAATATTATAAACTACGAAAATATAATGTAGTGTAAATTAATATTTTGCAACTTGGACACCCTGTATCTCGTAAACTGGTTGGCGGATTTTGTTGTGGCCAGGGATACTTTTGATCAGATTGGCATTCTCTACAACATACTAAAAATGTAGAAAATTTAACCGAGGGCCAACATAAGAGAAGTGCGGGGTTCTTTGACAAAATTTCGTTTATTGCTTTTATTAATTATCAATTGATTTTTTTTTTAACTTTAAAATATAGGTAATTGCCACCTAAAGACGGGTATTTGGCCGCATCTGTCAAATATTTATGCATCATAAATATATTTTATATCATATTATATCACATTAGATAACTCAAATAATTTAATGGTAAAGCAGGAAAAGGACAATGAAGTTTATAAGCTATGAACGTTTAAAAAATCTTTCGAATATGAAGATGAATGCAATTTTTCTTTTTAATTTTAGCTTTAATAAAAATATACTGATATTATTTATGTAACAAGTAATTCCTGAAAGGTATTTATAAAATTATATTAATAATAAAAAAAATATTCAAATAGTTTTTAAACATTTTTAAAAAGAATATATTACAAAGTTTCTTAAATAAACTACCAATTCAGATTTAGGTACTTACTAAATAAAATAATATAATAATATTCATCAAATAATTATAATATGTTTAAATAAATCACACACTAGTTTATAAAAAAATAATATATCTAAAAATCGCCACTATAAAAAGCCTATATGAGAAAAAACATAAAAATATTTAAACATTATTCTCAGAAAATCAAGGCGCCGCGTTTTAGTGGATATTTCAAGAAAAAATGTGTAAATAGTTAAACATTGCGGAAAAAGCGCACGCGCCTCTCATAAAACCGCCATAGTTTCACAAAGTACTCAAAAAAATGTCAAATATTTTTAACTTGTATAAAATATCCTAATTTCTATATAATTATTATTTTCAAATCGTTTATGCAAACATCTATTCGCTCTGTCGCACTCACATAACATACGCAATCATTGCTTGGGGTCACAGTGCAGGGGTAAAGAGGTTTTCGATTACAAAGCAGGGCGGTTCGCATACTAGCTGACTTGCCCTACAGAGCTGACTGCAGAAATGCATACGTCAATCGTTGTTTTTCTAACTCTTCCATCACTCTTTATTTACGAAAACCTCATCTAGATAAAGAACAACATCACCCTTAACCCAACACATACAGATACTCCTAATCATAACGAACGAAACCGACCCAACTTATTCCAAGTTATCAACTTCTTGAGAGGTGCAGAGACGGCCCCGGCTGCCTGACTATACGATTCTTTAACACGCTTTCGCATATTATCAAGGACTTGCCAATCGCTGAATTCAAGTTTCTCAGAGTTCAAGAGAGTTTTCTAATCAGTCAGGCCTTCTTTAGCTACGAGGATTACCTTAACTACGTCTTTTAATTTAAATTTTATCCTGTTATTTTGCATAATTTTTAAATCATCACTATTGTACTAATATTATATAAATGTCAGTTTCTTTGATATTATTAATATTTTCGTTTAATATTTTATTTTAACATTGTTATTTAACATGATTTGCTATATTCCTTCATTAACTTGCGTAAGTGCTGCATTGCATGATGACATACCAATAAACTCTTTGTATTTGTATAGTCTTTGCGCACCTACCGGGGTGCCGTGGTGCCGATTCCGGAACATACTAGCGGCAGCACAATTTCATGGCACTTTATTTTATTATTCAAAATTTTTAGATGTCCAAATGAAGACCTAAAGAGAAAAATGTACGGCTGTGTACTTGTGGTTGGAGGAGGTATGAAATTCTCCGGAATAGGTAAGTAGAATTCATAAATTGGAGTTGTATATGGGTCAGGTCCGCCATTGCTCACTCACGTATACTATCGACGCCAATCGTCTCCTCGCTTCAGTCGAATATCTTTAATAAGTTTGATTTCGTGGTGTGCTGCAAATAAAATGTAGCTTGATATTTTAAAGTTCAATCATCAAAATGCACAATCACTGGGCAATGCCGTAGTAATAGTTTAGTAGAAAAAGTATTTGTAGCGCAAAAACGAACGTTAAGGGTATTAAAATAAAATGTGTTTTAATGAAAGTTGTAGAAATGTTTTTAAGACATTTCAGCTACACACTTTCACGAATATAATACAAGAACTTTAAATGTAAATTATCCAAGACACAGATTAACCTCAACAGAGAAAAGCCCGTATTATGTATGCCTAAAGTTGTTTAACAATTTACCAACTAATGTAAAAAGTATTAATAGTCTTAATAAGTTATTTAAAATTAAGGTTAAGACTTGGAACTCTATTCTATACAGGACTATATTAGATGAGTATTAGTAATACGTTGTAGTTGTAGACAATTATTTTTACTGGCGCCATTTCTTTTTCTGTTTTGTATGTCTTTTTGTATACGCAGATGATGTATATGACATTATTAGAAATAAAGATGATTATTATTATTATTAACATGAGGCAGTGTTAAGGAGTTTAATAATTTGAAAGCGTCGTTGGCTCTATAGCGAAATAACAGTTCAAACATTAGAATATGAACACGTACTGTTGAGCAATGCCAGACCACCAGCTGACAGAAACATCCAGCCCTAAGAAACTTGACCATAATTCGGCACCCGCAAAACCCACTTCACAATCTTAGCGAACGAACTACTATACCAAAAAACAAATATACAACCCATTGAACAAAAACTAACTAAAAAATTCAAAGCCAAACCATAAATAACCAAGAATCTACAGATATCTGTATCCAGAACGAACGAACAATATTGGAGATTTTAAGAAATAATACAAAGAAATAAAAAAAACTGTAAAATTACTTCAAATAATTCTGTTTTTTTTGTTTCTGACGTATTTTCTTGCTTTTTTCGTATTTTTTTTGGAAACTACATGTGAACGTTCTTACATTGTCAAATGGGAATCAAATAAAGAAAATAATAATAATCTTAAAGTTATTGACACTCAATGAGAGATTAATCATACTTGGTTTCGAGTCGTTACGAAAACGCAAAGTTAAACTTTTTTTTGCAAATCACCAGAATGCAATCTGATATACTTTCTGTAAATTTTATATAGTAGGATGTTGGCAGGAATGATGTAAGTAGTCAATAGATTTACGACTTGATTCAATAGGTTCATTCGTCAAGAATTTAATGTAAGCTGCGAACCAACTACTTTTAAGAACCAAGTTAATTGGCTACTTTATCCCACTTGTATGTATTTTTCTCACAATCTCATTGAAATTTGGTTTCCAGTTATAGTGTAGTCGCAGATTTGATGACAATGAAGCGATTCAGTCGGGTCTTTGTTTTATCTGAAAGGGGGGGGATGGATTAGAAGCATGCCGTCTAATAAGAAACTTTGTTTTTAGGCACCTGGCTTCAGAATCGAATATCTCTTCAAATCCCTTACTTATACCGAGCAGAACAGCTGGACATCATTACGAATCCCAGGGACATGGACGCCGCCATGGTGGCGTGGAAAGGCGCCTGCATCATGTCCTGTCTGGAAACAGCGCAGGAGTTGTGGATAGATGCGGCAGAGTGGGAGAAGTACGGGGTCAGAGTGCTCCGTGAGAGGGCGCCCTTTACGTGGTAGCAACTGTGTCTCTTTTCAAATTCTCTCCCAAGCTAGAGCTATTATAATATAGCGTCCATCAATTTTTGGTCAGAACAGGTTTTCATTTTATTTAGGTCCCAAACAAAGTATTAAAACTTTATTTACTTGACTTGACTGGGGGTATACATAATAATATGTTTTACGCCGACCGACATCGACAGGTGAATTGATTATAGATTGTACTGTAATATAATAAATAAAGCCAGATAATAAATTAAACCAGAAGTTTGAATTGTCTAGGAAATGAGTGATTCGTTTATTTACGCATGTTTCAAGGATTTTGGAGATCGCAGATAGTGGTGATATTGATCTATAATTGCTAGGTACCCAAAAATAAACTACCTGATTAAATCCTATTCCTCAACCTCTTCAAAGGGGATTAAATGGGATCAGAGTCGGCTTGAAAATGTACCTAGGGTTGAGGGAAATGTTACTTTTACTATACTAGAAATGTCATTCCTTTGAGTTTGAACTTTTAGCAATAACAAAACCTTAAGAGAGCTATATCGCAAATAACGTAGAAACTATTTATTAGGTCTATGACTATATGATTGTTCAATTATAAATAGAATGTGTAAGGAGTGTAATGATTTTATCGAAATGAGCAATATTGACTTTTTTAACACAGATCTCAAGGCCCTAAAAGCCGTTTTTTTCTCTCTTTAATCTGTGTAACTTTGTGTATTGTTAGTTTTATTTTTGTATTTTTCTCTCTCTTACTTATAATTACTGCGATGTAGCTGTGTTTGTAAGAGTATCCTAAATAAATATATTAGTACCATTAATTTAGGGGTGGCGAAAAATCTATATAATATAACGATATTAAAAATTAAAAGTTTTTTGCATATCGATATTCGATTTTCAATATCGCCCAGCCTTAGTTAAAATGCAACCCTAAAGTAGGAAAAACTCGAAAATTGGTAAATTTTCAATCCTGAGACAATCGAATAATTATAGAAGAAATTCTGCAAAATATGTCTCGACTCGACACGTTGAACGTTCTTTTCCCTCGGCGGAACCGCATCGCGTTGATCGGAATAAGTGCAGGCGCGGAAGACGCTTTTGCTTTTATTAAACAGGCATAGTCTTTATTGTGTTACTAAACACAACATTCGGTTTACTAATTTCTCTCTTTCTTCTATTTGTTCAGTACAGTAACTTTAGTTTACACTTAAAAACGGGTAAAAACATACACCGAAACGTACTTTTAACAAATAGACATTAGGATTCATTTATATTTAGTACTAATAAGGATAACGGGAATAATGATAATACATATATATCTTTTTGTACATTTTTTACAAGACAAAAAAGTAATACATCAAAAATTCAAACAAGCAGCCTTTATGTATACTTAATTAAATATCTTTAGTAGGTAGGTACTGATAATATTTGGTAACAGTTGGATAAGTAAGCCGAAACATTTTAAAGCAAAAACTATGCCCAGATTCTCTTTAAACATATGAATGTAGATCAAAATGACCATCCAAGGTAACTACAATGATAAAAATTTATGTGCCACTATCCCACCTATGTAGGTATAAACAGGAATAAGAAAAAATATAGGAAAAAAAAATCAGGAATGTGTTTACATTAAAAAGCATTATGTGCATATTATTTACTGTCATCAAAAAATGTCAGCACTGTATCAAGAGAGATAACAAAATTGTGATGCTCTTTTCTATGGCTATATATCCGACATATACCAAATATACCTACCTAGTATACCATTTTATGATAGAAAAACTGTGTTCATAGTGTTAGGACAAAATTGCCATACTTAATCACATTATCTATTGTGAACATACATACATATTTATAGTATTTAATATCACAAAGTTTTATCTTGTTTAAAACATTAAAATATAAGAAAATATTGTATAAGACCTAGTAGAAAATATTCAGGGTACGTGCAAAAATGTCCCAAAACGTGGGATCTATTTTATTCTCGACTTTATTATTAAAAAACACACACAAAACTTATAAAGGGTAAAAAACGTATAGACAACATCGAATATCAAATTAACTACGGTCTACAGACCAACTACAACATCTAAATAATTTTCTTCTGTGGAAAGAGTAAAATTATAATTTTTTTACCATTTATTTAACACAATTAATAATGGATTTCCACCAAGTAAAAGCCGAATCAATTCTATTATCTAAATAATTCCTAGTCTCTAACAAAATATTTTTAAATTTTAAAGCATTTCATAATAGCAATGCCAAAATATGTCTACCTACAAAACCCACTTGCAACGATAAAGGAAACATTAAAGTGTTTTAAGGCACATTACAGACAATTTGCTGCCACTTCCTTATAGAAGTAGGTAGCTTTATTCATTATGACATTTAGCAACAACTTAAATAATTATTTATGAACCACATTTTAAACCGGACTTTATTAAACTTTAATTTTATCACTTTTTAAGCAGAATTAAAATGCAACCAAATTCTCAGTTTAACTTAAATCAACCGCGTTCTACCTCACTATCGGGTTACGACTTCTATTATGGAAAGAAAAACTTAAACACCTTAAACTACAAAAATAGCAATCAATGGGCACATACACTGTTTCATCAGCTGAAGTATTAACTGTCTCTGAGATATTGGAAAGCAATAAATAATGAGATTGTCTTAAAAATACTGTAAAACATGCCTTACCACAAACACAATACTTTGCATAGTCTAGAAAATCTATAAGGGATGATGGTAAAGAGCCTTTGGGGTAGGGAAGTCTTGCCCACAAGACCTTCTTTGCAGCATATTCTTTTAAAGTACATACTTGCAAAGACTTAACTAAATGGCCGGCTCCATTGGGGACACTCTGGCCAAAATTATTGCCCGATATATCTATGGATTGTAGCCTTAATTTTTTGATACTTCCCGGCAAAATTGTTAGCGAGTTGTTTGAGGCAGAAAACACTTTCAGATTAATTAAGTTTCCAATTCCTACTGGTAAGGATTTTATATTATTGTAGCTTAAATGTAAAGTAGTTAGATTGTGCAACTTAACCAGTTGGTCAGGAACAAATGTTAACTCATTATGACTCAAATTCAACAAGACCAGGTTCTTAGATAGAAAGCCACCGACCCATTGCCATTGCTTTAAAGTGCTTTTTCCTAATAGGTTTTGGGATACATTTAATTCCTTTAGATTCGGAAGCTTATTAAGTTCTTCTGGCAAAAACTCTATGATGTTATTGCTTAGATTAAGGATTTTTAACTTGTAAAGTTGAAGAATGCCCCTGTCTAGGCCACATCGCTGTATGTCATTAATATGAAGCGATTCTAAGGTTCTGGGAAAGCCTTTGGAGGGATACTCTGACCTAAAAAAATAAGTAGATATTCATAAACTAATTCAAAATTTGTAGGTAAGTAAATCTTATAATAAAAATATTACAAACCTTTTTGTAATAACTAGCTTCAGTGGTGCGATAACATCTTTATTCTTGAGAGGGGTAACACTCATACTGGAGAGAGTAAGCTCCTTAGAAGATATCTTGCCTTCTATGGCTCTTTTCAGAAGATGCAAAAAACCTTTTAACTGTATAATTTCTCCTTGAATGCACAGATCATGTTTAGGGTTTTTTAACTGAATAGTGCATTTACCTTCGTTGATAAACCTAGTGAGAACTCGTTCTATATTATTGTTTAAAGGATATTTAATGCCACTTTTATTATGCCCTGAAAAGAGAATTAAAGAATATTCCTCATTTTTGGGGTGCTTGCATAATGCAAGGGTGGACTTTAAAGGTTTTTTTCTCAAATTTGCCGGCAGATTGGGCAAAAAGCGGTTTAAAACACAAACTGTACAGTGTATTTTCATTATTTCTATTTAAATTTGGCCCTTGCAAAGCAGTGTAAAACGTATCAATAATTAATTAATTAGAAAATTGGCATTTAGCGCCACTATCATTTTTTGACATACGAATCTGGGAGAGGAATGATAGAACACAGAAAAAAAAAAGGGTTTGTTCGGGTGTGATAGACTAGAGGCGTGTTCGATTCGCTGGATTAGATCGATCCGGATAGATCTAACTGATTCTCTGTAATCTGACCTGTGGTAAAATGGTTTTAAAAATGCATTTAAAATAAAAATACAAAATAGATGCCTCAAAGGCCATTTAAGATAAAAAATAGAAAACGGTTTTTTAATTTTCATTTAAAATATAAAATGGAAAATAGGTATTTTAAATAAGTTTCTATGGAAAATGCTTTCTCTTTATTAATGTACTTTACATATTATGTAACACCGAAGCTTCTATGTTTCTAAAAACATTGTTAGCTTTAATTATCATTAATAGGCTTGGGCAGACGATTTTTTTTATTTAATTTCAGTTGTTTCTTGCCTCTTTACGGAATTCACAATTTTTCCCTCGCAATTTGACAATTTCTCACAACGTCATCATAACTAGCGATGGGCGGATCGGATCTGAGCCGGATCGGTGAGTCAGATCTTAAGAAAGATTCATACTGATCCGACTCTCAAAATAAAATAGACGGATCACGGATCTGACGGATCTATTTGATTTGATTGTCGACCGCTAGGTTCACGTTCGGCGTAGGGGTAGAATTCACTGCTACGGCGCACGGCGCCACGAGCTGCGATGCGATGGAGAGCGGCTCGTGGCTCTCGGATCCGTTAAAAGATTTTTTAAAGTCGTTCCGATGCCTGACATGCGGGTCGCAGCGTTGGAAAAGAAAACGAAGCGTGGCGATTTATTACTGTTGTGTTTATTGTATTGTGGGTTGCGTCACTTATTTCTTGATGATTTCATAGTAAGAGCCGTATTCGATTGGAAAAGTGATTTGGATCGATCTGATTTTAAAAATCAGCTGGGATCACTTTGACCGTGCGATCACTTACCAATCGAACACAAATCAGATCAGTTGGAATCAGTTAGATCGATCCGGATCGATCTGAACCTGCGAATCGAATACGCCTCTGGAATATAAGTTTTTTCTATGAAACCACCATATTAAAGAATCTTCGTATCTTTTAATAAGCGGTTCATTTAAATGTTTGTCCATCTCTGTAATCACTGGGGGTTCTTATTTTTTGAATAATGTTAAATGGCGCTACCGCGTAAGATCGTTTAAAATAATGATCAATAACACGGATCGTGACTCAGAATAACCGAGCCGAGAACCGATAATATTTTCTTTATGATTTTTGGGACAAGACCCGGGATCCAGCTCATTGAGTCGGATCTTTGTGCTGATTCGGATTTGGTGACCCGAATCCCAAAATTGATCCGTCTTGCCCACCACTAATCATAACCACAATTCAATTGTCGAATGTCAATCATTTGTCAGCTGACAATCGTTAGAGACGGCGAATCTCGTTCGTTAATCAGGTAAAATCGGGTGTACGAAATTGACCAATCAGAGCATTATTCGCAATTCGTGATTCGCATCTATATGAACTAAGTTTTACCTATTACCTATAACTATTTTAAATAGAAAATTGTTCATTTATTCTATTTCAAATTCAAAATAGAAAATACTTTTTTCGAAAGTATTTAAGATAGAAAATAGAAATGCCATTTTCTATTTTGCATAGCCATTTGAAATAATTTCATTTCAAATAGTTACCCACCTCTGCCTGTGGTCGATTGGCGAATGATCACTGTTCTTCCCCTATACCGTAAAAGTGATCCCCAACCCCAAGTAAACCTCCTGGGAAATTGCAGTATCAGTTCAGTCCTTCTTAGTTGGTGTTTTGTGAGTTCAGTTATTTGTTTTATGGTTTATTACCTGTGATGTAGAAGTAGAATGAATTACGTCTTTTTGAACCCATCTAGGTAAATAATATTTCTTGTACGTGAATGGGAAGAGTGGAAATAAATATATTTTACTACGCTACTCTCGATCACAGAACACGAATAAATCTCTCGACTTTTTTGAACATGAAATGAGGTTAAGTCAAAATTGAAAATTGAAACCCAATCGAACAACTGACTGACATAAAAATCCGTCTATTATCATGGTTCACTGAACTGATTTTTAAGATCAGATCGATCCAAATCTCTGTCCCAATCGAATACGGCTAAGAAACGATAATAGAAGCGGTCGGGACGTTTTCGCTTCTTTAAACAGCATAGCATAGCAAAGTTGTTTGCTGAGCTGAGTTAAATTTTTAAAAAGAACGCTCAACTTAACCGTTGCCTCTGCTATGCTATTTAAAAGTAGCCAAAAGGAACTCGGATAGTATGTTTTGAATCTTAAACAGCAAAGCAAAGGAAAAATCTTTGTTTACCTAAGTTCTTAAAGGAACGCTTCGTGAACAACTTCGTATAATCTTGTATGAGAATGGAGAGGGGCATATATACCTAACCACGGCAAGGGGAGAAGAAAAATCTTTGCTGTGCTTTGTTTTGTATTTAAAAGGAACTCGGCTAATATTTTTTTCTTCCTCCCTCGCCGCGGTTAAGTATGCCACCTATGCCACTATCTATTTCCCTTTCCCATACGAATTTATAGGAAGTTGTTAGCCAAGGGTTCCTTTAACAACTTAGATAAGCAAAGATTTTTACTTAGTTTTGCTGTTTAGAGAAACAAATGGAAAGTAAACCTCATGCTTACCTATTTTAAAATAAAAGCAACAAGGCTTTTGTTTAGTTTGTGTTCTGACTTTTCTGTGGTGTTGACTGTTGATACTTACTAGTGGTGGAAAACTATCGATAGTGACTATCGATACTATCGATATTTCTGTAAAAACTATCGAAAGTCATTCATTTGAAAAGTAAGCGACATCCGACCCCTATTGACCAGTAGAGAAAAGAGGTTAGAAAAAATATAAATCAGAAACCACGTTTTATACCAATAGTTGTTGGAATACATAGCAATTTGGTAGAAATGGCATCAAAATTGAAAACTAACATTGCCATTAATCTTGATGCAAAACTATTAGATTCAATTGTTAAAAGATTGTTTCCATATGAGCAAAGAACTGGTCCAAGAGCAGCAACAATATTAGATCCTAGGTTCAAAAAACATGCATTTAGAATCAGGGAAAAGACAAACCAAGGTCAATTATGTGTCCAGAATGCACTTGGTGATTTGTTAACCCAAGAATAAATAAATACAACTCAAAGCAAGCAGGCAAAATTGGACAATTTGGTAGCTCCCGTAGGCAGTGGCACTTTAGTCAAGTTCCTGGAGAATCGAATATCTTTGGAAAAGACGACACCAATATCAGATTCGCGCCAATATTTAGAATCATTAGTGATACCGATGACGCGGGGAACCCGTTGTCTTATTTGCAACACCAGTCCCCATCGCAGGAAAAACTCTGGCAATTAGCCGAAAAATATTATTCCATTTGTTCAAAAGCAGGACAAGTAATTGACAGGCGCTCACGAACAAAGTCTAAAGCCGGAGTCCCATGCATACGATTTCCGACGATACGATGATACGTCGGCGCTGTCATTGGTCGAAAATTTTGGCGTCAAATTTTATCCGAATAATTTTAACAATTTACGACGCGTCGTACGAGTTAAATTTAGTTTAACTTTTGTCCGATGTCGGAAGTTTTTTAACCTTACTTTACTACATATTTGACTTTTATTTGGTTTCGGTCTGTGGTTTCGGCGCTTTTTGGATATTTAACATAATAATGATTAAACAACGTAGAAAATACATTTGTACTGCCAATAACATACTACTTAATGTTTGAAGGTTATGTTTAAATGTCAGACTTCTTCGTCTTCTTTTTAACGTACTGTTTACAAAAATTCGGATCCGAAAGTCGTCTCCATGGGATATGCAAAACATTTTCGTATGAAAACCAAATTATTTTCGGATATCGGACGTCGGAAATCGTATGCATGGGACTCCGGCTTAATAATGTCAATATGTTAATTTTTATAAACAAAAATAAATTTTTGAATGAAGTCTATCTTGTTTTGAATGTATTGGCTAAATAATTTTTTTTTATTAGCGTGTATTTTTATTTTTTTTTACTTTAAACTTTTTTAAAACTATCGATAATATCGTTAGTTTTGCAGTTTGACTATCGATATATCGAATACTAGGACTATCGATAGTTTTCCACCACTAATACTTACTCGTTTGACAGTTTTGACACCCTTTGACACTTGGCCGCCTTGTTGGTTGGTTGCAGTGTTGCCAATCGGCGGACTTAAGTCCGATTTTCGGACTTTTTTAAAGGCAATGGACTTTTGTCGGACTTTGAAACTATTTCGGACTTCTTGATACCTGACGAAAATAAGCTAAATGCACAAATTTGAAAATAAAATCGGCAGGTAACTTATTGTTTATTTACCAAGTGTTGGGTTGTCTTATTACTTATACATTAACTTTTTTATTATTGTTTTTTGTTGTTATTAAAAAGTAAATGTTTATAGAGTTATCAGTCTTTTTCATTATATAATATACCCCCAACAGTAAAAAATAAATATCACTTATGGCGAATGCGCCAGACGAAGCATTTTCATTTCGACGCGGACTAAATCGGACTTTTTCGTGCCACTGGGCGGACCTTTCACCTAATGTCATTGGCAACACTGGTTGGTTGGTTGTTGGTTACGGGCTTAGTTGGTGTTTTGTGGTTACGGGTTACGGTTAGTTTGGTCCTTTAGGTTGGTGCAAAATGGCTGGTAAGAATATAACATTATTAATTATTATTTTTATACATACAATACTTGAATAACTTGAAGACTTACATAGGTATGTTTAAACTTTGGTACTTTTTAGACTTTTTTGTGAAAGTAAATTGTACTTATTGTCAAGAGGAGGTAAACGGAGTCAGAGTTCAGTGTTGCGAATGTCCCGATTTTGATATTTGTCTTCAAGTAAGTAGACTAAAGGCTTGAGAAACCTTAAGACTGATTATTTTTAAATGTTAACTTTTGTAGTGTTTCGCGGTTGGGGCAGAAATCGGACCACATAGGAATGATCACTCCTATAAGTTTGTGGTAAGTATTTTCTATAATATATTTTGGTCTTTATTTTATACCTGCTAGGTACATGGTAAAGAATAAACAGAAGTCAAATTATACATTAATGAATTCTATGTAATCGTGATAAAAGAGCAGACATTAGCTAAGTTCCTTAGAGCTTCTCTTAAATAGCAAAGCATAGCGAATGGTGAATGAGTGTTCCTTTTAATAATTTAACTTATCACAGCAAAAAATGTTTCCTCCTCCCTTGCCATAGTTAAGTATGCCCCTCTTTATTTTTCATATGAACTACACAAAATTGTTCGCGAAGCGTTCCTTTAACAACTAAGTTTGCTTTGCTGTTTAAAAGAGAAACAGATGAATATATCCTAACATTACAGCAAGGCCTTCTGGAATTTAAGAAGTAAATAAAACAGAATATTTATGTATAAAGTTCTCACTCCTTTAAAATCGTAAAGGCTATGCCTTAATCAAATTAAATGAAAATACATTTTATTGTTATAAGAAGTAGGTACATCTTGTTAACAGCACAGAAGTTAACTAAGCTTTGAATAGTATTAAAACTGCTATGGAAATTACAATGTTCACTATATCAAGTAAGAAAAAGTAATCAAATGAATAGATAATCACACTTTATGAGACAATAAAATCTACCTCTAGGTCAAACCACAAACAACCAGCCAAAGAAAACGAAACCAAAAAAAGTCACCGTAAAAAATGTTCACACAAATTAGTCCAATCTTACAAAGAATCTGGCAAGAATATACATTAATCAATAGTTTTACAAAATTACAAGCGAATGCCTAGATATATTATATATAATATTCCATTTGTTGGTTTTAACATTGTGTTGACATGTGTAAAATTTGTACTAATGGTCACACGAATAAATATCTATCTATCTATCTATTATCATTGTAAAATTCCTGAAGAGAGAGTCTAGTAATTAGTTGCCTTTTTAGTCTTTGCTAAAAATCCTGTCATCAATCACCTGCCGATAAGCCAGTGGTGGTTATAAATTTTGATGCTCAAACATCAAGGAATTTTTGGTGAGAGTAGTTATTTTGGTATAGGAAGAGGAATATTATTTACAGTACGCATGTTATAACATAATTTTTATTACCTACATAAAAGTTTATTACTTAAAAATTTTATAAAAAAATTCACAATCTCCTAATGACTACTAAAAACGTTCCACACACAGATTACAGAAAAGAACTTAGATAGGAAACTGAACTCTTCTAATTGTCAAATAATATTTGTCGCTAGTAGTCGTAGTATTTGCGATCCAAAACACAAGAAGAATAAAAGGAAACTGTTTATTTTTTATTTTATTTATTTATTTATTTTTTTTTTTTCATGTCATTACAAAAAAATTTGTTTACATACGTCACGGTATAAAATAAAACTTAAAATACACTAATATATTTAGTTTAAATTTCTAATAGAAATAATTAATAATATAACTGACAACACATTATTACAATCACAATTAAAATTACATTCAACAGTTTAAAATTGTAAATCCTGGCGTTCCTCCAAGTAAGCGTCGTAGCTATAATACGCTCTACCAACAAGAAAGTCGGTTACTCTTTTCTTAAAAGCTTTAATTTCTAGATCTCTGACCTCCTGCGGTATTTTGTTAAAGAACTTCACAGCTAAGAAGTCAGGGCCATTTTGGCATCTACGTAGTCTGCGGTAAGGTACCGAGAGATTCCCGCTGCCCCGCGTGTCCCTGCCGTGTATCTCACCATTGGTGGGATAATTATATTTATCTTTATTCCGGTAGATATGGAGTACGTTTTGCAGTATATATACGCATGGGAGGGTTAGAATGCGAGATTTAATAAATTACTCCCTACAGTCATCCTTGTAGCCAATGCCCGCCAGGACACGCACGGCTCTGCGTTGCAGCGAGAACACCCGACGCCACCCCGCAGAGTGCCCCCAAGCAATCGCCGCATACGACATCACCGAATGAAACAATGCAAAATATACGGTTCTTAAAGTTTGTGATGAGACTTTTAAAGAGAGATTGCGCAGCAAAAAGACGCTTCCACTCAATTTATGAGAAATAAACTCTGTATGTGGACCCCAGTTGAGTTCAGAGTCCAAATAGACTCCCAAAAATTTGGTCTTGTTTACAGTTTGGAAGGGCGTTTCGCTGACTTTGCGTAATGAGAAAATAACGTTATTTGTTTTATCCTGATTAAGAATAAGACCATTTGCCTGAAACCACTGCTCTACCTCCGACTGTACCTGGCATGCCCCGCCGATAACGTCCTCAAAGGTGTCGCTAGCCACAGAGGCGGTCGTGTCATCAGCGAATATGACGTAGTGCCCCATATGGTTGTGCAAGGGTAAATCGTTTACATAAATGAGAAAAAGCAATGGTCCCAGTATAGACCCTTGTGGCACACCCACCGTCAATTGGCCCGCTGATGACACTATCCCTCCCACGGTCACCATCTGAAAGCGATTCTCTAGATAGGATTGAATAAGAGTTTTAGTTTTATTACTAAAGTTGTAAGCCGAAAGCTTTTGGATCAGCAAGTCATGCGATACACAGTCGAAGGCTTTGCTCAGATCGCAAAACATGGTGTTAACATACCTTCCAGCATGAAAAGCTTCAGAGATGTAAGAGACAAGATCCATAATACCCGAAGCTGTGCCCAGCCCTGATCTAAAGCCAAACTGACGATCCGTTAGGAGCTTGTTTGATTCTAAATATTTTGAGATTCTCTCAGCAATGCACTTCTCCAGAATCTTGGATAGTACAGGCAATAAAGATATTGGACGATAATTGGACATGTCACCTTCATCCCCTTTTTTAAATATAGGGATGACCAGCGCCGTCTTCCAAGAGTCAGGAAAAGTGGATTCCCGGATGCATCTGTTTATGAGTTTAGTAATTGGTACAATCAACAGTTCACGAACCAGTTTTAGAAGTTTGACTGATAAACCATAGTGGTCTTTACTGTTTTTGTTTTTGAGTTTATTAAAAATATCCCTAATTTCAATAAAAGAAAACTCCTGTATGTCAAAGCTTTCGCTCGGAGTATTTATTTTAAATGGTATGTGTTTAATATTTGTGTTATTGTTTAAGATTAAGTTGGGTGCTACATTAATAAAGAATTCATTAAAGTCATCAGCCGAAATATTACTTGGTACAGAGTGGACCTTTTTACCTGAGTTTCGCTCTCCGTTGACTATGTTCCATGTACATTTGGGTTTTGAATAAGATTGTCATAGTATGTTCGTTTGGCCTGTACTATGGCTTTTTTGTAAGTTTTTTTGAATTCCTTTTTTAAGTGCACGTTTGCTGGTGTTGGAAATTTTCTGGCCACGTCAGAGAGGAGTGCCAAGTGATCACGTATGTTCGACAGTTCTCTATTAAACCAGGCCTGGACCGCTTTTTTTTTATTAGAAAATATTGTTTTTTCAGGAAAAGCCATTTCATAAGCTTCCTGCATTAATTTATTAAAAGAGTCAACTACGCTATTTATATTTGTGCCAGGATCCGAGATAAAATCCCAAGATGTATTAGCAATAATATTATGAAACATATCCTTACCAATCTCAGTCATGGGCCTAAACACCCTTTTGACTGTACTATTTTTAACTTCAATAATCGGAATGTCAATTTGCTGCGCAAGGTGGTCAGAGAGACTAGTGTCTATCACGCTTGCATCGGATGCCTCTGCCTGAAAATTAATAAAGATATTATCTATGCAACTCTCATTTCTGGTACATGAAAAAATCATTTGCTGGAATCCATAGGAGGTCAGAAGATCACAAAGAGCTATCTCATCTCTTTGTTTTGATCCAAAATGTACATTAAAGTCGCCTAATAAAACAATGTTCTTTTCTAAACCAATTGATAAAATAGATTGCTCCATCCCTACTAGAAAAGCATCAAAATCGCTACCTGGTGACCTGTAAACAGATATTATGTAAACATTAATCTTACTAAGAAAAACGCCAGATAATTCGATAACCTTTTCACTTGAAAGTTCATTCACTTTGTGCAAGTCTATAAATGTCATATCGGTGTTTACAAAAATTGCTGAGCCACCACCTCGAGAGGAACTTCTGCAGAATGATGACCCAAGAGAGAAATTCTGCAGTTGAACTTCATTTATTTCAGCTTTTTGCAGCCAGTGTTCAGTCAAACAGATGATCTGTATGTTCCTATCAACCAGATATGCCTCCAGAGCATCAGTCTTTGTTCTCAGGGACTGTATATTTGTATGAAATACTTTGAGTTTTCCTTTTGTTAGCGTTGTACCTATTGAGAAGTTCTTGCCATGGCTTGGCGCTGCAGATTCATAAAATGGTTTATCAGTATTCCCTGAGGCCATAGAGTGGAACAGAGATAATTGTCCCTGTCTTTATGTGGCACGGCAAGACGGAAAGCCGAGCGATACTTGTCCTTTTTGGTGTGGATTTTTACACATTCACAACCTTCACCCATTTTGTTGGTTTTTAGGAATTCCAAAACCTGTTCACCCTTCACATCGGGTGCAAATCCCGACACGAACAAAAAAGCCATTCTTGAAGCCACTTTTAGGATATTTGGATTCTCATTTGTTCCCCTCACTGGGTCAGGTCTATTTCTCTCAGGTTTGGTTTGTGAGTCGTTCGTGAGTTTGTTACGTCTGAACCCACGACTTTTTTGTTGTTCCCAATCTTGGTTTTGTGTGTTGTTTGGCTCAGGAGGCTTGATAAATTTCTTGTTTGCCTCAGTTTCATTTCTGTTTTCATCGGTTTGTTTATTGATTTCTTGGCTGTCATTTATTGCATTCTATATCTAATAAAGAAAACTGTTTTATCGATATCACGTAGATAACTGCAAGATAAAATACTTATAGAAAACCAAAGTGCGTTTCGAGAAAGGCATTCATGTGAAACATCCCTACAACTTGTGTTGTCAAAATGGAAAGAACTAATGGACTGGGGTGATAGTATAGTAGCAGTGTTCTTGGACTTGAAGAGAGTTTTTGAAACGGTGGACAGGTCAATTTTGCTTCAGAAACTAAAAAATTGTGGAATTAGGGGGAGTGCATATAAATGGTTTGAGAACTATCTTAGTGAAAGGTATCAGCAGACAAAAGTTAGCGATTGCATTTCTAAAAAAAGAAAAACTTATTCTGGTGTACCGCAGGGAACAATACTGGGACCATTGTTGTTTCTCATTTATATTAATGACTGATGCTTGCTTTGATAATGATACATTGTTGAATTTTGTTTGCTGACGATGCATGTATCTCTGTAAATGATGAAACGACGGAGGGTGCAATCGAAAAAATGGCTGGTGAATTGATAAAAGCGGAGGAGTGGCTGTTTGTAAATAAATTATTGGTTAATATTGATAAAACAAATTTTATGATATTTAATAACAAAATAAATAGTGGTGTAGGGTTGAGGTTGTTTGGTGAGGATTTGAAATGTGTTGGTGAATGCAAATATTTGGGCATAATGATTGACAATAAACTAAATTTTAAAAGTCACACGAACTATATAATTAGGAAAATAAACAAAAAATAGGTTTTTTTAGAAGAATTTGTCAGTCATTGTGTCTACAATCTAGAATATCTGTTTATAAAACTATAATAAGTCCACATTTTGAGTATTGTCCAACAATAATGTTATAATATTAACAAGACTGATAAAGATAAATTGCAGACGTTACAAAATAGGGCCATGCGTGTGATTTTAAGAGTAGATAGATACACTAGGATATCTGATATGTTGGCTACACTACATTTTATGTCAATTCACCAGAGACTAGTAATTTTAAATTTGTTGTTTATTTATAAGATAATTCATGGAATGTTGCCCAATTATATGAGTAAAAAGCTTAAATTTGTGGATGACATACATACATATAATACAAGAGCGTCCTCAAACATATACATTCCAATGGTTAAAAAGAGTGGAACACAAAGTTCTTTGTTTTTTGAAGGGTTGGTTGAGTATAATACTGTTCCATTGTATATTAGGGCAGCTAGTAATTTAAGAGAATTTAGGAGACTGGTGATAGGATTTGTGAAAGAAAACTATTGATCAAAGGAATTAAGTATATTTCTGCTAAGTGTATATAGTTTGTAAATTGTTATTTATAGCACAAGTTGCTAATAAAATAATTTCATTTCATTTCACTGTTTTATCGGTGGATACCATTTGCCGCTTTTTAAATTCAAAATTGATATTGCTGGGATTGAATATTCATTTTTTGCCGCTTTGTATGAGAAATTTGAAGAGTTATTTGCTTGCTTATACAATTTTAAAATTTAGGGCTCGCTTTGTCAACAAGATTATATCTTTCGATAGTAAAGCATTTTTTGACTTTGACTTTGACTTTGGCTACTTTATTTTTTGAACAATACTGGAAATCGAAGGCGTTATAGTCGGCTTCCACTTAACTAGGCGCGTTATGAACTTATCAGAGAGAAACTTATATAGTGTTGTCTTGCTCAAACCAAGGTTAAAACGGCATTATCCGTAATATAAACGCGATAAACCTATTGGTTATTTATGAATCTGAGAGAGAAGCACATCTAATTTTCAGTAATTATCAAAATGTTTCGAAGAACACTACCGTATTATATAATGTCGTGAATAAGCTCCCTAGTTTTGACAAATGTGTTATTATTAAAAATATTGTGACATAAAATGTCTTAAACTTTACAGGAAGGTAAAAAAATGGATGTAAGGAATGTTATATACGACTTATATGCATCACAGGTCGATATAACGCTTTCAGCTCTGAAAGATGCTTTGAAGGAACGAGGTGTTTTGGAAATAGGTCTCAGGTCATTGTCAGCGCTCATTAAAAGCTTAGGATTTCCTTATAGAAAGGACTGCAACAGAAGATATTTGTGCGAACTACCAAGAATTGCAAGCGAACGAGTAAAGTTTCTGAAAAAATATGTTGAAAATTATGAATCAAAGTTTAGAAAAGCCGGTTTTTTAGATGAAACTTGGGTATTTTCGAATGGAAGTGGGTCTAAATTATGGCAAGACGACTCAGTGAAGTCAGTAAAACGAAAAAAAGGTTGTGGTTCGGGAAAACGTTACATAGTATTACATGCTGGCTCATCTACTGGTTTTATAAAGGAAGCGAGTTTCATATTTTCATCTAAATTCACAATAATATATAATATACATCAGTTTAGTATTAAATAAATGCACACGAAAATATTCAAAATTATATACAATGTAAAATGCAGACAAATTCTGATGTTCTTATTTTTATTTATTAAACAATTACCCCTATTCACGGACCAACATTTGATTCCCAAGGGTCGTCGCTAGTCAGAGGTAGGTATATTGTTTATCTAATTTTCCATCAATTTAGTTATTAAATTTTTGAAATATAAAACTATTTTGTCAACCGTGTGCAACAACACGAACGCACCCGTGGGAAATTAATTTTGGAACGAGACCCGTCACTGTTATTATGACTGATAGTTTCAAATTAATGGTTAACCTACAATACAATCAATAGAATCAAGAGTCAATACTCCTTAAATTTTCCTCAGCATGATGCTACATAATTTTAGAAGCATTAAAATTCGAAGGGCTCGTTTGTGACAAATAAAAACCTTTAACGCTTTAATAATAATTCAAACTAAAAAGCGGAAAATAAATATAGTTTAAAATAATTCTTGAAATTCTTAATATAGGTAGGCAGAAAATAATAATGAACGATAAACATTAGTATTATTGGAAAAAAAAGCGTGGGGCGCTTTGTGCTATATTTTTCGTATATCGAGCACCCCATGCTTTTTTCTCAATAAAACTAATGTTTATCGTTCATTATTATTATGCCTTTTTTTTAAGCTAAAAAAATTTTTTTTATTTATTAACCATGCAATGTGAGAATGAGTGAATTATTTTTTTTAAAAATACTTATGGGTAATTTTTTAATACAACCTGATTTCCACCAAATGTTTTTACACTTACAATTTCTTGCATGCTGAAGAACTCTTTTACTACTCACAAAAAGTAGGTACCTAATTATTATTAAAAAGCAGGTTTAAAATTAAAGGTCTTAAATACTAAAAATGAAAGTAATACCCAAGAACACCATGTTGTTCTTGCCGGATATTCCTTCATTAACTAACCTTCGAGTTCTCCTGAAATTGTAGACTGTGTTGGAATCGCCCTTTGAATGTTGTCTGCAAAACCTAAAAGCAAAAAAAAACTTTATAAGAGGACAGTGTTCGGGTGATAGAGGGACGGATGGCAACCCAACAAGCCATGTCACTTATAATAAAGCCAGCAGAGTGAAAAATTAGGACAGCTACAGGCACCGCCCAAACGATGTCACTGATAACATAAAAAAAATTGCACTGGCTATAAATTTTTTAATAAAATATTTTTTACGTACCTGGTATACGCAGAGTCGGTACAGCATTTCTTTTAAGTCCCCTTTTCGTTCCCAGAGCGAAACATTAATTTTTAACACAAGATTCAAAATTTAAACTCAAAAATAAAGCTGCGCGACTAACGAACGAAACTACAGCAACGAAACGAATGACACAGAAAAATAAAGGGTTTATTACGAATGATCGCAGATCGCAAAGGACTATGGCGTCTCCTGTACGAGAACTCGGAAACTAAAGTTGTCGGAGCCAACTACTGTCGCCATCTACAGTTTGCGATCTGACATAAAAAATAATATATTTTGGCGGGAAAGCCGAAGTAACCTAAAGTCGCCACAGTGGTTCTTTTCCCGTGCGTCATCACTTTTACGTCATCAAAATCGTATGAATCAAATCAAAATTACGAGACGAAAAAAGTCAAAACTAAGTTTAGTTCATAAAATGGACGTGCCTGCCTACCGTTTGACGTACCTACATAATATCACGAAAAATTATTATTTATTTTAAGTTTTGCCCGGCATTCTCTATTATCTAAAAGAAATTGACAAACAAATGTTTATACATTTAATACTATTTTTAAAGCTTAAAATCTACAAACGTTTGGTGTTTTATTGACTATTAAAATTGCAAAAGTCAAATTTTTAACATCCTTTCATTTAAGGGAATTTAGCCACTGCCGTAAACGTTTCAAAGAACTTTCACGGTTAGAATATTTAAAATAAATAAATTAGTTATTATAAAAATCCATAAATACTTACCGCCAAAACAGATGGTGGGTATAATTACCTCTAAAAAGAACTATTTTTAGAAACAGGAACAGTTCTAAGGCACACAGATTTACAAAATACGAATTAGATTGGCAGATCAAAATAAGGTTGACAATGACGTTCTAAAATACAACGGTTGTCAACTAAACAAATAAAGAAAGTTATTAACTGACGTTTATAGTTTTATCCTTGTCTAGCACGTTATATTATTGCGGAATTTTGGAGACGTTCTTTTATGCTTTTGTGGCAACTTTATCTAAGTTTCTGTAATCTGTGGTTCCACAAAGCGTCACCTGTCAATTATTTTTATTAAACAATAGCATTTGGCAGCAAAAAAGTCCCAAAAACAAACAAAATAAAAAAAAATAGTCTAAAGAGATTGCGATCCATTTTTTTGAATACACATGCAAGCAATTTTTATTACAGAAAATCTTTACCTTTGAAATATATTATGTGGTTTCAACATGAACTGCTCTTTACTTGTTACTAACGTATTCATAATTTTATGAAAATAATATGTTTTGGATATTTATTATGTTGATATTATGATGTTTCAAATTTATTTAATAAGTAATAGTCATAGACAATTAAGGTAAATTGTCTATGGTAATAGTAGATTATTGTCTTAAGAACGAGTGATAACAGTGGGTTTTACTGTTATGTGAAAAATATTAGCAATAGTAAGTTCTTAGTAGGATTTAGGATTATAAAATAATTTCATTTACCAGGTTTTAATTTTTTAAATATGTTTATGTTGTATTCGATAAACTTATTCTTCAATCCCCTGAAGCTGAGCTTGTTAGGGGCAAATCTTATTTCTTGTTTTAGTATGTAAAATCATAAATCAAAAATATGCATTAAAAATCAAGTTTTTTAAAGTAAAAATGTTAATTTATAGTATAAACGCAGCTTTTTTGAAGAAATATATTACCTATAATAAAATTATTAATTTATAATTTTTAAGTAAAAAATATTACTTATATAATATAAAGTTAACGACTCATACTTTTCAAATTATCTTCAAAACGCATAATTTCATCGAAATTTCATAAAAGACAAAAAATAATCAAAAAGAAATGATTTCCTGAAAAAATATAGTTCGGAAGTCACTGGAGCACGTACTAAAAAATAGGGGGGTCAGCGATTACTAGACCCCCCTATTTTGAATATTTGATAATTGCATTTCATTTTGTTTTTCTCAAAAGATTTAACTCTTTCTGCTAAAACAAGTTACCAAAATTTGAAATTAATATTTATCGAATTTTTTTTAAAAATCAGTTTTTAATTTCAAACTTTGACACGTTGATGGTCAAAAATGAAAAATGGCATTATTAAAAGTCATATTATTTTTGCTCAAGGAATATAATATGGTTAACGGATTACCTCCTTTTTCCGGACACCCTGTATATTATAGAGTACCTACCTAGGTACCCAATTACAAAGTACCTACTAGGTACTTTGTAATTGGGTTACTTTTGTAAGTTTTAATGCCTGAATAAATAAGTTATATTATGCTATTCGACAAGACAACTTATATACGTGGCGCGCAGCGCTAAGAATTAAGAAATAGAAATAAATATTTTTACAAAAAAATAAAAATTAAAAAATTTTTTGAAAGCATCTAATAATTTTCATCCATTTTATTAAAGTTCAATATTATTAAAAATTTTAATTAAAGTTAGATTTTCTAAAATAAAATGAGAGAGAGCTTCAAGAAAATAATTAAAAATTATTTTGAAAATTTAAATAAATCGCGTTAATTTTTAATCACTTTCATAGAAGCAGAATATTGAAATTGGTTTATATCTTTCAATGATAATAAAATTTCTGTACCTTATTTCGGAATCAAAATCAAAATTTTTTAAAACACCACAAGTGCTCATCACTTACACCGAAATCTTAAAACTAAACTATAAAAAATTATCCTGCCCTTATTTTGATTGGTGAATAGGAACACATGATGTCACCCAAAGTATTTCCATTTGGTATAGAGAAGTTCTATAATATTCTATAACCTCGACTGAGAGAAGACAATTCTCACGTAGGCTATGTGAACCTAATTTACGCATTTTTATGCAAGAAATCTTTTAGTAGCTTATTCACCTATTTTTATTCTTTATTGGAAAGCGCTGGAAGATTTTAGCAAACAACGCATAGTCATTTGACCATATTCGTCACGTAAGCGACCATATAAATATTTGGAAGCGTGAATTTTAAGTTTAAGATTTAGTCTCAATGATACCGTCGGGTTTTTATAGTCTCTCTTAGACAGTTAGTTTATCCATGTCTCATATTTTTCGAAGTTATTAAAAAGTACTGATTCGTCGAGTTTTATGAGTCTAACGAATATCGACGCGACGGTACCGTGAACTGAATTACTGAAATTCGTCAATTATTATTTTGGAAAGATTAAAATTTGCTAAAAAGTGAGTGTTTCGATTAAAAATTAAAAATATTACAATTTGTACTTGATATAAGGATTTAAGTAATTGGTGGCTTGCTAAGATTAAAATTAATAAATTGTACTGATCTAAACATTAGGTGAATATACCATTAAAAGGAGTACGGTGTGTTTTACCATTAGAAATAGTAAGTTGCTGAAGAAAAATATAAGGTAACTTGATTGGCGGTGTTTGCCCTAACAAACTTTGAGGGTCGCTTGAAATATACTGAGAATAGGGCAAGACACTACACATTCATAATATTTATTTCACTTTAAGATTCAACTACTTGGTGGTTGGCTTCTAGCCAGCTCTGATAACCATCCATATTATGTTTTTACAGGACCACTGTGCAGTTAGTATTTTTGGAGGCAGAGGTGCATGGACTGGACGTGAACATTTACGACTTTTAGATGCCGCGGAACTGTACTCTTATGGAAACTGGGAATTAGTTGCGAAACATGTAGAATCACGAACCGCAGAGGGTAAAAATATAACAATAATCAGAATTTACTGCTTGTGTACTAAAAAAAATTTTTTATAGAATGTAGAGAAGAATATACAGCTCGGTACCTAGACGGTAACATAGGTAGAGCCACATGGTCAAGTGTTCCCAAACCAAACTTAATAATAGATTTAGCTGAAGATGATGGCCCCCTTTCACCAGCGACTCTTGCAAAACTGGCTCCTTTGGATGCCACTCCAGAGGAAGCAAGAGTGTTGGGTTACAAGCCGCACCGTGATGATTTTGAAAGGGTAGGATTTTTTAAATTTATTTACATATGCAGAGGTTATACCGAGAAACTAAACAAATTTGGTGTCACTAACGTTTAAGGGTAAGGGGGACATGTGTTGTGTTATTCAGAAAGGATAAACAAACTTTTGAACGTTGTCACGGTAAAAAAAAATTGGGTTTTTTAATTACCTATTATCCTCCTTTTCGTTCTTTTATTTCTGGCAAGTCTATTTCGTTAAATCGAGAAAAATGTTTTTTTGTGAACTAGTATTATTTTAAATAATTTTAATGACAATAAAAATGTTGTAATATATACATTACTGCAACGTAGTCCATATTCTAAAATTCGTGAGCGCATTAGAACTACTATTGAGCCCAAAGTCGTCAGTCACTGTCCTTTCAAACATTAATGATGGCGCTTTTCTGGAGCCTTAAAAAATGTATAAATTAATTTTACCTTTTTGTAGGAGTATAACCAAGAAGCAGAAAAATTAGTCGCCGACTTACAATTGGAAGAACAGGAAGCAGAAACCGATATTGAAAGAGCGCTTAAACTGGCAATTGTTGACATGTACATAAGAAGGCTGCGAGAGAGGCAAAGAAGAAAAAGAATAGTCAGGGATTACCAACTGGTTGCCAAGTATTTTGACAATTTGAGGAGGGACCCATCTCAGCCCTTGTATCAAAAGGCGCAGAAGTAAGATACAAAATCTTAGATATAAAAATATCCCGTTTCAAACTCACACTTCTTCAACACAAAACTTAACAAAGACTACTTAAGTACTGTTGTGACATGCCGAAGGTGGCAGTGCAGGGAATTTAGAAAAAAAAAAAATAGGGAGGGAGTTTGCGCTAAAAAACTAGTGAGTTTGCCGTATTATTATTATTGCAAGTAGGTACTCACTTTCACAAAATAGTGATATTTAATTGTTGCCGTATAAATTTACAAGGTAAACAATAACATTGTCAAACGAAAAAAGTTTTTCAGTTTTATCATAATGTCATAAAAATCGTAAAAGTTGTTTTCGAGAAGGTAGAACTTATGATTTCAACCTTTTTCTCCAAATTCTTAATACTAACTTGAGCGTAATTTTTATTGGGTGGTTGTTCTTTAATTTCTTTGATATCTTTGCCTATTACAGCTAGATCATCTTTAAATTGGGTTGTGGTTTCTATTTGTTCTTTCATTTGGGCCTCCAAAACGATTTTATATGATTCTATATCAGTCCTTAAGGTAGGAGTATCAACATGCTTGCCAACCTATAACCTATTTCGCGTAGATTTATTTATGTTTTCTAGCTTTTATACAACATTTAAAGAAAATCAGTACCGACTTGATATTCTATAGGCAATAATTGACATATTTAATAAATATCAAGGAATTTCATAACTTATTTTAGGAGAACTGTATAGCGAAAAATATCGGGTAAGATTTTCTTTAACATTATTATGTCATTGTCACTCATTGTTCTTTTACTATACAATTCTCCTAAAATTAGCAATGAAATAAATTGATATTTTTGTTATATATCAGATACTACCTAAATAATGTACCGAAGATATTGATTTTCTTTAAATATTGGTTATTAAAATAATAAACTCAAAAGATCAACGCGAAATAGGTTATAGGTTGGCAATAGATTGAATGACGTTGAGAATTCAACCTTAACTTCATTGTACTTTTAGAGGTTTTTCTTGAATCCTCTAAGGATTTAGATAAGTCTTCCTTTATGGTTCTTATTCCTGTTGAGCTTTAGTGAGGTCCTGTTTTATTTATTTTTTATATTATTACATATTTTGTCGCTCAAAAAAAATAATTTATGATTTTTTTACAGGCTTTTTCATCAGACGTTTTACTATATCGACTGTAGCTGTTTCAATTTTTAACAAAAATATTTTATTTTTCTCCCAAAACACGCGCTGATGTCTTCTCAACATCCCTGCATTTACAAAATTATCAATATATGTTCGTAAATTTGAGAAAAATTGAGTTTTCCAATACGAGGACAGGCAACTTTTCGTTCATTTAATACCATGTACTTTTTTGTAGGGTGGCTTTGCAATGACCACGTGGAATTGAACTTCAATACCATGTGTCAGAAATGGGGGAAAAATTGTTGTTTTGAACTTAAATTTCTAGAGTAATAAGAACATTTCGAGACTATCTTTAGTATGAAATACCTACCTTGAACCTTTATCTTTTGCGTTTGACCAAAAAGAATGGAAAAATATAGCATTTATATTAGAGATGAAACGGATAGTTATTTGGCCGGATAACGGATACCGGATATCCGGCGATCATCGAAGCCGGATATCCGGCGGCCGGATATCCGGCCAAACGTATAGCGCCTGCTGTGAGGAGTCGACCTTGACTGAAGATCCGACTTACCTTATTGCAACTTTCTTAGATCCCAGGTTTAAAACAAACTATTTGGGAACAGTTGAAGCCGAAAGAGCGCGACAGAAGATCTTATTGGAATACCTAAAAATGACTTGCGACGAGTCTTCTAACAGCGGTAGTTCATCGGGGTCTTCAATACCTATTAAAAGAGTTAGAGAAAATGAAACTAATTCAAATGTTACTTGCGAATCTCACGACACATTTTGGAATTGTTTTGATGAAGTAGCAAATGAAAACAATAATCAATGTCGCGATCAGGGAAAAAAACCCAATTGCAAACGAGATCGACTACTATTTGACGACAGTTCGAATTGATCGCAGCCGCGACACTTACACTTGGTGGTCAGTTAACTCGAAACACTATCCATATTTGACCGAGTTTGCCAAAGTGTACCTTTCAGCTCCTTGCAGCAGTGTTTATAGCGAGAGACTGTTTTCCGAAGCTGGTTTGGTGTACGAAAACAAGCGAAATCGCCTGTTGCCTGCAAACTCTGAAAATTTGGTCTTTATTCACCATAATTTACCACTTGTTAATTTTGAGTATTAAGAATTAAGATAATTTTAGGTTTTCAGAAGGTTATTTTTTGTTCTTTGTGACTTTTTCACATTTAAATAAAAGCAAGTCATAAATTCTAAGCCATTTTGTTATTATTAACCACAAAAAGATTTATGTATTAAAGTTGATTTTAGGGAATTGTCACGAATTGTGTCGTAATTATTAAATATCCGGTATCCAGCCGGATAATTATTAAATATCCGGTATCCGGCCGGATATTAAATTTAGGCCGGATAGGCCGGATACCGGATAGTTTCCGGATATCCGTTTCATCTCTAATTTATATCCGTATTTTTGCTAATAAAAATAGCTCGCATGAGGTATTTTAACTTCAATTTCTATAGTTATAATAAGATTTTGAGACTATCTAATGTATGGAATACCGGTTTTGGACCTTTTTCTTTCCTGGCTGACCAAAAACAATGAAAAAAAAAATATTATTTGTGTGAGTATTTTCGATACTCCACATTTAATTATAATTTATTTTCAAAGTGTTCGGTAGCCTAGTCGTTTTTTTTAAATTTCGGATTCTTACAGCGACAATCCTCGGTACGAAAAAAACGAACTTGGGTTGTGAAGAAATTATTTATTTTTTATCGCGAATTGAAATGCTTTACAATTAGAGGTTGCTAACAAATGGTTTTTGTAAAAAGTATGAAATGAAATTAAATGAATGAACTTGAACAGTAACAATAACATTTTCACCAATTTATCCTAGTTTGGTCAGTTGTTATAATGACAATCTGGCGATATTTTTTCCCTTCACGTTCCGCAGGAATGTGAGGCAAAAAAAGCAATAGAAAACATAGAAAAAAAGAAAATAAGAAAAATACGTTTTTAATACAAATTTTTAGTACTAATATTAGATGCACCCTCGGCTGACGATTAGCACTCAGTCTAGTTATTATACGGCGATTAGAGAGAAAAGATTGTAACTAGTGTTGGGAAAAATCGACTTATTTTAATAATTGACTACCGAGTATTCGAGTGATTTAAAAAACCGAATGATAATCGATTTTTTTTCACTTAAATGTTAATATTAATTATTAATATTGGCGGTTCATCGTTCATGTTGATATACAGCATTTGTATTGGGAATAACTAACTCGGTGTTGTTAATCGATTGATTTTTTGCGGATTATTAAATGTGGCGGAGATATTTAACATTAATTTATTTAATTTCGAGCGCAGAAATTACTGCAATAAGAATAAGTATGCAGTACAATAAAGTGGGTTGCCGTTCAATTTTAACGAGCGGATCATTTTGGATTGGTCAATTATCGGACTTTTTTCTTCGGAACGTAGGCCGATTTTAGGGACTTTAATTTTAATTTTTATTTTAAATCTAGTTTATCACTCGTCGGTTTTTCTTCACACGAATTCGAAATAATTCGAATGTTTACATCGGTGTTGAGGCAAAGGCATTTAATAAAAATCGAACAATGGTTGTTTTGTATTGATAAATGTATATGTAGTTTAGTTTGTTTTTGTTTACCATTGTAATCTTTGTGATACATTTTATATATATTAAAAATGCGGCCCGGTTGTAAAAAGTCCTTTGTATGGAACTATTTTAAGAGAACTGATGAAAAATCAGCTGACTGTCAAATATGCAAAAAAAGTATTAGATGCGGAGGTAGTACTACGAATTTAAAACAACATTTGCTTCGCATTCATCCTGTACAATTTTCCTCAAGAGAATCTATTCGAAATGAAGAAGAAAGTGCATGTGAAAATGATGGTGATGTATTGCCGTCTCAGGAATCTAAATAATAAATCCTATTATCCTACGCAGGCAACCCGTAATGAAGTATTTAAATCTAAATAAATCATATTATTTGTTATCTTACACAGGCAACCCGTAATGCAGTATTTAATTTGAATAATATTATCGCCAATAATAACCGAAACCACTCGCTGTAGCTGCTCGCTACGAGATGGCTCTGGCCGCAGTGAGTGATTGACAGGCGGGCAGCAACTTGGAGACGCGTTGAAAAATAAAAACCATATGTTCGTCACTCGAGCTATTTCCGAAGATAATCGAATAATTCAAGTGATTGAAAAAACCGAGTGATCGGTAATTTTTCACTCGAGTGATCCCATCACTAACTGTAACCATCGAGCAATATTGCGTAAAAAGGTACATACACCAACAAAATCGAAACCCTGGGTTAGATGAAAGAGTAAGGCTAGTGTGTAATGGTTAGAATCAATGCTTTTGTGGGTGGGGTATTTAATATCGTTATCGTATCATTCTAAAATGCAGTTATTTTTTCCAATAAAGTTTATCAATGGATAACCAATAAAAAATGTTGATTACAGGGAACTCCGCGACCATATGCGCCCCTTCGCTCAGTTCCTGAATTCGGGCGAGCACGAGCGACTAATCGCCAGCGTCGAGAGGGAACGCGAGCTACGGCACCGCCTCACGGAGCTGGTGCGCTACCGCAGCCTGGGACTCACAACGCAGGAGGAAATCGTCCATTATGAGCAGCACGTCGCCTTCCAGAGGATGCAGATCAGGCAAGGAAAAGCTGTAAGTCTCGGTTAAATTTACCACTGCTTATGGGGAATAGTTTACTTTTTCCTTCTTAACAGGTTATCATTCATCTTCCAAACGCTCTGTAAAAAACACCTCAAAGTCTATAGGTAATGACCACAAGCTTATAAAAAAAACTAGAACACTTAATAGGCTGTATAAATGGCACGCTATAATATCTCCACTAACGGGCGTTTGTTTATAGGTTGCCATCCACTAATAGTCGGAGAGCTAGTAACACCCGTTTCATGAAGTGTTTGATGCACTTCAAAATTTTGTGTCATAGTATCTACTGGATAGATGAGCAGGTAAGCAAGTGTTGGCTAGCTCTACCTGGGGACCCCAGGTACTGCGCATAGGAGAAAGGTGTCCAAGAATTTTGCCCAAAAAAAGTGTTTGTTTCAGAGGCCAACAAACAGAAATCAAAATTTTAAATGACATAAAACACAAAAATTAATAAGGCAGACACTTTTGAGGGGGTTAACATTTAATAAAAACACCCCCAAGTTGTTTTTTTAAAAATACAAAATGAAGTGTTTGATTCACGCTGACATTTCAACAGTGTCTTAATTACATATAATAAAAAAGAATTACAAAAAGGCAGACACTTTTTTTGGGGTTTACATTTTAATTAAAAAAATATTTTTTCAAAAAGTGTCTGCCTTTTTGTAATTATTTTTTATTATATGTAATTAAGACACTGTTAAAATGTCAGCGTGAATCAAACACTTGTGTTTTGTGTCATTTTAAATTTTGATTTCTGTTTGTTGGCCTCTGAAACAAACACTTTTTTTGGGCAAAATTTTTGGACACCTTTCTCCTATGCGCAGTACCTGGTGTCCCCAGGTAGAGCTAGCCAACACCTGCTTAGCTGCTTATCTATCCAGTATATACTATGACACAAAATTGTAAAGTGCATCAAACACTTCATGAAACGGGTAGTACTATCACAAAAATAACAGCAAATTATTGAACAAAGCGAACAAGTTGTTTTTTTGGTTGGCGTTGATATCATTTTAAATGGTTGCCAATTTGTTTCTAGGGAAAAAAATTATTTCTCGACCAGACAGCCTTTCCTAGAGGTCCTAATTTAATAACACAGATTTTATGGGGAATAAGCATTTTACTTTTTTTTATAGGGCTGTGGGCTTAAATTATCGTACGTACAAAGTTCATTATTATAGGGATTCAATTTTCTAAGCCAAGGATATTATTTCGTCTTAGTTACATAATGTCTCTACTAGGCTCCCTAGTATAGCCAAAGCCAAGTACTACCTGATAAACAACTAAACTCTTAGTGTAGATTTGTACATATCCTAATAAAAAGTAAACTTTCCCAAGAAAGCACTATAAATAAAATATGTTCAAAAGATACGTATCGCATGAGCCTGTTACATAACATAGACCCATCTTATTTTTCATAGAAACAAAACAATTTTTAAATTTGATCATATTGCTTTATCTTTTACTCTTACTTTAATCGTTTTTTATGCTTTTAGTTATTCATGCTTCAGATACATCATTCCATTAAAACATGCACTCAAACGCCGGCGGCCGTCAAGTCGTCGCGGTCTTAAAAGAGCAGCCTGTACTTGCTCGCTCTCGTTTACACTCGAATAATTTCGCGGCCGGCGACGACGATTTGAGTGCACGTTTTACGCTCATCATACATTTGATTGTTTGGTCGGTAGGCGGGGCGGGGCGAAAATCGAACCAGATTGTATCAGTTTGCATTTCACTTAGGGCAGCAGTGGCTCTGCGATGCTTCCGGGCCCCAATCTCTACTTAACATCCGAAAACGGGTAAGTACACAAGGCCTCAAAGAGAGTAAACGTAACGATAGAGCTGGATTTTCGACAGATGAGATCAGAAATCTGATGCCAACCGGCCGCTATGGGAACGTTAATATGTCCCTATACAATATTGGCAAACCCAAAGTTAAAGGGCGGCTTTTAATGTAAAAGGAAGGAGGAAGTTGGGAGTTTTGCATTTTTGTAGCCGAACCAACCTTTCCCAACACGCAAAACTATCTTAATTTTTTTTATTTTAATAGATTTTAGAAGTCAACCGCCATTTTATTTTTCACCATATAAAAACGAATCCATTTAAAATAATTGTAGCATTTTTAAATACAATAATTAAATAGTTAACGATATAAAACGAAAAATACGTAAAATAATTTAAAAATCCGCGGTGCAACTTACAACCCAAACGAAATTCCAATTATTACTGAATACTGCATTTCTGTCGATTATTTCCTTCCCATCATTTTTGACCAATAACTGACAAGAATTCGTATGTCATATTTAATTTTCAAGTGGAAAAATTGCATGACCGCTCCTGTCAGTAATTTTTCCGGAAAAATGTTTGATAGATACTGTCAAAATAAAAAAATTGTTGAATTTCTATCTAGTTATCGGCGAATGACTTTAGCCAAACAATTCCACATAGCAACCTAACAAATTGTAATTTTAGTAATAGTACCCAGTTAAATGGTTTGTACGTTGCTTTAATTGATTAAATTATCA
>OZ018375.1:185878283-186002626 GCA_963969555.1 Polydrusus pterygomalis
CCCAGTGATAACAAAAAAACCGATAAAAATAAATTTAAGAAATTAAAAAAAACATTGTTAAAAAATATACAGTGTGACCAGTAAAGTCCGCATTATATGGGATTTTTTTATTATTAATAACTTTATTCGAAATTTGACTTTGGCATCAAGTTCTGCTTTGATCGAGATGAAAATTAAGCAAAAAAATAGTTGTCACGTACGTGATTCCCATTGTCTGTCAAATTTAATTTTTTCCAAAAAATAATTCAAAAAGGGGTTATTTCTGAAAATATCGAAAAGGTTATTACAAAAAGTTTTTTTAAATGCAGTTTCTAGCCCACATACAACATTTCAGCTGCATAAGATAATTTTGATTTTGTACCCACCACTAAAATTTATTTTCCACTTGATGATCCTTTCCTGATTACACTGTGTTCTTTTTGCAATGATCTGATAGCAGATCATTGTCTTTTTGGCTTAATATTAAGGTGTACTACTTTCAGACACAAACCACGTTTTCAAAAATACTTTATTTTATGAAGGTACCTTATACATGGTCAAAAACAATTAAATTTTGCATCACATGCCACCAAATTTTAATAGCCCAAGTTTGATTTTGTAGAAAAACACACTTAATATGGCGCTACTTTAAAGAAAATGTAACTGAAATAAAGCATTGTCAAAACTAAGAAGTTTTATGTAGGTTGTGTGGAGTATTTTTTTGCAAAAGTGGTGCAATTTACAAAATATGGGTAAAAATCAAAATTATCTTATGTATCTAAAATTTTGCATGTTGGCTAGAAACTGCATTTAAAGAAACTTTTTCTAATAACTTTTTCGATATTTTCAGAAATAACCCCACTTTTGAATTATTTTTTGGAAAAAATTTAATTTGACAGACAATGCGAATCACGAGACAACTATTTTTTAGCTTAATTTTCATCTCGATCGAAGCAGAACTTGATGCCAAAGTCAAATTTCGAATAAAGTTATTAATAATAAAAAAATCCCATATGATGCGGACTTTACTGGTCACACTGTATATATTATATAAAAAAAGATAAAAATGCAAAGAAAAAGGAAAGTTTATATAGTTACTCTGATTTTTATAAGAGATTATTGTTATTAAATGAATCAAGGACGACGGAAAAAAACAATATTAGGTAGACAACCTACAAAAACCGTCTGGCCTGTTGGAAGTGTTCCAGTGCCATTGAAAATTACTTCGCACACACAACAGCCTGTTAAATGATTATTTCATAAATAAGTAGTTTTTACATGATGTCACAAAATTGTACCATATTGTATTATGTAATATTGTTTAAAACCAGCCAAGCGCTAAACAAATATACACTATTATTATTATTATTATTATTCCTAAAACAAACGACGAACCTTACCTGTTCAATGTAAAACTGTTAAATGTCCTCGGCGGCAAGGGCGGTGGCGGTTTAAAATACTTTCCCAATTTCTTGTCAAACACCAGCTCGAAAGGGTTCTCATACACGTGACTGAAATGTCGCAAATCGGCCGAAGGGTCGTGGTTATTCTCATTTTTCGATTCGTGGTCATCGGGAATCTCCTCGTAGATACCCGAGGCCAGGGATATTCCAGATTCGTTTCTTGGAATCATACTACATCTGCAATTATTTAAATAGGCATTTTATCACTTTATTTATTATTTTTAGACCTTAAAACTGAGCTTTATTTTAGCATGTTTAAGTTGTTAACATTTTTCGAAACATTAAGACTTAACTACCGGTATCCTCCAATTTGCGTACGTCCAATTTGCGTACAAGGATTATTTCTTCCAACTTGCGTACATGTGTAGGTAGGTCCCGCGAACCAGGTAAAACTGCAAGAGTACATTATTCCAACTTGCGTACATACACAGAGTTTTAAACGGACCGTAATAATACGCCCTCTCCAATCGGTTCTAAAAGGTGTATTGGCAACCGGTTTGTTCGTTGTTATCAGAGCATTTTTTTATGTCCTTAGTTTGTTTATAAGCTTCTAATATTTGTGTATGTACGCAAGTTGGAATAATGTACTCTTGTAGTTTTACCTGGTTTGCGGGACCTACCTACCCGTGTACGCAAGTTGGAAGAAATAATCCTTGTACGCAAGTTGCATATATTCTTAACTACCGACTTTACGAAAAAATTCATGAATATATTCACGAATAATTTCACTGATGTAAAGACTGCTTTGCATGTTTAAACACTTCAAATTAATTAAATTAGGCATGACTAAACAAACTGCATCGGCCTATATGCATGAGCATTAGGTCTGGCTTAAATATTTCTCATCGCATCACCCACCCAAAAGAAAAGATAACAAAAGGGTAGTTTTACCTGCTCTTTTCCTTTTCGGTAAAAGGTACATGTAAATCTGGATATGAACCTTCCGTTTCACTTCCACCTGGTGTTTTGGTTATTTCACTTAAGCACAAATTGACTAGGTTTGATTCAGTCTAAAAATACATAAAAATAGAATAGGTACGTATACCTTTTATCCCCTCGGAGAGTAAAAAGTCGAACAGTTTGACAATATTATTTAATTAAAATTAGGCCACCACCAATTTCTGCGGCCACCAGTTCCATCTTTAGAGAAAAAAAAAACAACATAGAAAATTCAGTAGCCCATCAAGAGATTGATGAAGATCAAATCTTAATTTTATATCAGAAATATCGCCAAAAACCTAACGTGGTTCTTAGGCGCCCTTAGTTAAGAAGTAAACAAACAATAGTGACGCATTCGTCATTTCATTTTCTTATCAATATTTCGTTTACTCCAAAAAGCAGCCAAATACCCGTCATTGGGTACAGTTTTAAGTTTAAAAATTGCATTTGATAAATTAATAAAAACAAAAACGATATTTGTCAAATTGCCCCTATTTTCTTTGCCTTTATTAATTTACAAATCCAACCTTTTTAACGTAAAACTGTAGATAATTGTACTACGGGTATTTGGTTGATTTTCGGATAAAACGAACGAGAAACGAAATGACGAATGCGTCATGTTGTGTTTGCTCTTAACGGCAAACTTGCCATTTCTGTACCTTTGATTTGATAGAAAAGTCATTTTCTTCAGATATGTTAGAATGAGGTACGCCAGAATCGTCGCTGCCAGTTTGGCTTCGTAAGCAGAGTGGGCTGTCTGGCACGCTGGTCCCATTTCCGCATAAGTCCCCCTCGCTACGACTGAACCTAAAATACCATTTCAATGCTCTATTGAACAATGTCGCCGAGCAGGTATTACGCAACTTACCTTTTGGAACAAATCAATCCAGAGGTGTACCGAGCGCACTGTCCTCTTGAGATTAAAGAGTGTAGCAACTCGGGACCTTCTCTGCAGTAGACATATAATTGCCCAGGACCTGCTGGAAATTCCCTAAAAGAGTTTCGCCGATTGGTAAAATTTATTTATTTGTTATATTCAATCAAATTCAAATTGAAAAATTTCTATATTATTAAAAAATAAGAATAATAGTTGTTGGGTTTCAGGTACTTACAAACTTGTTAATATTTTTGTTTTGAAGTAAAAGTTACTCTTAATATTTTTTTTTCAAATTACTAGCTAAGAGAGAATATAAAAAGAAAATTTTGTTAACCAACATTTTTTTTTGTAGGCCCAGGTAGTTTTTACAGTTTCGAATTTTATCAACAAAAGTACTTGCATCCAAAATTACCCCTTAAAAGAGGGGTAAATATCAAAATATGTTCAATATGTCCCCCCCCCCCCCTCTTTCCCTATTACCTCACAATTTCATAAAATATATACTTAAGCATAGAGGAAATAGAGTTGGCATAGGAATATTTTTAGATACGTGGAAAATTGAACTTCATACTTTATCTGAAAGTCTGTTGACTTTATTATACAGTGTGACCAGTAAAGTCCGCATCATATGGGATTTTTTTTATTAACAACTTTATTCGAAATTTGACTTTGGCATCAAGTTCTGCTTCGATCGAGATGAAAATTAAGCAAAAAAAATAGTAGTCACGTGATTCGCATTATCTGTCAAATTTTATTTTTTTCCATAAAATAATTCAAAAGTGGGGTTATTTCTGAAAGTATCAAGAAAAGTTTTTTTAAATGCAGTTTCTAGCCCACACGCAAAATTTTAGCTGCATAAGATAATTTTGATTTTTTACCCATATTTTCTAAATTGCACCACTTTTGCAAAATAAGACTCAACGCAACCTACATAAAACTTTTTGGCTTTGACAATGCTTTATTTCAGATACATTTTCTTTAAAGTAGCGCCATATTAAATGTGTGTTTAAAAATTTTGTCGCAAAGCTTGTTTGTTTTTGACCCTGTATAAGGTAACTTTATAAAATAAGTCTTTTTAAAAACGTAGTTTGTGTCTGAAAGTAATACACCTTAATATTAAGACAAAAAACAACACAGTGTCTTCAGTAAAGTGTTCATTAAGTGGAAAATAAATTTTAGTGGTGGGTAAAAATCAAAATTATCTTATGCAGCTGAAATTTTTCATCTGGGCTAGAAACTGCACTTAAAAAACCTTTTTCTAATAACTTTTCGATATTTTCAGAAATAATCCCACTTTTGAATTACTGAATTACTTTTTGGAAAAAATGAAAATTTGACAGATAATGAGAATCACGTGATTACTATTTTTTTGCTTAATTTTTATCTCGATCAAAGCAGAACTTGATGCCAAAGTCAAATTTCGAATAAAGCTATTCATAAAAAAATCCCACATGATGCGGACTTTACTGGTCACAACTGTATATAGTGTCAATAACAATTAGATACGTAGTACATATTATTATGTTTTGTGTTCATTAATTATTATCAAACGTGTCGCCTCCTCTTTGCTCCCTATGTTTAAATGTTCGAAAATGCCGAAACTCATTTATTGATAAGGTCATCAAATGCTAATTTTTATTTCTTTCTGTAGGTCCCGCTAGTGACCCAATTTCTATGTAACAGGTGACCGTAATATAACCCCGAAAACGATATAAGTACTAGAAAATATCTAAACAAAATACGCTTTAATTCAAATTAATTTCCATAACTTTTTTACCTGCTCGTGTGCATGACGACAATCTTTTTATCGTCCTTCTGTTCGTTTGTCGCTTGCATGTGAAACTGATGAAAATGGTACCAGCGCCAGCCGACTTTCGGGGCTCCCGTACACGGATCGCTGATTGTGATCTCCTGTGAATTGGCCCGCAGCACTCCGTAGAGGCCCAGAAACCCGGCGACACGGGAATGCCCGTTGTCGACAAAAGATATGCGGAAATTGCACTCTCCCACTGAAAATACCAGTTGGATTAGATGCCAAGGCCTCCAAGTGACAAAATTTGAAATATTAAGTTTCACCGAGTCTTATATGAAAGCTAATGCGCCGTACACACAAGCAGTTTGGCTTGAAGTCCGGCGCATGCGAGTGTCTCGGTTTGTGCAGGTTAATCAGCTATGCGCGAAAACTGACGGTGCGTTCAGGATATGGCGCGGCTCGTCGGATATTCAAAAATATTGATATTTTATAAGGGCAGCCTCGATGTCTAGTAAGTTCGTGCCAACGCATAGAAATGTAAATGGAACAAGAAATAGTAATAACCACAACCAGAAAAAGAAACTTTGACCACGGGATCTCTACTTCATTTTTTTTTCACAAATAATGCTAATAAATAACGCCTTTAATTCCAAAGTGAACCGAACAAATTTGTGATTTATCTAAATAAATGTGTAGTCATTTCGAACTTGCTCGAGGGCAAACCTGCGCAGGCCGATCTTCAAATTGCGTGTGTATAGGGCGCTTTAGACCATGATGCTGTAAAATGTGTTTATTATGTAAACTTTTACTCTCTAGCAATGTTTAGCTTAGCATTGAAATATAAAAGGCCATAAGAATGTTATATGCATTTGAATTTTAGGAATTATGCCGGGAGTTTTAATCGATTTTTACGCTTTCAGGGATTTATTTCTATGAATGTATTAAATATATTATATTGCATCCTCTGAATTTTGTAGCTTACGATACTAGGTTTAAGGGCGATTTTGACTCACAGAGCGACCATTGTAATTGGACAAACATTGTCTGTAATATATTATCAAATAAATAATTAAATATCTCAGAGGGGTTATGACTTAGGGAATTAAGGGATAAAATGATCTATTATTAAGGTCTCTGAGGAAGTACCTTTGTAATTTTGAGCCTTATTCCTTAAATGAATAATATTTGTATTATTCCAATACCGAACCTTCGTGCCTTCTCCTTTTGTCGCTATTTAAAATTTTGGTGTTTTTTTTTTACATTTAGATACGTACTGTAACGATACTTTCAATTTTCCTATTTGGTTCGTTGCATTTTATATGTTTAAAGTGTCGTTATTATTATTACTTAATTCTTATTTCCCTCGTAAATTAAATATAACCTGTTTTCTTAACCTTTCTGACGTGATGTCACTATTAATAAATTTATATAACCCAAATTATTAACCTTTTGACAAAACATCATTATTGACAAATCCTCGTAATTTACATATTTTTCTGGATCTCCTGTATAACAAACAATTTACGTAGTAACGGTTCCATATAAAAGGCGGTGCATTTGGCTGGAGAATTCATTCGAATCCTAGCTTCGAGAGAAGTAAGAACGAATACCTATAAGGTGAGATTCTTTAGGTTATTTTAGGGTTAACGAGTAGTAAAAATTCGTTATTTCTTGCTGTTGGGTTTATACCCCAAAACAGCGGAGCCCTATTTTATCTCGGCTATAGAGAACACACGCGGTGACCTGACACGAGTGTGATTCTCCATAATAGTAGAGATTTATTTTATTTAGTTCTTGCTGTTGGTTTTGAACCCCATAACAGCAGAGCCCCACTTTTATTTCGGCTATAGAGAATTTACATGTTAGTGCATTATTAGACACACTTGTAATAATTCTCCTTCATAGTAGAAATACATTTTATCTATTTCTTGCTATTGGGCTTGTACCCCAAAATAGCGGAGCCCTATTTTATCTCGGCTATAGAGAGCACACGCGGTGACCTGACACGAGTGTGATTCTCCTTAATAGTAGAGATTTAATTTATTTAGTTCTTGCTGTTGGTTTTGAACCCCATAACAGCGGAGCCCCATTTTTATTTCGGCTATAGAGAATTTACATGTTAGTGCGATATTAGACACACTTGTAATAATTCTCCTTCATAGTAGAAATACATTTTATTCATTTCTTGCTATTGGGCTTGTACCCCAAAATAGCGGAGCCCTATTTTATCTCGGCTATAGAGAGCACACGCGGTGACCTGACACGAGTGTGATTCTCCTTAATAGTAGAGATTTAATTTATTTAGTTCTTGCTGTTGGTTTTGAACCCCATAACAGCGGAGCCCCATTTTTATTTCGGCTATAGAGAATTTACATGTTAGTGCGATATTAGACACACTTGTAATAATTCTCCTTCATAGTAGAAATACATTTTATTCATTTCTTGCTATTGGGCTTGTACCCCAAAATAGCGGAGCCCTATTTTATCTCGGCTATAGAGAGCACACGCGGTGACCTGACACGAGTGTGATTCTCCATTATAGTAGAGATTAATTTATTTAGTTTTTGCTGTTGGTTTTGAACCCCATAACAGCAGAATCCTACTTTTATTTCAGCTATAGAGAAATTACATGTTAGTGCGATATTAGACACACTTGTATTTCTCCTTCATAGTAGAAATATATTTTACTAATTTCTTGCTGTTATATTATTATCATAAAACAGCGGAGTCTTATTGTTTATCTCAACTATAGAAGGTTATACGCGGTGACCTGACACGAGTTTAATTCTTCATAATAGTAGAGATATTTTATTCATCTATATTATTTTATTTTAATTACAGTATTTCGGATTTATTCCTATTTAAATAAAAATTATTGGTTGTAATTGTCACAAGTCATCAAAAGGGGTTAAGAAATTTTGACAAGGCTGGTTTGACAAAAAGAAGACAAGTATGGACAGGGTCGGAGAACTTTTGTAAAGGACCAAAATATATAAAAGAAGATAGAAATAGAAGACAGTAGAAGGCAGAAGCGGAGCATCTTATTTACAATTAAATATTTTTATTAATTTATTATTTATTACCAATAAAACAAAACCTTAAAAATTGAGAATTGTTTATCTGAGAACCACTAATTCTCCACTGAGAACTACCCAGGTATTGTGACAGGTTATCTTAACCACGTTTAAAATAATCTACGTCACAATTGGCGCCCGAGCAGGGACCTTCAGATATCCCATTGTGAAGATTTACAAAGAAGATAAAATACTGAAGATTTATAAGATTTTATAAGAAAGGTATATTATTTAGAAATAATAATGCCAAACCGTAATAGAAGTCGTCGTTCTAACCCAGTTGAAGCAGAAGAAATGTCAGTTCCAGAAAATATTCAGATGATAGAAGTGGAGGATCCTCATTTGACATGGATTTTGAAATTAAATAGAAGAATGTTGGTTGAGTATTTAAATAAATGGAATTTGAATAGCCAAGGAACTATAGAAGAATTACGACAAAGATATTTAGATGTTTACAAACAAAAAATGGACCGTCCCCTTGTTCCAGATCAATCTCATAATGCTGTTCAACATGATGTTTCTTTAGAAAAGAGAAGAGATATGTTGAATCAAGTTAGAAGATGGGGAATATTTTTTAATGGTAAACATTCTGAAGAAGCACCCATATTCATTAACAGATTAAAAATTTTGAAAAATGAATATTTAATTCCTGATGAAATCATATTGAGCGCTATGCCAGAACTTCTACGGGATCAAGCATATCAATGGTTTGAAATAAGTAACTATCCTTGGAGTTGTTGGTATACTTTTGAAGAAGATTTCAAATCATTCTATTTTAAATCAGATTATATGGAAGAATTAGAGGAAGAAATTTTGAGCAGAAAACAAAAGGAATATGAAACAGGCAAACAATATGTTTTAGAAATTCAAACTTTATTTACTCGCCATGGCGCCTTTCCTGAAACAAGAAAACTGAGTATAATGTATAGAAATTTAAAACCAGAATATAAATATTTTATCAGAAAAGATGATATTAAAAGTATTCAAGATTTGATCAAATTTACAGAGAATTTCGAAAAAATTAAAAATGAGGAAAATCAAAATAATAGAAGAAGGAGTTTCAACATAACTGGAAATAGAAATAATGACAATAGATTTGAATCACCAAGAAACAGTAATTATGAAAGACATATTAAATGTTATAATTGTCATCGTACAGGTATCTTGACTAAAGATTGTAACTGTCGAAGAAATCAACATTTACAAGATAATGTCTATTATAATAGAAATCAAGTTGTTCCTCCTCAAAATTCACATCAGAGAAATATTTCTAACCAAACTAATGGTACTACAATGAGACAATCTGAACAACAAACTAATGGTCAACCAAATAGTGCTTCGGAAAACTAAAACGGGATAGTCTTTCTTTGAGGTTTCCCTATCCTTCTACAAGTTTAACCTCGGAGAATCAAGAAGTTAATGTTTTTAATGAAAATCTTTGTCCTATATCAGAAGAAAAAAACTTTCAAAATTCTACGTTAATTTATACTTCAATAAGTATTAGAGATGTTATTTTCAAAGCAGTTGTTGATACAGGATCAAACAAGTCGTTTATAAATGAAGATGTTGCCAAACTATGTAAAGAATGGAATTTTCAAATACAGAATTGCAAGAATTTTATAAGAGTTGCCAATGGAGAAATTATTCAAATTTTTGAAGTATTTGCCATTCCCTTTACATGTGAAAATCAAGTCGATTCTGAGAATTTTTGGTGTTTACCAGGGATGAATTTTTCTATCTTACTTGGTCTTGACTTTCTTAGTAAAAGAAAAATATTAATAGACCCTGTTTTAAAGAAAATTGTATGGTTGGAAAATTCTGATAATACAAATATAATAGACAATTTTGAACCAGATGAAGAAAGTAGAATCCAAGGATTTTTAAATAAAGAACTACCAAAGTTTGAAGACGTTAAAGGACCTTGTCAATTAACAGAACATAAAATATATATTACAAACTCTAGACCAATTAAACAAAGATATCGCCCACAAAACCCTGCAATGCAAGCCATAATTAATGAAGAAGTTAATAAAATGCTTAAGGATGGAATTATAGAACCTTCAAACAGTCCATGGAGTTCACCAGTAGTTATAGTGAAGAAAAATGATGGAAAACAGAGATTTTGTATCGATTTTCGAAAAATTAATGAAGTTTCGCAACAAGATGCATATCCTTTACCATTTATTCAAGCCATTTTGGACAAATTACGGGGATCAAAATATTTTACAAGTTTAGATTTGAAACAAGGTTATTGGCAAGTCCCACTTTCTGAAGATAGTAAACAAATAACAGCTTTTACAGTACCTGAAAGAGGATTATTTCAATTTCGAGTGATGCCCTTTGGTTTACATTCAGCAGGTGCAACTTTTCAACGTTTACTTGACTCAATCGTTGGACCAGATTTGGATTCAAAAGCTTTTGTTTATTTAGACGATATTATAATCTTAGGAAGAAATATTGAAGACCATATGGAAAATGTTAGCGAAGTTCTTCGAAGATTACGGAATGCAAGATTAAAAATTAACCCAGAAAAATGTAAATTTTTTAAAAAGAATTTAAAATATTTGGGACATTATGTATCAGAAGAAGGTATTAGTACTGACCCCGAAAAAGTTAGTGCAATCCGAAATATGCAAGAACCGAAGAATATTCGTGGAATTCGTAGTTTTATTGGAGTAACGTCGTGGTACAGACGTTTTATCCCGAATTATTCTAAATTGGTTTCACCATTAACAAAATTATTACAAAAGAAAAGGAAATGGGAATGGAAAGAAGAGCAACAAGAGGCATTTAATAAACTCAAAAATGTTTTGACCGAAGCTCCTATTTTGGCTTGTCCCGATTTTAATGTACAATTCACGCTCCAAACCGATGCGTCACAAGATGGAATCGGAGCAGCTTTAATTCAAAAACAAGACGGAAATGACAGAGTTATTGCGTATGCTAGTCGTACATTATCAAATCCAGAAAAAAATTATTCAGTTACAGAAAAAGAATGCCTGGCAATTGTTTGGGGAATTCAGAAAATGCGTCCATATTTGGAAGGTTATCATTTCATCGTCGAAACAGATCATCAATCATTGAAGTGGCTACAATCTCTTAAGAATCCTACAGGAAGACTAGCCAGATGGGTGATTGATCTACAACAATATTCATTTGATATTAAGTATAAAAAAGGTGTTCTTAATAAATTAGCAGATGCTTTATCAAGATCACCACTCGATGTATGTTTAGCTGAGGAAGTTGCGGGTAACTGGTATGGTAAAAAAATGACTGAAGTACAAGAAAACCCAGAAAATTACCCTGATTTTAAAATTATAAATGGAAAATTATATAAACATTTTTTTGAAAGAACAGACTTTACTGAACCTGAATTATCTAATCCATGGAAATTATGTGTACCTAAAAATTTAAGAATTAACGTTTTAAAGGAAAATCATGACGAACCTACTGCAGGACATATGGGAATAGCAAAAACAATTTCAAGAGTCGCCAAGAGGTATTATTGGCCAGGAATGTTCAGAAATATTTCTGAATATGTCAGAAGTTGTATAACTTGTCAACGGTATAAACAGTCGCAGCAACAAACTGCGGGAATGATGTCTTTTTCGCCAACAAATGGACCCTGGGATACAGTCAGTACAGATCTAATTGGACCTTTACCAAGATCCATTAGAGGAAATAATTACGTAATTGTATTTCAAGACCGTTTTACGAAATGGACAGAGGTTCAACCGTTAAGAAAAGCAACTACTGATAAAGTTTGTGAAATTTTTAGAGATAAGATTATTTCATATTTCGGTTGTCCGAAGGTTGTTATTACAGATAACGGTACACAATTTAACAGTAAGAAATTTACAAAATTCCTGTCAACTTTATCTATTCGGCATCACAAAACAAGTCTTTATACTCCTCAAGCCAATCCGGTTGAAAGAAGGAACAGAGACGTCAGGACTATTATTTCTCAATATTGTGAAAAGGATCATAGAAAATGGGATCGGTTTATACCTGAACTTAATTTCGCTATTAATTCGGCTGTACATGAATCTACTGGGTACAGTCCGGCTTTCCTAAATTTTGGAAGAGAGTTAGAATTACCTAATGGACTGTATAGAAATACCGAAATTATCGTACCAAACAGTCAAGAAGATATCAAAAATCACGCATCACATTTATCTAAAATGAAAGAAATTTTCGAGTTTGTTCATCTAAATCTAGAAAGAGCATTTGGAAAACAAAGCCATTATTATAACCTTAAAAGAAGGAATTTTCAATTTAATGTGGGAGACAATGTTATGAAACGAGAACATTATTTATCTTCGGCAGTTAAAGGTTTCGCAGCCAAATTAGCCCCAAAATTCGCTGGACCTTTTACTATATCAAAAGTTATTTCACCAAATATATATAATTTACGAAATCCGCAAAATCAAGAAATCAAACACGTTCATATTAAAGACCTAAAAAAGGCACACACTATGTAATGTAATTTTTTTCGTTTTTTAGTAACAGTGGAAGTTATGGAGAGAAATGAATTGAAAAGGAAACTGGTGGAATTGTATGGCGTGGATCCACCGGAGGGAAGTCCTAATTTTTGGTTGGATTTAGATACTTCACCACTACCAACGACACCACCGCCGTCTAAAAAAAGAAATGATAAAATTTTTAATGATATATGTTTAGATTTGTTTGGACCTCCCATAAGATTAATTTCCCCTATTTCCTCCCCCGTAAAAATTTCAATCCCCATTAAACATTTGATTCCTCCTATTTCCTCTCCAGTGAAAATTTCAATTCCCATCATAAATTATAAAAAAATTATTGTTCAAAATGAGCCTAATTCTTCCGTCCCAGTTTCTATTCAATTAAAAAATTTGAAGCCAAAAGATTTTCCAGCTGGTAAAAGATTTCGTTTGAGAGTAAAAAATCATGGATGGATTACTATACATCCAAACTTGTCCAGCAGTTAAAAAAAAAAAAATTTAATAACTTCGTGATTAATTTTTTTTTATCGTTAGCGAGGGGGTATTGTAACGATACTTTCAATTTTCCTATTTGGTTCGTTGCATTTTATATGTTTAAAGTGTCGTTATTATTATTACTTAATTCTTATTTCCCTCGTAAATTAAATATAACCTGTTTTCTTAACCTTTCTGACGTAATGTCACTATTAATAAATTTATATAACCCAAATTATTAACCTTTTGACAAAACATCATTATTGACAAATCCTCGTAATTTACATATTTTTCTGGATCTCCTGTATAACAAACAATTTACGTAGTAACGGTTCCATATAAAAGGCGGTGCATTTGGCTGGAGAATTCATTCGAATCCTAGCTTCGAGAGAAGTAAGAACGAATACCTATAAGGTGAGATTCTTTAGGTTATTTTAGGGTTAACGAGTAGTAAAAATTCGTTATTTCTTGCTGTTGGGTTTATACCCCAAAACAGCGGAGCCCTATTTTATCTCGGCTATAGAGAACACACGCGGTGACCTGACACGAGTGTGATTCTCCATAATAGTAGAGATTTATTTTATTTAGTTCTTGCTGTTGGTTTTGAACCCCATAACAGCAGAGCCCCACTTTTATTTCGGCTATAGAGAATTTACATGTTAGTGCATTATTAGACACACTTGTAATAATTCTCCTTCATAGTAGAAATACATTTTATCTATTTCTTGCTATTGGGCTTGTACCCCAAAATAGCGGAGCCCTATTTTATCTCGGCTATAGAGAGCACACGCGGTGACCTGACACGAGTGTGATTCTCCTTAATAGTAGAGATTTAATTTATTTAGTTCTTGCTGTTGGTTTTGAACCCCATAACAGCGGAGCCCCATTTTTATTTCGGCTATAGAGAATTTACATGTTAGTGCGATATTAGACACACTTGTAATAATTCTCCTTCATAGTAGAAATACATTTTATTCATTTCTTGCTATTGGGCTTGTACCCCAAAATAGCGGAGCCCTATTTTATCTCGGCTATAGAGAGCACACGCGGTGACCTGACACGAGTGTGATTCTCCATTATAGTAGAGATTAATTTATTTAGTTTTTGCTGTTGGTTTTGAACCCCATAACAGCAGAATCCTACTTTTATTTCAGCTATAGAGAAATTACATGTTAGTGCGATATTAGACACACTTGTATTTCTCCTTCATAGTAGAAATATATTTTACTAATTTCTTGCTGTTATATTATTATCATAAAACAGCGGAGTCTTATTGTTTATCTCAACTATAGAAGGTTATACGCGGTGACCTGACACGAGTTTAATTCTTCATAATAGTAGAGATATTTTATTCATCTATATTATTTTATTTTAATTACAGTATTTCGGATTTATTCCTATTTAAATAAAAATTATTGGTTGTAATTGTCACAAGTCATCAAAAGGGGTTAAGAAATTTTGACAAGGCTGGTTTGACAAAAAGAAGACAAGTATGGACAGGGTCGGAGAACTTTTGTAAAGGACCAAAATATATAAAAGAAGATAGAAATAGAAGACAGTAGAAGGCAGAAGCGGAGCATCTTATTTACAATTAAATATTTTTATTAATTTATTATTTATTACCAATAAAACAAAACCTTAAAAATTGAGAATTGTTTATCTGAGAACCACTAATTCTCCACTGAGAACTACCCAGGTATTGTGACAGGTTATCTTAACCACGTTTAAAATAATCTACGTCACAGTACCTACCTATAGTTCTTTTAAAAAAATTTCGAAATTTTGCCTTATAGCCTGTTTACAATATGCCTCAAGGCATGCGCTTTGGAGACTTCCTGATCACCTGATGCAATATGATTTAAATCGCACGAAATATGCTAATTTCAATTAGATTAAAATTAAATCGCATGCAACTTAGTAATTTCTCTAGTAATATTTTCAATACCAATCTGATAAAAAAGTAAATATAACCTATACAATGTTTTCAATCATTGGGTGTAGTTTTTGTTGATTTTTGTGAATATTAGGATCAGTAAAGATATCTTCACGGACCTCGCCACATCTGAATTCATTGTTTTAATTAACAGAAATACACTCAAATTGGCTGATATTAGTGATATTGGATGAATTTTAAAAGTTGGTTGCATCTGTTGTCAAGATGCTTGCATAAAAAATGTTGCATATACAGTGTGGTTTTTTAAGTGTGCAACATATGGGAATTTTTTTTATTAACGATTTCTCAGAAAATTTTATTCTTGATAAAAGTTGGTGCATGTTCGATAATCATATTAGGTGCACTTGGAATGGTTGCAAGTCAAACGGTGTACAGGGTAGGCCAAAAAATATAAAACTTCTACAAGAATAAAGTACCCCTATTTCATAAAATTCAGCAAAATGTTATTAAAAAAAGTTGTTTAGAATTAAAAGTTATGCATATATTCAAAAACGTGACATCCTAAAATAAAAAAAATATATTTTTTTAAAAAACATTAATAATTTCCCAAAAATTTTTTTTTTTAATATTCACCATAAAGACCTTCTTAAAAATAATCAAAATCAAATCAATTTCGCATATTTTTGTTCAAGTTCAAGCATATTTGTAAAAGTTACTTGAATTTTTAATTTATTAAGGAATCACAAACTTTATGTTTGTTGCAACGATATTAAACACAACTTTAAAATATTCTAAAAATTAGTTTTAATAAGATAAAGCATTAGTAATGATAATATGCTAATTAAAAAACCATCATTTAAAGTGCAAAATTTTTATTTTAAATGTTTATTAAAATTTTTTATTCTTGTAAAAGTTTTATATTTTTTGGCCTACCCTGTACGCCGTTTGACTTGCAACCATTCCAAGTGCACCTAATATGATTATAGAACATGCAACTTTTATCAAGAATACGATTTTCTGAGAAATCGTTAATAAAAAAAATTCCCATATGTTGCACACTTAAACAACCACACTGTATACGATGCACTTAATTGTCTCTATAACTTGCATGCAGTGATTGCACCTAATGTAAAAAGCTGTTAAGCTATAAGTCGCATTTAGATGAGTTTTTCTTCAACGGCAACTTTTGACATTATCTGCTCATTAGATTAGATAATGTTTTTCAAACAGGTTTTTTCATTTAATGTAAAAATAATCCGGAACCACAATTGCAATTTTGTCAACGCGTAGTTCTTGTAGTATTGTTATCTGGGATTTTTTAAAATTTTATCAAGTATCATCGTTTTAGGGTCTCTAAATTCGGAAATGACAATAAGTTTCCCATTTTCTTTGGTCTGTAGCTTTGTCAGTCTCTTGGCTCGAAAGTTTAAAAACTAGATGAAGGGAAATGACAAAATTTTATGGCTCATAACTGGAAATAGAGTTGGTTTGCTATTATAATACACAGGGTGAGTGTAATAAAAAATTAACCTTAACCATATTGTGGCACAAACAATAATTAAACAAAACCCATGAATACAGAATTAGTTGGTCATTTAGTGGCGGCAAAATTTGGAATATGCTAATTACGTTAATATGAAAGTTAGATAGCAAATGGTTTACATTCTACAACGTTAAAGTTCTTTAGACTCTACAGGGTGGATCAAAAATGCGAGAGAAAATAACTCCATTTAAATAGAACACTCTATACCATTTTTTCGAATTTTAGGGAACAAAAGTTGCTAGGTTAATACCTATAATTATTTTTTTACCTAAAACACACAGTCGTAAACAAAGCGAAAAAAGGACAATTTTATTGTGTTAAAATCAAGAATGATTCACCTCACTATAAAATTTGCAATTCGCATCTACTAGCTTCACGAGCAACGTTTTATTAGGCATATTTGTTTAAAATCTATAATATGGTCCATTCAGTACTGACCATGCATCCTATATACACGTACCTGGTACATAGCTGGCAATTCGCATCATTTTCCTTATGGACGTCATCCATTCTTGCGAGTCGCTCTCGCTGCATCCTGCCAAATATATAATTGGCTTTTTCGTTTTCCTTAAATTAAAAACCCCGAATGCGAACTGTTTCGTTCTGGAATCAGTGCGGCACAGGGTGGCAGACCGGGACACTTGAACACAATTCAAGATATTACCATCCTCGGAAGATTTCAGTTTTAATTCCACTCCTACGTCGATGTCATCTAGGCGACGGATTTCACACCACTGTCTTTGCCAGGCCTAAGGATCCACAAAAATCCACCAAATAATCAATATAATAATAAAGGAGTGCCGAATGTATCTTCTTGTAATGTCTTAATGACGACTGTTCGTTGATGAAAAAGCCCAAAAGAAGTCAATACAAAAGAAATAATTTTTAAAATATCTATACAGTGACCGGCAGAAAGTGCGCAGCATATGGAAAAGTTTTTATCTTTAAGTTTAGAAAATTAATGTTATTTTAGATAGGTTCTGCATGTTCTCAAACCAAAATAACACCCATTAAATACGGTAGTCTTATGGTATCAAAAATCGAGAAAATCGCTTATTTCATTCTGCAAGAAAATTAAATATCTAGCGCCATTTAAATTTTCTCTGAAAAAATATGGCCCCACTATTTGAGTATTTAATATACCACACCAAACGTTGGTCTTAAAAGAATATTGATCTTTACATTTAATTATAAAATGGGGGTTTTTGGTCCATCCCACCACCTGCAATTTTGGGAACTTACAGTGCCGTTGCTTGTGAAGGTTGCTTCGTCAGAAAATAATATCCTATTTCCAAAATGTGGATCATCTTCTTTTTTGCCTTAAAAGCAAAAGTCAAGCCTTGCATCTATCCTGAAGGGTACCTATGCAGAAATTTGGGATTATATGGTAAATACTTGTGATTCTTAAATATTCTTCTAATAGACTTTTCTGAAATACCAACTTGTTCTTCTCTGTTGGACAACGGCATCGTAGCATTTACTGATAACAAAACATTTAAAGCGTTTTCTTCCGTAGCTGCAGTTTTTCTATGGACAGTTTTATACTTATTTTCTACCGATCCACTTTGTTTAAATTTATTGACAATTCTAAATATAGTGGAATTGTGAACATTATCATTGTATTTATTGTTAAAAATAATTGCTGTCTCGCGTCACCATGAATTAAAACTATTGCAATTTTCTCCTGTACTGACAACTTTTCAACTTCCATTATTTTTATAGCAAAACCAACTAAATGTCATTAATTTAATTTCAATGTTTGACTTGTTTTCATGGCTGCTTTGATCTTATATAGTAGGTATAGATTATGAGAAGGAAATTAATTGGTGTTATTATTTTTAGGCTTTAAGCTTGCCCTTGGGGCATTAAAAATCAGTTTTTGAAGAAACATTAATTTAAAATTATTTAAAATGTGTACAAAATATATTATTAATCCTTATTTTGCGTGACGAATAAAATCCGTTCAAAATAATATATTTTTAATTTAAATTTTTTTCTTTAAAAATCAAAAGGAAACTTTCTATGCATACTTCAATGTATAAAAACTATTTAGGAGATGCTTTAAGTCAATGTAAATCAAAAAATATCAGTTAGATGAAATTACATAACTTGTTCCCTCAGAAAATAAAATACGGTGTGCAGCAAAAATATTTAATATTTTTATGTGTTTATTTTAAAAGCCATAATATTATGAAAACGAACTAATCGGACTTATGATCGACGGTTATCTCTAACAAAGTCTGCGGAAAATCTTATTTTCGTACTGTTCGGTTGCCGTTTATTTTTTTCTAAAGGGTTATTCAGAAAACACGATTAAATCCATTTTTTGTCCTAAATAAGCGAAATTTGGGTATACCTTTAAAAATAAAACAATAATTCTTAGTAAAAAAGTGTTCTAAAATGAAAGATGGAGGTACTTTACTCTTAGCGGAATTTCAAATTTTTGATCCTACCTCGTATACCATAAGACTTTTACAGGATTTAATGGGTGTTATTTTGGTTTGAGAACATGCAGAATCTATCTAAAATAAAATTAATTTTCTAAACTTAAAGATAAAAAACTTTCCCATCTTTTTGCCGGTTACTGTATAAGTAGATAACCACCGCGGCGGCTATCAATTCAATAAGCGAACAAGGCCACGGGGACCATAGTACCATTAATAATATCCAGTAGAACTTTTATACTGTGCTTTTATACCCATCGTCGCCTGCAATTCGTCGTTCACCATTGTGCCAAGAAATATATCGCATAATATTTAGTGCAAAGTAAGTACACAATCGATCTAGTATTTAGTCCTACATTCACATTAAGACTTGAGCAAGAAAAAAGATAACATAACAGACCTTACCTAAAATAGAAATACTGAAACTTAAATGTAAATCTTAAAAATATAATAGTACATATTTTTTAGTCTATTTAATAGGTAGGTACAGGAAATCATTATGGACAAAAATCGAAAAACTATTTCAAATTTTGACCAATTTGTTGTAGTAAAGGTTTTACATTAATTTTCTTTTATTTGTAGGACTATTAAATGTTGAACGTAGATTATTATATATTTTAGGAGCAAAAAGTTATATAGGAAACACTTCAGATAGTGGATGCAAATCTCATATAAATAAATGGAAACCGACATGAGGGTCAAATTAATGTGAAGAGCTACTGCCGTTGTCGTGTTAATATTTTTATTTTAAATGTTTATTTATTTTTGTTCCAGCATTTTTTATTTGATCCAGTATAGTTTCTTAATTTGTTAGTACATATTAAGTATGCAGGAAACAAAAACGACATAAAGCTCAGAATAAAACCAACTGTTGAGCGGGGAACCTCTTAGACTTACCCTCTGGCCTATTTAATAATATTTTATGGTTGAAGCTGCCAAAGGATTTTAATTTTAATTATGGTTACATATTATTATATATATTATACGTTGATGTTGTGAATACGTTTTTTAAGTCATTTTACCAATAAGGAATAAACGGGGGAATAAATAAATGAAATAGAAGTAAAAACAATGCTATAAACAAGTAACAACTTATAAATTTACCACTCTCCTAACAAAGCATACACCGCTGTCTCTCTCTACTGCTTTTCACTTCAGGTAGCCATGCTGTGCCTGGCTAAAAAGCTTTTTATTGTAAAAAAAAAGCTTAGCCAGTACACATTGCCATTTCATTGATCTTAGAGAAAGTAGATGTTAGTCCGATTGGCCTGTAGTTTTCAATTTAGGAGGGATTCCTCTTTTATAAAGTTTAACAATTGCCATTTTTAATTTGCTGGGAAAAAAATCATCATAGGACTTTGGTGGATGGCATTTTTTGGGGGCATAGGATAGGTGATGAATAAGCTCGAGAGTTGCTTAACTGCGAACAATTAACTGTTAAATATAGACAAAACACAAATGATAAACTTTAGTAGATCGAATTTACATCCCAACATATCCAATTCATAACCATTCCCTATTGCATGTCCCATAATATGTTTTTTTTTTGGGCTGCTGTTGCTTCTAATTGTGACATGTGAACTATAATATTATGTAACTCGTAAATTTTGTAGGCAATAAATAAAACAGAAAAATCATTTTTGTAAAGTATTTTTCATGACTATCAATATTTTCTTTCTGAATATTCTGAGTTATGTTATGACACTACAGACCTCAATAGCTATTTATACAATAAGTTGCGAAATGAGTGTCTTTTAGGCACGCGACGTGAAATTGTCCAACGAGGCAAAGCCGAGTTGGACAACACGTCAAAGTGACTAAAAGACATTGTTTCGTAACGAATTGTATACAATATTTTTTCTACTGAGGTTTTATAATAAAAAACTTAATTTTACTAACAATTTATTACCTATGTTTCATTTACACCTTTCATGTCAAAAATTGACACTTGCCAAAAAATATTAAATTATACCTAGTCTGTGGTTACGTTTTAATTGTAAATAATTACCTGCGTTACTTTTAAGCACGTCGCTCCTGGTAACGTGCTTAAATAGCTATTTACCTAACAAGTGCGGAAAATGAATTTTTCCGCACGAGTCTGCCGTTCACTGAACGACGCGTAGCGGAGTTCCGTGAAGCAGGCGAGTGCAGGGAAAACATTTTTTGCACGTGTTAGGTACAATAGTTTTTCTACAGACGTGTGGAAATAAGTAACACATGTTTCAAAGAAATTTAATAATTTTTAATTAACTATAACAATCACATACATATGTAACCGTAACTAATTCTGAGAAAAAAAGTAATAACTACAAGTTATAATTGATATTAACATAATCGTGCCGAAAAATTTTTCCGCACTAGTGTGGAAAACTCAATTTTCCGCACGGATTATTGACATAATCGTGCCGAAAATTTTTTCTGCACTAGTGTGGGAAAACTTATTTTCCGCACGGATATCAGTGCGGAAAATTGATTTTTCCACACGTCTGTAGGAAAAGTTTTTTAAGCACGCTGCGCTTTTAAAAGGAGGTTATTAAAAAACCATAATGACAATCGAAAAGAGGTTATTATAAAACGTCAGTAGAAAAAATATATTATTTAAGTTTGAATTTGTACACTTTGATATTAAATATTATACTGTGGACATGCATTGTTAGGTTTTTCCATTTAATGGACGAAATTAACTTTTATATGAGTCAGCAGATCGTTAATACCAATAAGTTGTATTTTAGTAGTGTGTAGGAAGGTTAATTGTCTATTGTCTGTGTGTAAGTAAATGAAAAAAAAATTAATTTGTTTATCAACCCTATTTCCATTCAATTCTTTGCGACTCTCTGAAGAGAATTTAACCATCATAATATGTTTCACAAACAATATTTAAACAGTCAAGTCACAACAAAAAATACAAATTCAATTAATTATTGCAGTAATTAGTAATTGTACCCAGAATTTTACCTTCCATGGAGTGAAACCTCTGCGACTTTTGGAAGATATTTTAACGTCCAAATACCCTTTAACTACATTTTCAGTCATACTTCACGAATATAATAGAAATAAGGTAAAAAAAACAAATTCAATATTGATGGTGAACATGGACAACCACGAAAAAAATACAAGAAAAGTTTTTTGACCCTTCCCTTTATTGATTTATTTGACAATGACATAAAAACACCCGGGAAAATAGAATTCTAGGAAAATCCCATTCGAGTGACAGTCCTACAGCTACAGAGACTTTCCTTTTGTCTCTTTTTTTACACTTTAGACAGAGAGATAGAGCACAGAGGATGTTTTATTCTAATAGAGGATTGCGATTGCCTCTAGGTTTTCAGCCAGCCTCCAGCCAACATATTGTTTTCTAATCTTCATAACAGCATAAGGATTAGCGCCTCTTAGGTGCATCGGAAAGTTTCCCTACCTATCCCTCTTAAGCATAGGCGTAGTGTTAGGGGGGTACTTGCTAAGCACCCCCAAAAAAAATTCGCACTTTATCACGCTCACAAAAATTCCAAAATAGAAATCAAAAAAGAAATTACAAAAAATAAACAATTAACACCTATTTTCTATTTTTTACTAAACTAACCAGGGTCCGTTAAAAAAAAAGTTAACTAGTCCTTAAAGCTAGTATATTACTCCATAATTTTTACTGCACCGCCAGAGATGGTTCCTAATTGTCCACTAATGGCAGGCCGGCAGGCGATAAATTTAGCGCCTTTTATGTTGTATACCGCACGATACGCACCACGCTAGCGCTGGTTGACGTCGCGAATATTGGAAACATAGATCAAAGAAAATTTATAGGGTTAGAAATGTTAACTCCTTGTTAAAAAAACGCAACACAGTAGAGCGAGAAAGAAGAGAGAGAGGGGTGTTAGTGTGCCCGCCTGCCATCAGAGGCGCAATGGCGGGAAATTTGAACAGCGGTTTTATGACTTTTCAATTTAATTAATAACTTTTGAACGAGTTTTTATTGATTTAATTTGTGATTCAATATAAATATTATTAAATCACAAATTAAATCAATAAAAAGACGCACAAAAGTTTTTATTTTATGGAATAAATAATGCACATTTTTATGTTAACCAAGATTTAGAAAATAAAAATGGAATCACTTTATCGTAAATAATGTTTTCTACGTTTATTTATAAATAAAAACTACATTGACAACCATAACAAAAAATAACTGTTTAGAATAAACTGTCCTTAGGTTACATCTCACAGGTCTCACTCATCTGGAATCGTCTCAATTCATATAATATTATCACAAATACTGTATAAACACAAGCACTAGGATGCATTGAGACCATAGACAATTTACCTTTAGATACCTACAGCTTATCTCCTGCGCAAACAAAAGTTACGTTTTATGGGTGAAAAAATACGTCCGAGCGCATGACTCGTCGGTCAGCTGTCTTCATTCGGGGAACCTTCGTGCATGCGCACAAACCTCGTGTTATCGGCCGTCCTACTTTATCGACAATAATCGACGCGCTCAAGAATACTCTCCAGAACCGGCTCGGCCGCCATTTTTGTTGTTGTGTTTTAAGGTTTCTCTTTTCTGCGGATTCCTTGTAGTTTTCTAAAGTTTTCAGCTATCGGATCGGCTATCGTGGATTGTGAGACTGGTGTTTAATATTTATGGATTTCTGGTTTTTGTGTAGTTTAGTTAGTAAATTGTGTTTGTGCTTTTAGTGACTCGGATTGTAATATAAACAATGACTAGTACTAGTTGCAGCCGTTGTATAATTGTATTATGCCCAAATAGGGGTAAAATAAACCCTCTATGGTGGCATATGAGCAAGAATTTAAATTTTAAAGCCCGGACCTGTCTATTTTCCCATTCGTCAAACGATAATGTTGCAGTGCGCATGTCTAATAGTTCCCAGTTTTGTTTACATGCGCGAGGCCATAAAACTGCCACATTCGTGATTATTGTTTGTTTATCTAAAGGTAAATTGTCTATGATTGAGACACGTACTAAAAGATTCATAATCGACGTTGTGGTCTGGTGGTCTCACAGATCGTAGGCTTGGGTTCCATTCCCGGTGCCGGCAACGTCGATGTTAAATTTGGAATTTGGTTTAAGAGGTGGCGCCGTCTTTCGGAAGAGACGTTAAACTGTGGGCCCCGTGTCATGGATGTTGGCACGTTAAAGAACCCTACCCTCGACAAAGAGGGATTCGGCAAAAATTACCAGATAGTGTGTGACAAATTCCCTGGCGTCGGTGATTGGCGTTGATGTTATAATTTTTAATCCACTCAGTAAAACAAAAATGTTAAAATTATCATTTCAAGAGACTAAACTTATCTGTTCGTAACTGATAGATTGTTAGGTATTACCTCGGGCACAATGTGTTGCAGTTATCTGCAGGTTGCCCAGTGATATTTTGTTAAGATTGGCTTGTTAACCAACACCTATTATGTATGTGAAACATTTCATGTTAATTTATTTATTGTAAAGTTACATTTCCTATATTCCTATATAAAAAATAGGTAAGGAAGTGTAAAATCAATTTGATAAACAATAAAAAAATAATTACCTGCATAGTAGGCTGGAATAATAACTGAAAGATTACACACATCGGCGAAGTTTTCTAGAATAGAAACTAATAGAATTGTATATTAAAATGATAACAAAAAATTAATTAATTTCCTCAGAAAAAAACGTGGACAAGAAAAATTGACAGTTGTGACATGGATGGATGGCGGGCTGGTGGCTGGTTGGTTTGTTCCATTTAGCACCTGGCGCAGTTTGGGAAGCGTTATAGTCGGTTAGAACATAACTATCCTTCTCTTCTATACGTCAAAAATATGCGACAGAACCCGGTTACACGGCCAGCTGGCGACAACAGCGCTAATTTGCCCTGATGGCCGGCGGGCACACTAACACCCCTCTCTCTCTCTTCTTTCTCTTTCTACTGTGTTGCGAAATCGTCCATTTAAGCTTCACCGGGGTGACATAGATAAAGGTTTATAGGGGGATTAACAACCAATTAAACAAGACGCGAGCTCTACCTTCTCGCCAAGGCAAACGCGCCATTCGTAACACATCGGAGAGCACGTGGCTCGGTTGATCAATAGAAATCGATTCCAAGAAAGAGCCTGCCTTGTCAAACTGGACGGAGTATTAACGAGGTTTGTTTTAAGCGCCATAACTGTACACAAAATAGATTTATGATTTTATGCAGAACGACTTCTTTGGTCGTCGCACCCCTGTCGTCATGTTTAATGACATTTTATGTTCGTTGCGTGGTGTGGTCTAAATTTCCTTTTCTCTCTTTTTATTTACGTAAATAAAACAAAGTAAGATATTATGATATATAGGAAAAATTAGGTATTTTACTATATCAGGTAATTCCGTTTGGTTGTAGGTTGTAGGACTTCTAGGTTATTTCAGTCGCGGTCGCGTACGCATATAGGCGATTACGATTATATATATTAGAAAAATTATACGTACATTTTAAACGTTTTAAGGTGGCTTTTGGGTTTTTTATTCATTGCTTCAATAATAATAATAATAAACGGTTCAAAAAAATTATATTAATTATTATTGTGTTATTTTTCGTTTATAAGTGATAAAGTAATAATTATATCTCGGTGCCTCGTCCTTGAGATCACTTGGTAGTATCGCTACTCTATGCTTTTGGCCACGATATTTTAAAGAAGAAATTTTTCTTGGTTGGTATTACAGGTTCCTTGACGGCTAGCTTCATCTTTGCTTTTCGTGCTTTAATGGCCGCATGTAAGTAGAAAATTCTAATGAGATTTTTAGAATTTTACAACAAATTTCAGGTTTTCTTTTAGAAAGGATGAATAAAACAGGTTCCCGAGAATTGAAGCAACGAATTGCGAAGCTCGAAAGAGCCCTCGCAGACCGAAGAAGTAGTATTTCGAGTCGATCGGCACGAAGCTCGCTTTCAAGCCGACGTTCTCGTTCACGTAGTGTACGAAAAAGGCCCGCTAACCGAGGTCCAGATAGACTAAGGGTCGAGATCAGACTCTAGTTCTCGATACAGCAGGAGATCTTTTAGGCGAAATAGAGAATTTCACCGCAGACTGAGTTTAGAAGGGCACCGTGCAAGGCACTTGTCTCCTTCGCTACCAGGTGGTAGTGGTCAGAACCAGGTAGGTTTTGATTCACCGGGTAGAACTCTGAAAAAAGATGAGGACATGATAGATGCAATAGTTATTGATGATCAGGAGACACTTGAAGAAGATATTTTGCAATGCTTAGGAGAAACTCCTTTAAGCAGTACCAAGGGTACTTATATGTTGCACGAAGCTCTCTCTTGCAGATGGTCACATGTTCTGCTAGAGGGTTCACCAGAGGATAAGAGAGAAAGCTTAATAGCAGGATGTACGTTACCTTCCAATTGTAAGGGCCCAAAGTTAAATGATGAAATTAGACCGTTACTGCAATTTCCTATTCTAAAGAAAGACCAGGCTTTATGTGCATGGCAGGATCAGATAGGGGTATCCCTATCAGTCGTAGGTCAGGTATTGACTGAGGTTTTGATCGACAAGAGAGAAGATAAATCTCTTATCCAAAGGCTTAGTGATTCAGGACGTAGATTATGTGATTTGCATCACAAGATTAGTTTAGAAAGAAGGAGAGCAATCTTACCCACATTAAGTAAGACTGCAAAAGAGGCTGCCCAGAATATGGGAATTGATGAATATCTTTTTGGTAAAGAGTTATTTGAAAGAATTAAAACTTTTAAGAGCTTGGAGAAAGCAAGCCAGGATTTTAAGCATCCTACAAGAGTGTCAGATAGGGCGCCATCTTCTTCCCAGGCATCCAGGAATAAATTCGTCCCCAAAACTCAGAATAGAAATTCTTTAAACAGGTAGGTAATTCAGCTGGTAATTTGGGAAATTATAAAGATAAATGGGAAACCATTACTTCAAATAAGTTTGTTTTAGAATGGATTCAGGGTATTAAGATACCTTTTATTCAGAAACCCACACAGTCTCCTAACATTTTTAATCCTTCAAGATTATCTAAACAGGATGTACTGGCAATCAACAACTCAATTATTGAGTTGTTACAACAGGGAGCAATTAAGGAATGTACATATAAGAGGGGTCAATTTCTCTCCCCATATTTTTTGGTTTCTAAACCAGACGGTCAGAAAAGGTTTATATTAAATTTAAAGAAATTAAACACGTTTGTCAAGAATCCACATTTTAAGTTTGAGGATTCCAGGACCGTATTAAAATTAATTCAGCCCAATTGCTATATGTCAACCATAGATCTAAAGAATGCTTATTATCAGGTACCCATTAACAAGCATTATCGTAAATATTTTAGATTTAAGTTCAAAAATACCAGATTTGAATTTATTTGCCTACCATTTGGTTTTTCTCTAGCTCCTTATTTATTTACAAAGATTTGTAAACCTATAGTTTCCACTCTAAGAAGAGATGGAATAACAACAGTACTGTATCTAGATGACTTCTGGATTATGGGCAAGGATAAGCTGGAGTGTCAACAACATGTTACAAAGACATTAAGGTTGTTAGAACAATTAGGTTTTTGCATAAACTTTAAAAAGAGTTGTCTAGAACCGTCAATGCAGTGCAGATTTCTAGATTTTTTGTTTAATAGTGCACAGATGACTATAAGTCTTCCACAGGAAAAGAAAGATAAGATTTTAAGGTTGTCTCGAAAAATTATTATAAGGACACATTGTACGATCCGTCTCTTTGCTGAATTTATAGGAAATTTAGTTTCAGTTTGCCCTGCTATCAAATATAGTTGGCTATATACAAAACAGTTTGAAAGAATTAAATATTTAGCGTTAAGAAAGAATCAGCTGGATTATAATGCCAGAATAGGTATTCCAATTAGTTTAGATTCAGATTTTAAGTGGTGGATAAAAAATATACTGAACTCATATAATAATATCAGGCAGGACACCTATGAGGTAGAGATATTTTCTGATGCAAGTTTAGCAGGGTGGGGTGCTTATTGCAGGGGCCAGAAGGCCCAGGGCTGGTGGCCAGAGCGTCTTAAACATAAACATATAAATTACTTAGAATATTGGCTGTTTTTTATGCATTAAAGTCATTTTTAAAAGAATTCAGATCATGCAATGTTTTAGTCAGAGTAGACAATACAGCATTGTCATATATCAATAGAATGGGAGGTATTAGATTCCCAGAGCTAAGTAAGTTAGCACGGTTGATATGGCAATGGTGCGAGAAAAAAGATATTTGGTTGTATGCATCGTATATAGGTTCTAAGGCTGATTTTCTATCTCGAAACTTACCTATAGAAACAGAATGGGAACTAGATCCAAAGAAATTTGAAATTATCTGTATAAAGTTTGGTCATCCAGAGATTGATCTATTTGCCTCTAACCGTAATGCTAGATGTAGAAAGTATATTTCTTGGAAGCCAGATCCAGATGCTTATGCAGTCGACGCATTTAGTATCTGCTGGTCTGACATTTTATTTTATGCATTCCCTCCCGTTTCAATGATCCTTCGAACACTTAATAAAATAATAAATGACCAGGCAGAGGGTATTTTAATAATCCCAGATTGGAGTACACAACCTTGGTATTTTGTGTTTAATAGGTTATTGGTTGGCAGACCTTTATTTTTTAAATATTCGCCAACGTTACTTATTTCCCCCATGTCAGAATATAAGCCCTCTATCCAAGAATAATTCATTAATAGCCGCTAGAGTTTCTGGTTGAAGATTGTAACAGATTATTCTTCTTATTTTAGGGACAACAGAAAGAATTGCCAGGTGGAATGGCAATTATTAAAGAATCCTATTTACAGAAGAACACCCCAGAGCAAGTAATCCCAACTTTAATTCGGTCATTATCATCTGGAACAATATTAAACAATATGAAACTGTTTATAGGGCGTGGTGGAATTTTTGTAGCCTGACGGGCGGTGATTGTTTTAACTTTACAGAGATTGAAGTCTTAAGACTTTTACAGGAACAATTTGAAAAGAAACACAACATTTCCTATGGTACCTTCAATACTTATAGGTCAGCTCTTTCATTAATTATGCCAGCCAGCATAAATAATAATCCTAATATTAAAAGACACTTAAAAGGAATTTTTAGGTTACGACCTCCTCGTCATAGGTATAATTTTACATGGAACCCTCAGAGAGTGTTGCAATTCTTAGAAAAGAAATTCCCGAATGAATCTCTCCCTATTCAGTGTTTGTCAGAAAAACTGGCCACCCTCCTTGCACTGATAACAGGTCATCGAATGCAGACCTTAGCTAAGATACGTGTGGATAATATTATTGTCACTTGTTCTGAGATTCAGATTTTGATAACGGACCATTTAAAGAATACCAAGGTAAATAAGGCACAACCTTGTTTACAGATTCCGTTTTTTCAAGAAAAACCTGAAGTATGTGCTGCATCTACGTTATTAACCTATATTCAGAGAACAGTGGACCGAAGACGGGAGACGCAGAATTTTTTATTTTTATCCACAAGGGAGCCGTTTCAGACGGCTACGACGAATACAATTAGCAGATGGATAAAAAACACCCTCACCAAGGCAGGTGTCAATACCAAGATTTTTTCTGCATATTCTACATGTCATGCTGCTACTTCAGCTGCCAGGAGAAGAGGAATATCATTGGAAGTCATAAGACAGACGTCACATTCGCTAGAGCTGTCGTAGATTTTGAACAATAAAATATTTTGAAAAAAACCGTAGTCTTTAAACATCTACCAAGTGATCTCAAGGACGAGGCACCGAGATATAATTTAACAATTAAACGAACTTACCTGTGAAGTTCAATTGTAATTATATGAGGTGCCTCGTCCGCAGAGATCACTCCCGCCCAGATTCAAACCACGGCCCTAGTTTGCTATGGATTTGAAAAGCCCTCCCAACGAAATAATAATACAAAGGAAGTAGGGTTTTGCATAAACCGCCTAACAAAATTTGCGACGGAAGTCGGCCATCTTCAGAACCCACAAATGACTCCATGTTTGTTTTGGTGGTTGACCGTGGTTGACAGGTCGAGCTGTGATTTCTGCTTTCTTTGCTGTTTTTGAGTTATTTTGCATTTTAATTAGTTAACAACCATATTTAACGAATTCTAGTAAACTTATAATTACTTTAGTGTGACAGTGGAGTATACTTTTAGCGCTGGACAGCGATTAAAACATTTTAATTAGTTGCTATTCTGGGTTAATTAATAAGCTATAAATATGGTTAGTTGTGCTGCTTGTGGGTGCTCCCAAACGCTATGAAGTAAAAACTGGGCGTTACATTTCATCGGTAAGTTTATGTTTAGATATATAAACCTTTTTAATCTGTAGAGAAAAAAAATGTTATTTTAATTTAATATCAAAATACACATAACCTCCGAACCTCGCATGTCATTCATGGGCGTTCGTGTTCGTCTTATAAAACCAGAAAAATATTATTTATTTATTAATCGACTGGGTTACCCCATTTCTACAGAAAAGCAAATTAAAAATACCTATTGGTTTTTAGTTTTCCAAATAATTACCTAAGAAAAAAGGCATGGTTGAAAATTGTAAACCGAAGTGATTGGGATCCTGCACGAAATAGAGTTCTTTGCTCGGAGCATTTTTCTGAAGATTGCTTTGACAGAACTTCAAGATTGAAAGTTAGATTGGTCCCAACTGCAGTAGTGCCTACTTTTGAAGTAGCCAGGTTAAAAAATGTAAGTTTTGAAACTATTGTATCTGGTCATTACATAATATATTGGAAAATATGTATAGGTAGGTACTTAAGAATATGAATACAAATAATTCTGCATTATTTATGCTTCTGAGGAAGCTGCTTTGTCACTTTTTCATAAATTATGTATCGATAAAAGTTTTTAGATGTTTTATTGGTTTAATCTACTTTTAAAATTTTAAACCCATGGAAAAAGAATGTAATACAATATGGGAGTGTAGGTACGATAAACAAAAAAATTCATATTTAAAGATTGAAGACAATGATGTTTCTAGAATGATAGAAACGTTTTCCCAATATATACCTGAGGACGACTGGAGATACCATTGATTAAAAAAATAAATTCAAAGCAAGTCCCAAACCTTCTATCATTCAAAGAAATTCATATCAAAATATAAAAAAAAAATTTACAAAGGGAGGTAGTAGCACGTTATAGGTACTTTTGTGTCATTTGGTAAAGGTGCCAAACAGATAATTAAAAAACTTATATTTTTTTGGCAGGTACGTTCCTATGCAATATCTTATGAGACACCATGTCAAAACCTGCCTGAAGATAATTATCCTACTGTGAATCTAACTGGAACACCTTCTGGTTACAACATATATTGGATATGCCTCTTCCAGGACATGGCTCTTCCAGGACATTTTACTATCCAACAACACACCTAAGATTTTAGTATCTTCCTTTAATCTTATATGACAATCATTAATGGTTACTGTTTCCGGATTCTCCAAAGTGTATCGGTTAGTCTTAAACAAGGTGATAACGGTCTTTGATTTATTTAATATCAGTTAATCTTTAGAAAACCAATAATTATTTACTTCAATCATAAATTGTTAAATATGTTGCTCGAGAAGCTCATGGTCTTTATATGATAGGATTTATTATCAGAACTTGTAAATACATTAAAAATGTTAACGCCATAATAACTTTATATAAATCCCTGGTAGCTACAAAACTTTAGTATGCATGCACTATTTGGGATCCTCAGTATGCCAATAAGATTGCTCTTTTAAAATATATTCAGCGTAAATTTTTTAAATGTTTGTACTACAAGTCATTTTCAGTTTATCGGCCAAGAGGTACAGATCAAGGGCTTTTGTGTAATTTGTTTAATTTCCCTTCTTTAAGACTATATTGTGTATAGAAGCAAGAATTATTTTCTTATATAAAATAATTAGAGACAAAATAGGTAATAAAGAGTTCTTAGGACTGCTTCCGTTTAGAATAGGCTTAGTCAATACTAGATCCGCTCATGTATTTTATATTCCTACACCGAGGACAAATCTATACAAAAACTCACCACTTATAAGACTGTGCTCTATTTTAATAAATATTGTGGAGACATTGACATAATATATAATTTAAACTATGAAAAATTAAAATTAAGGATTGAACTGCTTAGGCAAATGCTAATTGAATATTTATTATAGCTTAGGATAGCTTTTAGAAATGGGGTTTATGTATCTATAATTAACTTGTTAAGTTGTTGATACTACAAATAAATAAAATGTTTGTATTATCTGCATAGTTTGTCATTTGACAATTTTCTTGTATACTAGAAATCTCATTAATATTATTTAGGTACATTATATAATAAACAGGACTATATTAAGTATATTATATTTTATTATTTTCTTGTGATTTGGTTCATGAAGAAAGAGTAAGGTTTTCTTAAAATTTTATTTTTTAACATAGACGTTTTAGCAATAATTTTGCCTTCATCAGTATTTATTATCTGAAACAATTAGTTTTTTGCAATTTTTTTTAATGTATAACAACAGGTGTTTTTTAGTTATTTAACCAGATATTTACAAAGGACCCTTTCACCTCCGTTACCTTATTTAAATAAATAATTAAAAGAAATAGTTGTATTGTTTTATTACACCAACCTTAACGTATCTTATAGGTATATATGAATCTAAATATTTTTTTTTTCTTTGCCAAATAAAATTTCATTAATCATTTTATTATTACCATTTTGATGATACGCCACAGAGGTGGACCGGAAACAGTCGTGCGCGCATGCGTCAAATGCTGCCGCCATCAGCACCCATCCCGGACAACTGTCAATCTACAAAACCCTACTTCCTTTGTATTATTAATTCGTTGAGCCCTCCCAATGGTTTTTTTTCCTACACTTTAAAATAAATGAAGCTAGCCGTCAAGGAACCTGTAATACCAACCAAGAAAAATTTCTTCTTTAAAATATCGTGGCCAAAAGCATAGAGTAGCGATACTACCAAGTGATCTCTGCGGACGAGGCACCTCATATAATTACAATTGAACTTCACAGGTAAGTTCGTTTAATTGTTAAATTTATTAACATTAAATTATTGACCAAATTTGGGCGTGGTCCAAATATTTTTTCGCCTGCTGCGCATTTACCTGCGGCGGGCATGAGACATATTATAAGGTGGCTTACTTCACCGTGGCAATTGGGGGGGGACAAAATCTTTGTTGTGCTTTGCTTTGCTATTTAAAAGTAACATAAAAGGAATCCGGCAGAGATGACACATGACATTGACATATTGACAATCATATGACGGATGACGGTGTGATCTGTGACTGTGCTGTGATCACAATTAATGACGGTCATGGGTCACATCCAGGAAACGTCAGTAAAATATTTAAAGTTGTAAAGTAATTTGCCATCAAAGGATTTGTCTATGATAATGCATTTTTTTTTTCATGTGTTCGTGATAATATACGTTTATTTTTTGGTGGCCAAGTTTGGGTAACAACGCCCATTATAAATTAGGTAGGTATGTTTTTTTCCTATCAATCCAATCAGGATGATTAAAATCATGTTTTCGTTTTAGTTTCGTTACAGGAGCTAAACTCCAAAGTATTTAACTAAATAATAATAATAATAATAATAATAATCTTTATTGTCTAACAGATACATGATATATCAATTTATAAGACAATGTGACTAGTATGTGATAAGTATTACCAATAGTTTACAAAAAATAATACATGTGGATATAAAAAAGAGAAACGTTAGAGAAAAATTATATAATAATTGAATAAAATAAAAATGTTGAATCACTAATTATTGGATAAGAATTTTCGTTTAAGAATTTTCGTTAGCTGATTGGTTGAGAGTTCATGAACATCAATGTTACAGCAGGTGTGATTAAATAAATTCATAGCTCTATAAATCGGCGTTTTGATTAAAAAATTTGTTGTGGGGGTGGGAAGGAAGAAAACAGGAGGAGACCTAGTAGGACGGGGCGGGATGTAGAAATTTATTTGTGCCAGTAAGTCCGAACAAACAATTTGAGATTTAAGTATTTTAAGCAAAAACATAGTTAGTAAGTAATTTCTGCGGTTTATTAAAGAGGGTAGTTGAAATCTTTGTAACAGTACACGTTGCTCGGTACCCCTAGGAGGGAAAACTCCATCACTTTTAAACGCTAGAAATTTGACAAACTTCCTCTGCACATTTTCGAGTTGTACAATATACCGTTCGTATATTGGGTGCCAAATGAGGGAGCCGTATTCTAGTTTTGATCTAATATAGGTAAAAAATAACGTTTTGAGCACTTGTAGATTATGAAACTCCCTACAATTTCTAATTATGAAACCTAGTACTTTTATAGCACTAGTACAAATCTGGTCAATGTGGGTGGCAAATGAAAGTTTAGGATCGTAAGTAACGCCGAGATCCTTTATTGAAGAAAATTGTATAATAGCAGAACCTCCTAGTTCATAGTTAAAGGTTGTATTGTTTACTTTATTTGAAAAAGTCATATAACAGCATTTATTAATATTTAGCGGCAGGTTATTTCTAAAGCACCAATGTTCGACAGCTGTTAAATCTCGCTGGAGCGCAAGGCAGTCTTCAACACCACGAATCACTCTAAATATTTTAAGGTCGTCAGCAAACATTAACACTAGACTCGAAATAGTCTTGTTTATGTCATTTATAAATAGTAGGAATATAAGCGGCGCGAGGTTGCTGCCTTGAGGTGCTCCGCTTGAGGCACAGAATTTAGGTGAGCGGTGGCCACGTAGCTCCACGTATTGTTTCCGGTCTTTCAAGTAAGAGCCAAAAAAGGCAACAAGGTTGTCGCTGAAGCCCATGGCATCTATTTTTTTTAGAAATATATGGTGATCCACCTTATCGAAGGCCTTCGAGAAGCCAGTATACAGCACATCTACTTGCAGGCGGTTATCCAGTGCCTGTCCAACATACTGGGTGAAGCAGGCCAGGTTACTGACTGTGCTGCGCCCATTAAAGAAGCCATGTTGGTAAGGTGAGACAAGTTGTCGAACCTGGCCAAAAACGCACTCGTATACCGACATCTCAAAAACCTTAAAGAGAAATTATCTTGAACAATTTAAACTTTGTTCTGCCATTAAATTGATTTTTATTGCTGTTTTATACAGTGTGTGGATAAATAATTTAATGTAGGTAAAAATACTGGTATTTAAAGTTTTTCATTTTTTATTTTAAGAAAATACATAGCAATTTTATACTAAAAAATTACCTTTTTTGGAAAGATCATAGCAATATTGGTATACCGCAATATTTAATATTTTTCAATAAATAATAGGTACCTACCTACTTAATATGGTGAAAATTAAATAAAATTAAAAATGAGAAACAAGCTTCGCTAAAATTTCACAAAGAAAAAATAGCTTATTGCAAGTTAACACAATTGTCAAGTTAACGGCGCCTGCAACCTAAGCGGATTATATAATGTGTCAGCCTGACTACTACTTAGATTTTAGATATGCCAGGACTGACCAGCGGGCCTTTAGGTAATGTTATGTATAGGTTTTGATTTGGAAATGGAAATATAAACTGGTCATTTGAGAGAAAAGTAGAAAACAAAAGGATTGCCCCTTTGACAAAGAAATGGTTCCATAAAGTCTTACTGTGGTTGTGTTACCTACACTAATGTTATCATCAAGAAATTTTAATAAAAATTCTTTGTTATGACATTTTTAACCGAATTACAAGTTTCTTATTTAGTGGACAAGCCCCTTGTATTTTGGCGATTTTTTAAATCATATTGTTTTTGTTGATAGAACAATGAGGAATTAGTTTTTTTAATTACAGAGAAACTTCCAAAGACCTATACAGAAACAGTGATTGGGTTATTCCACATATATACCTAATCCTAGTGTTTGGAATGCAATCTTAATTACATTTGTCATTGTATACCTAAATCCGCTTAATTACAGTTCAAAGGTTTACCGTGTTAACAAAACAATGTCAGAGTCATTCCAGCCAGTAGAGAGTGCCACAAGGATCTCCACTTTCCACATTTATTGTACAGCCAATATGTCTGTCCACTCTTGGAATATATGCACCCAATGTACTGTAACTGCAATAATCCATCACTAAAAAACCTTCAGATAGCAGAGACAACAATGTTGAGAAATATCACTAAAATCCACCAAATTAACAATCCTGTCGTTCACAATCCATCCAATCAGTTATTATAATATAATAGTTATTATTAGTTCATATTATGAAATAATCGAGATACAGCCGATAAAACAATGTCTGTCAGAAAAGTTAAAACACTGTCGTTGATCCAGAAAGTGTGCATTGGGAGGGATCAAAACCAGCAAGAAAGCATCCAACTTAAATCTTTTTTTTGTATACAGTTTAAATATTTCAACCTAATCCATAAATTCTATCAAAATAACTTTTTTACACTGTAATATCTTGTTATTGGTGTTAATACCTTATTATCAGGTCCACGTTGACAGGCTTGAAAGTGTGCAGCACAAATTTATTAAATACGCCAGGTATATACTCTTTAATAATGGTATTTATCTTAACGATGCCCAAACGATGTCCTACTTAAATATTACTACTTTAGCTCGTAGAAGGGAATACTATGATGTCTGTTTCACTTTTAATGTACTAAACTATTATATTAAAAGCCCGGAATGCCTTGCATACTTTAACATTCATATTCCACGATATCCCACACGTAACCAGGCCCTACTTCATATACCTTACTGTCGAACATTGTATTTACTACACAGTCCCATTAATCGTATATCTGCCAGCGTAAACTCCAACTGTGATAGCCTTAATTTTAATGATGTTTCTAAAAATAAATTTAAAACTTCTGCCAAAAAGGCAATTCTAGGTTAGGTAGTTGATGAAATTTATGTGTATAGCCTATATGATGGTTTTTATTGATTCTTCTGATATACCTCCTTCTTCCTAATAGGAATAATTTTATTATTTAATTCTTTAATTTTATAGATATAAGGTCTTTTGTAATTTACATGTAATTGTTTATACGTAAATAAATAAATAAATAAATAAATAAATAAATAAATAAATACCATTGTTAATTTTGAGTTTGTTAGTTTCAATGTATCTACACTTATGTTATAATATGCATACTTGCTAATTTTTGTAATTTTAAAAATTGGCTAAGCTCGTTAATAAATAAATAAAATTACATTAAGACCCAGAGGATCTTGGTTGATGGCCTTTCGGGGAGAACATATGTGTTTCAGTGTTTCTATTAAATATATATTATTTTAGGAAATACCCAATGTACCTACTTACTAGTTTTGCTTGTGTCAGTTTTAAATTTTTCCTTTTTTTGACCTTTGGACTTTCAAGTTCTAGTAAATTAATATTATTGCCCAACTTTTTTTGTAGAGAACTTCTACAGATAAACAGTATAACGTAGACAGGGCAATCTGTCGAGGCATAAAAGTTATTGAATAGTTTTATTAAGAATTAAACACTTTTTTAGGGGAATGAGTAACAATAATTGCTCTCACTTGAGCGAATCGATAAATGAGTTAAATGAAATTGCTCATGTTCTTAGTTCCAAAGAAGTAAGTATGCGTTGCAGATAATATGGATTTAAATTATGTAAATATCAGACCGGATCCCCAGGGGCGTAAGTTTGACAGCGTACCTATTTTTTAAGACCATAGGTTGATTACCGCCATTTTTAAAATGTCTGCCTAAGCAACCAATCACGTCACACTTACGACGCTGTCTACGCCCATGGGGACTCGGGCTCAAGGTAAATTTCAAATATACAGGGTGCTTCTTATGTAAACACCAGTACATACAAAAAAACTTCAAAAGCATCATCCTGATATAAATTTATGATTTGAGGCGATGATGTAGATGTAGGTTTGTTGGCTGTGTTATTTGAAAGAAAAATTTACAGAAAGTATCTATGGCTGCGGTAAATAATACATAAACGGAACTTATTGAGAGAAAACATTTTTAACTTAAAAGAAAAATGCAAAGGTAATCAGGTAATCACTGATCAGTTGGCTTTGTAGATACTTACCTCAATTTTAAATATTATATACAAGTACGGGGGCAACTCATCCGTTGAGTTAAGTAAATAAAAAAAACGAAATTGTACATGGCCAATATCAATAACAAAAAGAATTTTAATTTTATGTTAATAGAAACAGTAAGACTAACATTTATAAATTTGTATTTTTTTTTTTTTGTTGCTTTTACTACATTTTTTGTAATTACTTACTTAGGAATCACCCTAGGCCGTTTTTATAAGATCTTTGGCCGTTACGGAAACCGTGATCGGATTAAGGATCACTACCCGAACGCTAGAATGTTCGGGTAGTGATCTAAAATCCTTATATCACCGTGCACCTAAACCAGCCGATTCTATAAGACTAGGAAACAAGGAATTAATATGTTCCGTTAGAACCAAAGTGTTTTTTGCGATAAATGCACGCAGAACAATTTGGTTTTGAGGTGACGATTTATCACACCCTCAGGAATCCCCATATTATTTTTCATAAAAGAATGCAGAATTTGTTTAAAAAATTGCACAAATTAATTTTGTAGGACATTAAATGTTCAGACTGTAATTGCAGAGGGCCCAACCTGTGGTTTTGTTTGAAGAAAAACTGTTTACATATTGGATGTGCAGAAAAATCAAATGATCATAGTACCATTCATAATGATGTAAGTACCAACATTTTTATTAACATTAATAGTTATAAGATATTTATCACCTGCACACCCACCACGCCCTGGCGTCAAAAATTCAGGTTTTACTTTCATCACAGAGAAAACAAGCAAAAAAAAATGTAGTAATCGTATGTCGGCCCTAGACAATTAAAAATCTGTTTCTTATTCCTGACTGTCTGTCTGTTGGGCGAAGAATAATAATATAAGTACATAACTGTTAACTTTTTAAATATAAGTAACACATTTTATTTTATAAAAATTTTCAAAACTCACCCCTGTTTAACAAATAACATTTTTATACTTTGACATTTGGCCCCATCTATTCGCTACAGAATGAACAACTACAAATTTATACATTAGCGAGTAAAGTGCCAGGCACAAGTATTTGCCGATATTTTTGTTGTAGAATTCAAATTTGGCTACCAGTGTTCTTTCCATAGACGTATACCTTTAGATCAGCAAACAATAATCACGAAAGTGGCAAATTTATGGCTCCTTGCAAGGAAACAAAGCCTAACAAACATAAGCGCACTGTAAAGTTCTCATTTAACGAATAGGACGAGAGGCTTTAAAATGTCTTACTACCAGCCTAATGCTTACGTGCACAGATTTTAAGCCCGTATTCCATTGGCCAAATTCTTGGTTATGAAATTGTAAAAGTAGACCTTCAACATGGAGAAACAAGAAACCATGCAATGAAAATAATAATATTATAATACTTTCGTACGACGTACAAATCTGTAACAAGTTACGCCGAACGTTGCCTGTGATAAAGATTTAGCTAAAATTTGCGACAAGTTCTTGCCACAATTTATTGTCAAGAAACTGAAACTTATTGTTCGAATTTTTTGACCAAGTTGGGGGAAAAGGTAGTGATTTCTGGCGTTTTGAGTGGCTGCCAATCTGTAGAAAATCGTTTATAATGTTTTTTTCTAAAATTTGTTTAAATAATAATATGTTCAATTGGCCATGTTATCGCGTACCTAACCTCAAGTCAAATATTAGTTGTTAACATTTTTAACAATTTGCCAAAAACTTGGGTAGGTACGTGTAAAACAACATTTATAAGCGGGTTTTGCTTATAGCACAACCACAACCCCAACCCAAGTAGCACAACAATATTGACCCAATATCGTTCATATATTGGCCGAATAAACAAATGTGGACTTTTTGAATTATTTGCCCATTATTGTATTTTTTTTTTATAAAATTATTAAGGTATATTCTTTTGTGGACACTAAAAATTAATGGAAAATTAAGTAAAATATCGGCAATTCTTGAAATATTGTGATTGATCTAAAAAGTTTGAAAAATTGTTACTTAAATTAGGTATTATATAATTAATTAGTATGGCAATAATTATTGTTAGTATTATTAACTGTATTTATTTTTAAATTAAAAATGATATTAACATTAAATACTATAGCTATGCATCTGACTCATGCTCCTCATTTTGTTTCTCAGCTAGTATTCTAATATTTCACGAAATGCAATATTGGACTAATATTGGTAATATATTGATTTGCCGACACAAATGAATCGATATTGTGCCAATATGGAACCAATGATCAGCCAATATGTTGTGCTACTTGGGAATTGACACAGGTACACAAAAACTAGAATTCCGAAATATTAGCAGAGTTCCTTTTTAGTTACTTTTAAATAGTAAAGCAAAGCTAAGCAAATGTGTTTCTCACCTCTTCCTGCGGTTAAGTATGCCCCTCTATATTTCTCTCTTATACGATTATACGAAGTTATTCGCGAAGCATTCCTTCAAGAACTAATCTAAGCAAAGATGTTTACTTTGCTGTTTAAAAGAAGGAAAAGGAAAGTACCTAATAGCAAAGAATACAAGAAATACACAGAGGAAACGTAACAACAAAAATGACGCCGAGTCACTTCTGGAATGTAATGTATTTCTATGATGTCGCTAAAGAAGGAAAACCCAATAACGAGCGGGTTCTGCGCGTGCTCATAGCTGTTGGATGGCCCCGACTGATCTAATCGCACCCGGCGACCGTACTTTTTTAACCATAAACTTAACTTTTGCTTGCGACGAGATAAGCTGTAGGGATCTAAAGGTATATGATTATGGTTCTTTCCAGAAAATGTGTAGTTTTTGAGTAAATTTTAGAAAACTGAAAAATTACCTAACTATTAATTAGCTGTGTTTTTGTTAATCTAGAAAAATCCAAGTCACTGCGTTCACATCAATTTATCCACCCGTCGCTTATGGTGCTACGAATGTAAATGCGAGGTATTCCTGGAACAGCACCGCATACATCGCAACAGTTATGTAAACAGTTACGACAGTGATCAGGATGAAGGGGGAGCTGTGTCTATGAACAAGGATTCCGGCCACGGTAGTTATTCTACTTTGAGGGCAAACAGTCCTGAAAGAGGTTAGTATGTAGGTCTCTTGAAAAACTAAGCAATTCACACAACCCAAAATCTAAGAAACGTAACGTAAAATTGAAAAGCATTTTTAATGACTAGTTTGTTCTTATGCGATTTTGAAAGTTCTTATGCAAATTTTTTTCATTACCTACATAATAGAAACCAAAGTAAGTACGAGAATTTGCGTTTGCAAGTGCGTTTGTGAAACATGCATAAAGGCACTAGTTAAGCTTTTAATTTTAATTTTAGCAGTTATTTTTGAAAACAGTGTGGGGCTCAATGTCGGAATGGGTGGAGACGGAGATGCGTCAGATTCCAGTGACGTTGGAGAGTCGGGGGACTACACAGTTGACACCACTAACAGTGGTCTGGTTGGACTTCAGAATATTGGTAAGTTGTATTTGTCGTTTTGTCCGCCGGCCATACAATAATTTTTCGTTAATCGGTGAACTTTTTAGGGAATACATGTTATATGAATGCAGCTCTTCAAGCACTGAGCAATACGGAACCACTTACTAGGTAGGTAAACATACATACAACTTATCTGTATAGACTTCTAATGTCGAATTCAACACATCATAATATGAAAACAACCTGGTGAATAACCGAGCTATTTTTTAAATTATCCTTCTACAAAAACCACAGACCTATAAAAAACCTAGAACACTTAATAGGCTCTATAAATGGCACACTATAACATCTCTATACTAACGGTGTTTTGGTTTTTATGGGTTGCCATTCACTAATTGCGTTGGCAGCATCGTTCCAACTGACTAGCTTCGTAGCGATCGACGCGATATTATTTATAATATCTTAATAAAACAATGCCACAGATTAATTACCTGTTGAAAGAGATATCCCCTGCCGCATTTTTCTCACTATTAAAACAGTTATGCTTTAAACACAGTGGCATTTTTTTGTAAAATCTTTATTCATGTTTTCATACATATTTGTATTTACATGTCAGTCTTATTTAAAATTAAAAACAACAGTAACTTACTAATATTTGACACTGAAAATTTTATGTTCTATTTATATCTAATCCAATAGGTTTCCTAAAGTGATATTTAGGTTAGGATCTAACTTATTTAATCTAGCACATTTTGTTTTTATTAACTCTTTGTAATCGTTAAGAGTGGCAGTGACTCCGTTGTTTAAGATATATTCTATGGTTTCTATTACTAGATACAGAGTGCAGTGATTTTGTCTTTTGTTGGTATATTTAAATGTAAGGTTTAAGATTGTAAATAGTCTACTCTGCGTTCCCGTTATCTGATTGACCATCTTTATTAGTAGAACTGAGATTAATCGCGATTGCTGCGTGCATAAGAATCTGTGCATTAAGTTATCCCTATTCATGTTGCAATTTTGACATGTATCTGAGGGAACCTTATTTATTTTCTTAAGATTTGTAAGAAAGGGGTATGCTTGATGGATTATTTTAAAAGTTAGACTTCGTTGTTTGTGGTCAAGTATTTTGTTATGTAGATGTCCGCATATATTTTTCACGAGAGCCGTATTGTTAATTTTTTTAAATGCACTGGGGGTTTCTCTATTTTGCTTAAGGGACATAAATATATATGTCTGGACTGGAGATTGTCGTCTTGTAGGATAATTTTCGGCATATACGCAGCTTCCTGTATAAATCTTCTAATATGTGGGTATTCGCAGGGGTAGAGAAAGGGGTTAGGAGGGTTAAATATCTGTAAAATATTAACGTTTTGAATTATTCCTTTCCTAACATTTAGAACTATATTTTTAATCAAGAGACTGTTACATTTTAACCATGGATCAGTCAGTGCCAGACCACCTTCGTGCTTTGGCCGTATCAAGGTTGTTCTTGCAATCCTTAAACAGCTACCTCGCCACAAAATCCAGCCACATATTGAATTTAGCCTGTTAGTTACCCCTACAGGAATCGGTAAAATTTGCGCTAAGAACCAAATTTTTGATAATGCATAGGTATTTACAAAAGCTGCGCGCTGTAACAGACTTAAGTCCCTGTCTATATTTATCATAATAATATTACGTACTTGATTAACTCTATTGTACCAGTTATTTTTAATCATTGCATGCACTGTTGAATAAAAATGTATTCCCAAAATTTTAATGCTTTCTTCAATTTTGAACCATTCATATTCTAATTGTTTGAATTTATGTTTCTCTTTTGGCCCCAGCTCAATCGCTCTACACTTACCTGTGTTTAAAATTGATCCGCTGTATCTGCAAAATATATCTATTTGAGCTTTACTTGTGTTTAAACCAATAGCTGATGTTATAACTAGGGTTAGATCATCGGCGTAGGCGTTAACCTTTATATTACTGTTATTTAGAAGACAGATCAGTGTTTCTATACATAAAACAAATAAGAGCATAGACATGGGACAGCCTTGGCGTACCCCTCTTTTTATATTAATTACATTATTATGTTTATTATTTACCTGAACTATTGATTGAGCACCGTTGTATAATGATTTTAAGTTATTTATAATTTGTATGTCAAATTTAAATTTTTTCATAACGAACCAGAGAAAATCATGAGAAACTCTATCGAAAGCATGATCAAAATCAAGACTGAGTTGGTTTTGGTGGCAATAGAGCGGGCAACAGTATCTCTATGTTTACTTAGTGATACAAAAATGTTGTTGTTTTTATTACTGCACGTTTGACTGTCTGATATTAGTTGTTCGAGATTTTAAGAATTCGCATGTATAATTTATAGTCACAGTTTAGTAGAGAAATTGGTCGGAAATCGTATAGCTTGTTTGGTTCTTTTGTCTTAGGAATCATTACGATAACGCCTTTTTTAAAACTTGCGGGCACGAATCCACCGTTATGAATTTCATTTATAATTTGTAAAAGTTCGATTTTAATTGTGTTCCAGAAAAATATGTAAAATTCTGGAGTGATGCCATCTGGTCCCGGGGACTTGTTTCTGGGGAGGGCTTTTATTACGCTTTTTAGCTGTTCCTCGAGGACACTGGTTTTAAGAAGTGAATTGGCTTTATTTGAAATGGTGTTTTGAAAAATTTGTGGAAAATCTGCATAATTTGGTAACTCATTCGTTTTCTGATAAAGATTTTTAAAGTACTTGCATACTTCATCACTGATTGTTTTTTTTATCCCTGATAATTTCGTTATTTATACAAATTTTATCTATTGTTTTTTTCTTAATTAATTGTTTTTCTTTAATTAAGTGAAACAAGGAGAAATTCTCGTTTCCGATTTGTTCATAGTATCTACCCCTGATCTTTATCCCCTCTAATTGTCCCTTTTGCTCCTTTAATATAAGCGCCTTGAATTTTTTAATATCTTTACAGGTATTTACGTCAAAGTTTTCAGAGTCCATAAGTTCTTTAAGGCATTGAGTAAAAAATTCTATTTTTCTTTTTTTGTTTTTGTTTATTACTCCCGCCCTCCATTTATAAAATTTTTCTATTCTAGGTTTGACATAGTTACACCACCATTCTATAACTGAGGGGTAACGTGTTTTTACTTTTACCCAGTTATTCCAATTAATTTTAAATAAAGCTGTGGATTCCCTGTCTGCTAGCAGTGAATTGTTTAGTTTCCACAATCCTCTGTTCCTGAAAAAATTTGTATTTCCCCGTATGGAAATTTATGAATAAAAAGTAATGCCCTATGATCTGAAAAGGCTACAGAAATTAATTTAACTTCGCTTATCAAGTTAATATTATTTTTTGGTACATAAAATCTATCTAGTCTAGAGGCAGAATTATTGTGAAAATAGGTAAAACCCGCTGTATTGCCGTGTTTCAGGGGCCAAACATCTAGTAGGTCAAAGCTAGAGGTTATTTTTTTAAGTGCTTTTGACGTGTTAAAATATTGACTGTTGGAGTCGTTTTCAGATAATGTGCAGTTAAAATCTCCACCCATTACCAGTTTTTCTCCTGTTTTAATCAGTAAACATACTTGGGTGTTAAGGTAGGAGTATCAACATGCTTGCCAACCTATAACCTATTTCGCGTAGATTTATTTATGTTTTCTAGCTTTTATACAAAATTTAAAGAAATTTAGTATCGACTTGATATTCTATAGGTAATAATTGACATATTTAATAAATATCAAGGAATTTCATAATTTATTTTAGGAGAATTGTATAGCGAAAAATATCGGGTAAGATTTTTTTTAACATTATTATGTCATTGTCACTCATTGTTCTTTAACGATACAATTCTCCCAAAATTAGCAATGAAATAAATTAATATTTTTGTAATATATCAGATATTACCTAAGTAATGTGCCGACGATACTGATTTTATTTAAATTTAAAAAATAATAATCATGAAAAAAAAAAATTGTGTGTGCTTAAGACCACACGACAGAAGTGAAAACTTCAACAAGGTTAATTCAGTGCCCACAAAAAAGTGCTAAACGCGCCTAAAGAAGTTTTCACTTTACCTTACTTCACCCTACGTAAATATATAATTTAAAAAATGCCAGAACATACCTGAGACGCAACAAGTGTCGCACACTGTTTCCACGTCGACTGATGCGACAGCGGAGTCGAATTCGAGCGTAACACAGCCGAACCTGACGCGTGACGGCTCAGTTTAATTCAGTGCCCACAAAAAGTGCTAAACGCGCCTAAAGAAGTTTTCACTTTACCTTACTTCACCCTACGTAAATATATAATTTAAAAAATGCCAGAACATACCTGAGACGCAACAAGTGTCGCACACTGTTTCCACGTCGACTGATGCGACAGCGGAGTCGAATTCGAGCGTAACACAGCCGAACCTGACACCTGACGGCTCAGTTTAATTCAGTGCCCACAAAAAGTGCTAAACGCGCCTAAAGAAGTTTTCACTTCAAAAAAACAAAGCGAAATAGGTTATAGGTTGGCAATAAATTGAACGACGTTGAGAATTCAACCTTAAAGAAGTTTTCCCTATCCGCCCTGTTTTGGGAACCGCTGGGAGCATAAACATGAGCGAATTTTACGTTGTTAATTTTAAACGATATCCCCCTAGATGTTTCCAATAAAATAACATCATCGTAGATTAGATTATCCCGAATCAACACAGCGGTTCCTCGTTTGTTTTCGTTGACATTTAAAATTAAGTTGTATCCGTTAATAAAGGAGAAATTTGTCACTGCCACCTCTTGCAAAAACAAGATGTCTACATTGTTACTATATACAAAATTTTTAAGTAAATCTAATTTTAAATCTGAGGAGATTGTACAAATATTAATTGTAGCTATCGAGTATGATACCAAAGAGGTCGGGTTTGTTCGGGTTATAGAGTTCGTGCTATTATCATTCATAGTACTGCTGTACAGTCTGGGCGCCAATGTACAAAGTTCACAAAAATCGCATTGAGAGAGTACAGTCGAAATTTGTAAACTTTCTTCTCTATAAGTTAAAGATAGATAAATCACAGCTCTTGTACACTGATCGTCTTAAGTTAATTAATTTTGACACACTAGAGACGCGAAGAATATCACTTGCTATGTCATTCGGTCATAAAAGTATAAATAATCTCATCGACTGTCCGGAACTACTTAGCCAGCTTAGATTTCGCATTCCAGCGCGACCAACTAGACAACTGGAACTGTTTTCTTTGCGGCCACACCGAACTGACGTGGGAAAGAATGAACCAATGAATCGCATCATGGATTACTTCAACCGTTTCTTGCCATATGACTTTAATATTAACTGTTCACAAGAATCATTCAAACGCAAGATTAGAACAGTCGTTAGTTAATACTTCCACTTTCATTCAGTGTTTATAATTGTTGATTGTTATATGTTTTATTGTTTTTTTATATTGTTATACTATTTGGGCATCTGCCTGTTATGTATATGTATATGTAATAAATTAAATAATTTTATTACCAATAGTTAAGTTGAATCAGTTGACTGATCACGGTCTGTTTCATCTGTCCAGGCTGTATTTGGTCTCTTTTTTGAGTGTTTGTTTATCAGTTCGTCTCCAGATGTTTCACTTGATGCTAGATCGGTATTCCTTAATCGTTTAGATTGCTGTAAGCTCTTTATTTTTTCTTCAATTTTGTTTCCCGTATTTTGGGTTGGTTTGTCAAATCCCAAAAACGCGTCTTCCGAATTTTCGTCCTGCTGTTCGTTGCGTCCAGTAATCTGGGATATTACTCCTGTTGTAGTTATTGCTTGCTCTGTGTTTTAAGTATTTAGGTTTATAAACTCCGTCTCTGTAGTGTTGCAGATGGTGTTCTCTGCTGTTGGTGGGTCACTGTTAGCAGTGACAGTGGCGTAACTTCGTATGCGGTTGTTAGGAGATTGATCACAGTTTATTATCTCGTGTTCTGTAGAGCCACATCTTCTGCATGTTCTGGTTTGTCCAACGTATGTTATCCAGTAAAATTTTCCGGCAATCGCAACATAGGAAGGTATGGGCTTTTTTATATCCATTTTTAAAATTTTTGTGTCATTGTAGCATTTGTATGGTAGGTCTCGCCAGAAGTCGTTCTTAATGGATTCAATAGTTCCAAAGTACGAGAGGGCTGTTTTGATTTCATGCTCGGGTACTTCTATTGGTATTCTATGAACTTTGACAGTGTTTTTTGCGCTCTCATTTTCCCGATGGACAGGATAAATACATTGATCTTTGACCTTAAATGTAAGCTTACCTTCGTACGATTCGAATATTTTTTTAAAAACTTCTGATGTGACCTTTATGATTATCTTTTTTCCATATATTCCAAAAGATTATCGTATTTCAGTTGCAGCTGTTTTTGCACGTACGTGTGATATTCTAAAGCCGAAAGTTTTTCAGGTGCATCTGCGAAACTAATGCTGAATGTGTTGACTCTACTCATTGTTCTCGTTGGTTTACTGATAGCGAGCAAAAAAAAGAAAAACGTTTCTCGCAAAAAAAGGGTTTGCTTTATTCACTTTTTTGGTCGACTTGCCTGTGCGGATACCGCACGGCGACTGTTCATTCCTATATTGACAAATTGGTTTAGGCTTTCGCGGCCAGTCGGTGAGCTAGTGTAGTCATCATTCGGGTCTAAAGGCCGTCGTCGGTTGGAATTGCTTCCTAACGTTTCGCTAGCACGAGTGGCGAGCTTCTTCAGAGGTCCTTCCATCTCCGGTGCTGGAAGTAGACTGACGAACTCTCGGGCGCAGGTTGTATTTATAAGACGAGAAGACAGTACTAGCCAAAAGAGGAAATTTCGCAGTGACGCCTCGCCACATTCCGTTTGAAGACATCATCTCCAGCACAGAAGCTGCCATTAAACACCTACCGGACGAGGACGCAGAAGTGATACGAATCGAGACAGCCAACATCCTCAGGAAGGCAAAACCGCCCAAAAACAACCTGACGAGAAACGAAGGACTGGCATTGCGGGGCCTTAACACAGATGAGGATATCATCATACTCCCAGCCGATAAAGGAAATGCAACCGTTCTTCTGAAGACCGAGGACTACAAAAGGAAAATTGAGGAACTCTTGGATCCGGAAAACTACAGACCCCTGAAGAATGATCCTACACAAGCTAGACTACGACCGGCTCATCAAGTCATCGTCACTGCCAGAAGACACCAAAAAACACATTTTGAAGACAGAAGCTGTTCCACCGAGGCTGTACGGACTACCCAAGATCCACAAGGAAAATGTTCCATTGCGACCAATAGTAGGTGCCCCGGGATCGCCAGCGTACTACTTGGCGAAACACTTGGCATCGCTGCTTCAACCACACGTGGGGAAGGGTACCAGCTACATAAAAGACTCCGCCGACTTCATGCGCAAGATTCAAGACATCAACGTTGGACCCAACGACATCCTGGTGAGCTTCGACATCGTCTCGCTCTTCACCAAGGTACCCCTAAAAGAGTGTCTGGACCTAGTGACCAGTTTCTTCCCGGCCGACATCTGCAAGCTATTTGAGATCTGCCTCACCGGAAGCTACTTCGTGTGGGGAGGAGACTTCTACGAACAAGTGGACGGAGTGGCAATGGGAAGTCCACTGAGCACTGTTATAGCCAACTTCTTCATGGAGAGCTTTGAGAAAAAGGCGATCAACACATCACAGTACAAGCCGGCAACATGGTTCCGATACGTGGATGATACATTCGTGATTCGGGGACACGGTATGGATAAACTCAATGTTTTTCTGCAGCACCTCAACAGTCAGCATCCCAGCATCCAGTTTACCATGGAAACTGAGAAAGACCAACAACTGGCATTCCTAGATGTGCTAGTGAGGAAGCGGGGAGACAAGCTGGGCCATACAGTGTACAGGAAACCAACACACACGGACAGATACCTACACGCTCTTTCCAACCATCACCCAGGTCAAAAGTATGGAGTCATCAAAACCCTGACAGAACGAGCTCGAAGGATTTGCGAACCTGAGAACCTCCCGGCGGAACTTGAACACCTAAAATCTGCGTTCGAGGCGAATGGCTACAACAAGAGAGAGATCGAGAGATCAATGGGCTTGAGATCATCTAGGCCACGGGAAACCGAACGGACATCCACCACCTCTCGGGCATATCTACCATATGTTCCTAGAGTCACGGACAGGATTGGCAAAGTTTTGAGAAGACACGACATCGGGACAATCTTCAGGCCAACAAAGAAGATCCAGCAGACCATTAGATCAGCAAAGGACAAGAGGGACCCACTTTCAGCTACATGCGTCTACCGCATACCCTGTTCATGGGGAAAGGTCTACATTGGAACCACTAAAAGATCAATGGGAACGAGACTCAAGGAGTATAAAGCAAGCTGCCGACTGGGACGAACTGAGAAGTCTGCAGTAGCCGAACACGCACTGAGTAACGGGGACCACAGGATACATTTTGAGAACTGCAAGTTATTAGCATCAGTCGATGGCTATCACAACAGGCTCGTCAGAGAAGCCATCGAGATCCATAAGCATCCTGACAATTTCAACAGAAAAGAAGAGACCCTCAGGCTCAACCAGATCTGGAATCCTATCCTCAGACACTCCCAAGTAATGCCGATAGATATCCCAAAGTTAACCGAAGCGGAACAAGCTCCGCCCTCTGCCCACCAGTATAAATACAACCTGCGCCGGAGAGTTCGTCAGTCTACTTCCAGCACCGGTGATGGAAGGACCTCTGAAGAAGCTCGCCACTCGTGCTAGCGAAACGTTAGGAAGCAATTCCAACCGACGACGGCCTTTAGATCCGAATGATTACTACACTAGCAATACCTATATTGTTTTAAAAGTTTATATATCACAAAACTAACAACAAATTGTTCAACAAAATTAATAAACACGCGAACAAGTCAATAACTAACAACAGGCTTGATAGGTTATAGACTAGTGTTTTTGGTTGGCGTTAATATAATTTCAATAGGGGTCAACTTTTTTCTCATTACAGATCGTTAATAACGCAGAACTTTTCGATGGACTTTGCGTTTAAAAACACCTTAGGTGTAGAATTTATTGAAGTACGTCAGTTAAGTCCGTCAAAAAATATTTTTTCTAATATATACGCTTTTATAATCCCTTTTCATCCCTTTAGGGGCCGACGTTCAAAAAATCAGAAATCCTACTTTGTGTGTAGAGTATTTATACTGAATTTTAGGAAATTCGGATAAAAAATATTTTTTAATATACAGGGTCCTGCACCTCACCTCCCGTCTTCTATAGCTCACTTAGTAATTAAGTTAGAGTTTTCATACTTGGCAGACCTTATCTATATCTTGGGGCGCATTTCAAGAAAATATTTTTTTTTCATACAGGGTATTCCAAAAAAGTGTGACGTCATAAGGATGTATTTTTTAGACTACTCGCCATATATTTTCTTACTTATTTGGGTGCCTCCTATAGTTACCTACATACCCCTAAAATTTTATTGAAATCGATTCAGTATTATAGACGAAAAAAAATAAAAACTAAAAATTATCAGTTTTGCACCACTGCACTGAGAAAATCTCTTTTCATTCCTAGCGAAAATTTTAGCAACCATAGCTAAAATATTTTGCTAAATGGGGGACAGCCAAGCACATTACTGTACCAGGAGAATGCACTCTGCTGGACATACTTTGCTGTGGTAATAAAGGTACTTTGCAAGAATAATTCTGTTATAGCTATAAAGTAATTCTGCTATATCTAAAAAGTAACGTTGCTGTACTTATAAAACTATATAATGTAACTATAAAATTCTTTGCTACTGAAACAACAAATTTCTGCTACAGTGGTGACATTTTTTTATATAGTAAAAAACGTCTCTCTTGCAGTAGAAAGGATCTTTCTTGTACCTTAAAAATCTTTTGCTGTTAGTAAAAATACTTTTTCTAATAACAAAAAATGTCTCTCCTTCTACAATAAAATTATATAGCTAGCACAAGAGGGTGCTTTTTTACCCTTAAAAAGTTTTTTTTTATTGCAGCAATTTTTTTTTTGTTTTTACCATGGGTTAAAGTGCGCCTGTGTCACAAATTCGAGTGCTAGTATGGAAATCTTAAAAACTGTAAGAAATACATAACGTAAAATTTAAAGCAGTTGCACTTTTTGATTTCGACTTTGATGTATTTCTTACAATGTTCAAGGTTCCCGTACATGTACTCGAATTTGTGACACAGGCGCACTTTCATCCAGGGTAAAAACAAAATAAAATTTGCTGCAATAAAAAAGACAATTTAGGGGCTAATAAAATAGAGTACATTAAGCATGTAGTTGCTGTGAGGATAAGGTTTAAATATAGGGTATAGGAATAAAAGGAAAAAGCTAAATGAAATAAACATTTTTTTATATAAAAAAAAATTCGACAAGAACCAAATATTAATACAGGTTATGCAAAAAACGATTTATATGAATGTTATAAGTTATAACATTAAACAACAGGAACATAAAGCACCTAATAATTAACAATAATAAAAGTTTCATTTTACAAACCTTTTTTTATAAAAAATAAGGAAAAAATAATTATACTCTACCAGGCTATAAAAGAAAAAGAATTTATAGAAACTTATTTATAACATAAAATAACAAAAACAGGACTATATGCACCTAATAATAATAATAATAATAATAATAATAATAATAATAATAATAATGATACAGCACTGATACAACTATAATATATCTTGGAGAGGCAAGGTTTTCCACTATGACTCCGAACGGCTGAACAGTTAGGTTAAACAGTTGTAGCTTCTCACATTTTGCGTTTATTTTTTCTGTGAGATGATCATTCTGGAACGAAGAATGTTGATTAAATATTTATAGTAGGGGTAATCAAAAATTCTGGAAATGAAGGACCAGGGAGAAACCAAGCGAAGTCAAGAATTAGACAACTTATCGGTGTTTGTCATTGTAACACCAATGTATGCACGACTGCAATTATTAAATTTTACTAAAAAGTTCCGACTTCAAAATGTCAAAAAAAAGTTGACACTACTACCAGTTAAGCCTCCCATTTGGCATTCAGGTCAATGATCTGCTACCTAGATCATTGATTCAGGTTACTACCGTGCGAGCAAAAATTATTTGCATCAAAGAGTGCTTGGATTAAAAAACGTAGGGCTTGGTTTAGATAAAATTACGCGTAACGGCTGTCAAAGATGATGGAATAACTGATTAATTGATACCGCTAAGCATTACGCCCTTAGATGCAAGGCCCTCTTTGATGCAAATAATTTTTGCTCGCACGGTATAAGGTAAGGTATGTATGTATGATTCTTAGTTTAAGCATAGCGAATAGTAGTTAATATTTACCTCTGCGTTAAAGAACAAGCTTTCTTGCACCTCATTCCTGCTTGGTCTCCATAGAACCTTTTCTGGCACTTTTAATGGTTATGGGGCTCAATAAATATAGTAACATCAGTAGTCCCTTAGCAGTAATGTCTAAAAATAATTATTTCATTAGTTTTCAATTACAATTATTATTATAAGACCTGTTTAATAGGCAAACATTTTATATACAAAATGAAACGTTTTAACTTACCAATATTTTCTTCAAGGCCGTATCCGCTGATTTTTCGTTCTTTCAACTTTGCTATTATTCCTGCACAAACTTTCTACTAGTATATTATATGACGTCAATACAATCAGGAAACCTTTTGTTAAAAACTGCCTCTCTCTAAAAATACACAAATAAATGATTTACCGAAATATGCATAAAAATAAACAAAAACAAGTATTTTATGTGTAAGATTATACAAACAAAACTTACCAATTCAATGCCTGTGTTTAACTACGATAAGGACATGGAAATGGAAAATCATCAAAAAATGTTCCCAAATTTGCATTAATGTATAGTCTTCTTCTTAATTTAAAGGTGGCCTCTAAACTTTCAACTTTTCTTGTACTCCATCAAAATAATACAGCTAGCAGCAGGTCACAAACAAAAAAAAAACAAATAATTCTGTAAGGCTATGAGCCCCACCCTCTCCCTCAACTCTAAACTTAGCGAAATGATGCGCGAACGGCGCGACAACAGGCTCGGACGGGCTGAAATACTCGAAACTGGCTCTTAACGACACCGAATGGCGACACGGAAACACCCGAATACCGGATCTAATAAATTTTCTTTGCTGGGGCAGCAACATTTTTTCTCAGAATAAATAAAAATTCTTTTGAAAAAGTTTTTTGCTCTTACAATTACGTATTTTGCTATTGCGAAATATTTAAGAAAATATTTATTACCAACAGCAAAGTACTTATTAAAATCAATAGAAAGACATCAGTAAACCTTATTTTACTGCTACAAGAAAGTCAGTTTGCAACTTTGGCAAATATTTTAGCTGGGATAGCCAAAAATACATCAGTAAAGATGTTTTTGCTGGAGATTTTCTCAGTGTGGTTTTAAAAATAAATAAAAATAATGCCTCGTTAATAAAATTATACAAAGGTACTTTTTAAACAAGGTATAACAGTCTCGTCAACCAAGTTTGATTAATATACGAATTGTACAGGGTGTCCAAAGTTTAGTGTCAAACTTTGCAAACTGTAAAGCAATTTATTTTTCTTATTTCAAATAGGAACCCCTGTATCTTTTTATGTCATTCGATGCAGAATTAAAAATCAAACATTTTTCCCAATGGCAACCCTATCGCAATTTCTAACGCATCAAGACTTATTTGCAGAAAACTCATTTTATCAACTATTCCAACAGTCATTATTATGAATAAATATCGAAGGTGGCTTTGAAAAACAATTTATAGGTATTAAAGTTTGTTAAAGTAACCAGAGGCAATTTTAACTTTAGTAATCTAAAAGTTTCAAATATTGTTAGTAATTATTTAAGCTGTTATAATTCCTTTATATGGTTTTTTGTGATGAACTACAACCAAGAAGAGCTCGTAGATATGATTTTTATATTAGGAGCATGCGAAAACAACTCTTTTTTGGCAAGCCAAGTTTACGCACAGCGTTACCGGAACGACGACATCCAGACAAACGGAGCCTGCAAAACATATTAGAGAAGTTTGTACAAACGGGAAATGTAAACTACCCAAAACCAGTGAGAAATAAACCGGTCCGAACTAAACAAAATCAATTGGCTGTGCTATTATAATAATAATAATAATAATAATAATACATTTATTATTCCAAAAATAAACAGCTTAATTACAATTTAAAAATATTTGAAACTTTTGGATTACTAAAGTCAAAATGGTCTCTTATCACTTTAATAAACTTTAATACCAATAAATTGTTTTTCAACGCCACGTTCGATATTTATTCATAATAATGACTGTTGGAATAGTTGATAAAATGAGTTTTCTGCAAATAAGTCTTGATGCGTTGGAAATTGCGATAGAGTTGTAATTAGGAAAAATGTTTGATTTTTAATTCTGCATCGAACGTCATAAAAAGATAAAGGGGTTCCGATTTGAAATAAGAAATATAAATTGCTTTAAAATTTGCAAAGTTTGACACTAAACTTTGAACACCCTTTGCAATTGGTATTAATAAAACTTGGTTGACGAGACTGTTATACCTTGTTTAATTTTAATTGCATAATTTTATTAACGAGGCAATATTTTTATTTTTTATTTATTTTTAAAACCAGTGGTGATGATATTTTTTAGTTTTTATTTTTTTTCTTCTATAATACTGAATCGATTTCAATAAAATTTTAGGGGTATGTAGGTAACTATAGGAGGCACCCAAATAAGTTAGAAAATATATGGCATGTAATCTAAAAAATACATCCTTATAACGTCACACTTTTTTGGAACACCCTGTATGAAAAAAAAATTCATGAAATGCGCCCCAAGATACAGAAAAGGTCTGCAAAATATGAAAATTTAAACTTAATTACTAAGTGAGCTATAGAAAACGGGAGGTGAGGTGCAGGACCCTGTATATAAATTTACAGTAGGTATGGTATACAAACGTTATATATTTTTCATATTTAAATATTCAAAACTGACAATTTGTGTTATATATAAGATACATCCTAATTATGATTATTGATCTCAACTACGTATTTTCTCATTTGTAGGTATTTTATAGATTGTGCCCATATTGTGACCATTATATCTGAAGGTAAAAAACCAGGCCTAAGTAGAACCTATCAGACATTGATCCGGGATATGTGGGTGAAAAAGAGCAACCAAGGATTTGTGACTCCCTCCGGTAAGAGTCTAAAAGACACATAATATCTTTTAGGTTAGGTTATAAATAGCGCGAATGACGTTGCGCTTGTCTTAGGTATTCTCTATGGCATCAGAAACGTGCACGCGATGTTCCGCGGATATCACCAGCACGACACTCAAGAGTTCTTACGCAATTTTATGGACCAACTACACGAGGAACTAAAGCAGCCCGTTGCCCCCGGTATTGCCAACTCGAGTGACTCTGACAGTTTAAGGTGATTAATTTTGTTAAACATTTCTAAATAGCGTAATAAGTGTCGTTTGTTGGGGCAAAAGTAAAAGAATACTGACTACGAATCTATGAGGGTCCAAAAAACTGGTTGCTTCTGAGTTGCTGTTGAGTTGTACTAAACAAAAGATATTAAAATAAATATAGAAAAAAAAACTAAAAAACACGCTTTTATAATTATTCAAACTAAAAAGCGGAAAATAAATATAGTTTAAAATAATTCTTAAAATTCTTTATATAGACAGAAAATAATAATGAACGATAAACATTAGTATTATTTTAAAAAAAGCGTGGGGTGCTCTTTATATGAAAAATATAGCACAAAGGGCCCCACGCTTATTTCACAATAATATAGTATATAATGTAGTTTAGAACATAAATCTGAAAACTGTCCAAAAACATCTAAAAAATGTTGCAACTGCTCTCGGGCAAACGTAAAATATAATTTAAACCAAAATACAGAGCATGAAGCTTTTTCTAGAGATTGTCCCACATATAAAAAATATTTTCTGCAAAGATATAAAGCCTCTATAGACTACTGCACTAGGTAGTAAGCAGTTGTAAAGTTATTTATCTGTTCTTTATATTTATTTTTTTTCTAGTGTGTTATTTTCTCTTATTTCTTTATCTATGGATATAGCAGATATTCTTAATTCATTAGAGACGGAGAATAATTTTGAACAGTTACAGGAACCCATTGACGTAAATGAATTTAGAACCAAAATCAAGGTAAACAAAAAAATTCTGGAAATTTTACACTTTAATGTATGTAGTGCTCCTAGGCACTTTGACGAAATTTTGATATTCTTGCAATCCTGTGACCTCCAAAATATTGACATTTTGATTTTAGGAGAAACTAGAAACAATTTTGTACCGGGGCGTTTTAACATTCCTGGATTCGCAACTTTTTTCAATGATAGCACACTAAATCAAAATGATGGTCTTCTCATTTTGATTAACAATAAGATAAATGCTGACATCAAACATACAGTTACACCCTTATCCAATATAACTTTAACCGAGATTAGATGTAAAATTAGAAACATGTCTTTTAATGTCGTGACTGGCTACAGATCACCCTCCCCTTCTGAGCTAAATTTTTTACTTGATCTCGAACATTTCTTGAGCACTCTGCCATGTAATGACTTTACAGTATTTCTGGGTGACATGAATATAAATATCTTAAGTCGTGACCTAGCTATTGCAAATAGATACTTGACTGTCCTTATGTCCCTCGGTTTTAAATCATATATAAATACATTTACTAGAGTCACACCGGATACACAGTCTTGCATAGACCACATCTTTGTTAAACAAAACCTGAACAATGTCAACTTAAACCTTTATTCTTCAGTTATAAACGATAATACAACGGATCACTACCCTATTTATTTACAAATTTCAAATAAAAACCATGACAAACCACAAAACACGGAAAAGACTGTCGTAAATTTTGACCACCGAAAATTCACAAATTTGATAAATCAGGAATCCTGGACTGCTGTTTTGGCGGAAAGTGAACCAAACACAGCTTGGCACCTATTTTACAAAACTTTCTCTGACATATATAACAACAGCAAAGTAATAAAAGTCGTAAGAACTAAAAAAGACGTAAAAATTAAACCCTGGATAACAAACGCTATTATAAAATCTATAAAATGTCGTGATCAATTAAAAAGGAATTTAATTAAAGATCGAAACAATGAATTTCTTATAAATATATTTAAAACATACAGAAACAGTTTAAAAAAAATCATAAACGAAGCAAAGGCCAGATACTACCGTGAGATTGTAAATGGCCACAGGAATGACACGAAGAAAATTTATAATATAATAAATGAAGCGACAAATGCAAATCAACATAAAAATATTGACATAAACATATTAGACAAAAATAATGAAAACAAACAGTTTGAGAGCACAAAACTGATGGCTGACTACTGCAATAATTATTTCATACAGATAGGACAACAAATGGCAGCCAAAATACAACCGCCTGAACATTATACAATAAGCTACAATAACGAGCGCATTACTGAAAACATGTTTCTGAGGCCAGTTGATAGAAGTGAACTGATTTTGCATATATCATCGCTCAAAAATGGTAGTTCCCCAGGATATGATGACATCAGTGCCAGACTCATAAAAGACCATCACTTGGACATTGTTGATCCGCTTGTACACATCATTAACCTGATCTTTCAGCATGGCATGGTCCCAAATGATTTTAAAAAATCAATCGTCGTTCCAATACATAAATCTGGCAGCAAATCCGAAATAAGCAATTATCGCCCCATAAGTTTGATTAGCACATTCACCAAACTACTAGAAAAATGCCTCAAGGATAGATTATTCAACTTTCTAGTAAGAAACAAAATTCTGAATGAAAATCAGTTTGGGTTCCGGAAAGGTCTCAGCACGGACCATGCTATATATAAACTTGTTGATTCTATAAAATCAGCCCTAGACAACAACAAAAAATGCATAGGTGTCTTTTTAGACCTTGCGAAGGCTTTCGACACAGTGCCTCACGAAAAACTGCTAGAGATACTTGAATGCTGTGGCATTAGGGGTACTGTGTTGTCTGTATTCCGCAGCTATTTGGAAGATAGAACCCAGCAGGTTAGGGTAAGGAACCAATTGAGTGACAGTCAGAAAATTCAACTTGGCATCCCACAAGGCACTGTCCTGGGACCGCTCCTCTTCATCCTCTATATTAATTCTCTATTGAAAAACAATATACAAGGTCTTATTATATCATATGCAGACGACACGGTTTTAGTTTTCAGTGATGATACCTGGGAAAGGGTAAAGACCAAGGCAGAACTTGGTACTGCAATGGTAAAAAAATGGCTAGACTTCAATGAATTAACCCTTAACATAGACAAGACAAACTATATCGCGTTCTCTCTTACGGATGTCAACAGACCTAATTTCAATTATTTGCAGTTACCAACAGCAGAACTTAAAATTAATGAAGTTAATCAAATTAAATATCTGGGCGTTATAGTCGATAAAAACCTAAAATGGTCTAAACATGTAAATAGCTTGGTTATTAAAGCAAGAAGGTTGGTTTACAAGTTTTATGAGCTACGCAAATTCATGAACAAAGAGTTACTTGTGTCAATATATAGAGCTTTGGTTGAATCTATTCTACAGTATGCCATAGTTGTGTGGGGTGGTCTGTATGCTAATGCTCTGGAACCTCTAAACACAGTACAAAACTACGTATTGAAAGTTATTTTTCAAAAAGAGAAACGCTATCCAACTGATCAGCTATACAACGAATATATCTTAAATATCCGAATGTTGTATTTCTATAACATTTGTCTTTTTTTATATAAAAATAAAAATTTGCAAGCAAGCCTGGAGCACTCATATCATACTAGACAAATATCTAACCAGAATTTAGTTGTTCCTTTTTATAGAAAAGATGGTAACCAAAGATTTATGACTAGTTTAGGTCCGAAGTTGTTTAACTTGCTACCAATCAGCATAAAAAAATATATTAATTTATAAAAGATTTGCCAGGATGTGTCGGCCACTTATTTTTAGAAATTATAGGACATTTCTTGGCCTGCTGTGATTGTCATTATCAATTTTCTATTTTTCGCTTGTTGTTTTTTTTTCTTCTCTAAATTTTTTCTTTTCTAAATTTTTCCCTTAATTAAGTAGTCTCTAAACTCTGAAATTTAGTAATGTCTGCTATTAAGTTTAACTTATAAACATGATTATATCTAGGTACCTATATATTTTATTTTTTCGTTTTCTTTTGCACATACAGGTTGTATAATAATCTAGGTGCAATACAATAAAGATAAATTAAAGTTAGCATAAGGATTGAAATGTATATTGAGTTGTAAAGCATGTACCGTTAAAATAAGTAAATAAATAAAAAATACTATTGTTTATCGTTCATTATTATTTTCTGCCTATGTTGAGAATTTTAAGAATTATTTTAAACTATATTTATTTTCCGCTTTTTAGTTTGATTAATTATTAATGCGTATTTTTTAGTTTTTTTTAAACTATATTTATTTTTCATTTTTTAGTTTGAGTTATTGTTAAGAAAATATTTTTTTTTGAGTAGTTTGTGCTAGATTAGTAGATTATTGTATTGTCAGCGGTTCTTGATAAGTCTACAAAATTTAAATTATATCTGACCGTTTAAAGTGGGTCAAAATTGGGTTCCAAGAAGTCTGTTACGGACAAACAAACATACAGGTGAAGGCTAATAAAAGCGTGTTAAAAAGAGAATTGAAAATAAAAAAAAATTAAATTTTTCCAAAAATTCCTACAGCGTTTGATAAGGCTGTGCTGTGAACTTTGTGCTAATCTCTATTCTCCAATCTTTAGATTAACCGTTGAAGGATCCGATAATGGTCATCTCAGTTACGACTCCTCCGAAGGGGAATATGAGACGTGCGATTCGGGCGTCAGCGAACGCTCCTCTCTGAGCGACGACTCAGAAGCCCAACCAATCGGCATGCAGTGCAGCACCGCAGTCGCCGCCGGCATCGCCAATAAGAGGCGATTGAGCAGATGCCAGAGTCCAGGCAGGAGGCAGAGGCCCAGGGTGGCTAGTCAGGCGGTGATCGGTGAGTAGAAAAATTGTGTCGGTCGGCTTCTTCGGTCTAACTAAATTGTGCAACGTTCCATAGAGGCCCAACCGAGCACCAGTAGCAGCCAGTCGTCGAACCCTAAAAAGCACCGGTCGATTATTTCGGACATATTTGATGGAAAACTGCTGTCGTCAGTGCAATGCCTCACCTGCGACAGGGTGTCGAACCGCGTGGAAACATTCCAGGACCTGTCTCTGCCTATTCCTTCCAGGGATCACCTCATGGTTTTGCATGGTAAGTTTGCTATCGTTATAAAAGGTAGATAGTTTGTCAACTTGGTTTCCGGCTAAAATAAATTTTCATTTAAAATAAGCCGTTTTAATTTCCGGAGGCCCAGTTGGGTCGTTAAAGAACAATCTCCGTTAATAAGGTGATTTAAAACTAATTCCAATAATAGTGTCACAACTGGGAATTGTGACTGAGACTTTTTAGGTAGCCTCGGGGATCCTATTTTAATTGATTGAAACTTTGCCAACAGTAAAATAAAACAGAATTATTGTTTGAAAAAAAAAAATTATTATAAATAGGTAAACAACGAAATGACAATTTTAAAATTTGTGAATACATTAAAGAATTTTGCATTTTGCTTTTCAGGAAAACATTGTTACGTAATAAAATCATACTTACATCACGCACCTCACCTCCCGTCTTCTATAGCTCACTTAGTAATTTAGTTAGGATTTTGATATTTTACAGATCTTACCTGTATCTTGGGGCGCATTTCAGGAAAATATTTTTTTTTCATACAGGGTATTTCAAAAAAGTGTGACGTCATAAGGTTGTATTTTTTTAAATTACATGCCATATATTTTCCTACTTTTTTGGGTGCCTCCTATAGTTACCTACATACCCCTAAAATTTTATTGAAATCGATTCAATATTATAGACGAAAAAATATAAAAACTAAAAAATATCACTCACGACTGCACCCGAATTCGTCACTAGCTCCGCCCCTATTTATTAAATAAAGTCTAATAGTCTCGTTAACCAAGTTTGACTAATACGAATTGTACAGGGTGTTCAAAGTTTAGTGTCAAACTTTGCAAACTTTAAAGCAATTTATTTTTTCTTATTTCAAATAGGAACCCCTGTATGTATGTCATCGATGCAGAATTATAAATCAAACATTTTTCCTAATTGCAACCCTATCGCAATTTCTAATGCATCAAGACTTATTTGCAGAAAACTTATTTTATCAACTATTCCAACAGTCATTATTACGAATAAATATCGAAGGTGGCTTTAAAAGACAATTTATTGGTATTAAAGTTTATTAAAGTGACAAGAGACCATTTTGACTTTAGTAGTCTAAAAGTTTCAAATATTGTTCAATTGTTAGTAATTATTAACTGGAAATGATAACCGTGGATATTATGGTTATCCTTTAAAATTCGTTGAACTGTTCTTTCCATTACATCTATGGCATCAGCGACTGCTTGTTGAGTAACTGAAGGATTTTCTATAACATATAATAGCACAGCTAATTGATTTTGTTCAGTTCGGACCGGTTTATTTCTCACTGGTTTTGGGTAGTTTACATTTCCCGTTTGTATAAACCTCTCTAATATGTTTTGCAGGCTTCTTTGTCTGGATGTCGTCGTTCCGGATAACGCTGTGCGTAAACTCGGCTTGCCAAAAAAGAGTTCTTTTCGCATGCTCCTAATATAAAAATCATCTCTACGAACTCTTTTTAGTTGTAGTCATAGACAATTTACCTTTAGATACCTACAGCTTATTTCCTGCGCAAACAAAAGTTACGTTTTATGGGTGAAAAAATGCGTCCGAGCGCATGACTCGTCGGTCAGCTGTCTTCATTCGGGGAACCTTCGTGCATGCGCACAAACCTCGTGTTATCGGCCGTCCTACTTTATCGACAATAATCGACGCGCTCAAGAATATTCTCCAGAACCGGCTCGGCCGCCATTTTTGTTGTTGTGTTTTAAGGTTTCTCTTCTCTGCGGATTCCTTGTAGTTTTCTAAAGTTTTCATCTATCGGATCGGCTATCGTGGATTGTAGGACTGGTGTTTAATATTTATGGATTTCTGGTTTTTGTGTAGTTTAGTTAGTGAATTGTGTTTGTGCTTTTAGTGACTCGGATTGTAATATAAACAATAACTAGTACTAGTTGCAGCCGTTGTATAATTGTATTATGCCCAAATAGGGGTAAAATAAACCCTCTATGGTGGCATATGAGCAAGAATTTAAATTTTAAAGCCCGGACCTGTCTATTTTCCTATTCGTCAAACGATAATGTTGCAGTGCGCATGTCTAATAGTTCCCAGTTTTGTTTACATGCGCGAGGCCATAAAACTGCCACATTCGTGATTATTGTTTGTTTATCTAAAGGTAAATTGTCTATGGTTGTAGTCCATCACAAAAAACAATATAAAGTAATTATAACAGCTTAAATAATTACTAACAATTTAACAATATTTGAAACTTTTAGATTACTAAAGTCAAAATGGTCTCTGGTCCCTTTAATGAACTTTATCTACAACCATTTAATAATAGGTGCATAATACTTCTGATAATAAGAGCATTATGCTATCCATAATACAACAAGTGTAATTATCATAAAACAACAAGTGTAATTATTATATTTCCCATATGAACTCAACTTTTTTTCAGGCACTGTATAAATGGATGGTTTTATATAAAGATAAAGTATAGTATTTATTATTATTATTATTATTATTATTATTATTATTTGACTTGCGTCTAATGAACCATAATACACTCGAATGATTTACAACACTCGCCTTTGGCTCGTGCCGTAAACTTCATCCTCGTTTTATTATGGCCGACATTATATGCTCGTTAAATAATATACTATTATTACCAATAAATTGTTTTTCAAAGCCACCTATATATTTATTCATAATAATGACTGTTGGAATAGTTGATAAAATGAGTTTTTTGCAAATAAGTCTTGATGCGTTAGAAATTGCGATAGGGTTGCAATAAGGAAAAATGTTTGATTTTTAATTCTGCATCGAATGACATAAAAAGATACAGGGGTTCCTATTTGAAACTAGACTGGGTACATATCGCTAATCGTCAGCCGAGAGTGCATCTAATATTAGTACTAAAAAAAAAATTTACAATAAAAAAATACTTTTCTTTTCTTTTTTTCTATTTACTATTGCTTTTTTTGCCTCACCTTCCTGCGGAACGTGAAGGGGAAACATATCGCCAAATTGTCATTATAACAACTGACCAAAACTAGACAATGGTGCAAAATTTCCATTTTCTCGTATAGATAGGTAGTTTTCGGAGGCGGTGCCGTATAGTGCTCAACGTCCCGTTTCCAATGCCGCCTCGCTCGTCTGTCGGCCATATTGCAATCTCTTTGTCCACCTATATGTATAGTTTTATTTGTGGGGTCATACCGCCTAACGGCGGTATAAAGTACATTTTCATGTTACGTTATATGTTTTACGACGTACTTAGTTATTTCACACAATATTATCATTATTACTACAGAGATTACGCATAGTTTTTTAACAATCAAAGATTATGCATAGTTTTTTCACAACCAAAGATGGGTGAAGATTATGGCATAGTCTTATGACAAACAAAGATTATGGCATATTTTTTATGACAAACAAATTTTAAGGCATAGTCTTATGACAAACAAAGATTACGGAATAGTCTTATGACAAACAAATATTATGGCATAGTCTTATGACAAACAAAGATTATGGCATAGTCTTATGACAAACAAAGTTTAAGGCATAGTCTTATGACAAACAAAGATTTTGGCATAGTCTTATGACAAACAAACATTAGTGCATAGTCTTATGACAAACAAATATTATGGCATAGTTTTATAACAACCAAAGATTATGTATATTTTTATGACAAACAAATTTTAAGGCATATTCTTATGACAAACAAAGATTACGGCATAGTGTTAGGACAAACAAAGTTTAAGGCATAGTCTTCTGACAAACAAAGATTATGGCATAGTCTTATGACATTCAAAGATTTTGGCATAGTCTTATGACAAACAAATATTATGGCATAGTTTTATAACAACCAAAGATTATGTATATTTTTATGACAAACAAATTTTAAGGCATAGTCTTATGACAAACAAAGTTTAAGGCATAGTCTTATGACAAACAAAGATTTTGGCATAGTCTTATGACAAACAAACATTAGTGCATAGTCTTATGACAAACAAATATTATGGCATAGTTTTATAACAACCAAAGATTATGTATATTTTTATGACAAACAAATTTTAAGGCATGGTCTTATGACAAACAAAGATTATGGCATAGTCTTATGACAAAAAAAAGTTTAAGGCATAGTCTTATGACAAACAAAGATTATGGCATAGTCTTATGACATTCAAAGATTTTGGCATAGTCTTATGACAAACAAACATTAGTGCATAGTCTTATGACAAACAAATATTATGGCATAGTTTTTATAACAACCAAAGATTATGTATATATTTATGACAAACAAATTTTAAGGCATAGTCTTATGACAAACAAAGATTACGGCATATTCTTATAACAAACAAAGTTTAAGGCATAGTCTTCTGACAAACAAATATTATGGCATAGTTTTTTCACAACCAAAGATTGGGCATAGTTTTTTCACAACCAAAGTTTAGGTATCGTTTTTTCACAACCAAAGATTAGGCATAGTTTTTTCACAACCAAGGATGGTCTTATCAATTACGTATAATTTTTGATTTTCTTTAAAAAATTCGTAAAAACGTTATTTTGTATATTTTCTTTGCTATTTGTGAGTTTTACGTTATTTTCGATGAAGATTTATAGAAAAGTTGTCATATTTTCGAATTTTAAATTTTTGAAATTTTTTCATGTATATAGTCATGAAAATTTGATGAAATCAATAAGGTAACATTTTCCTCGGAAAGTATAAGAGATATGGCAACAATGTATATAACTATTAAGTAGCATCTTTACGAGATCTTCACTTTAAGTTCTTAGTAATTTTTTGTAGGTCTTATAGTTTTTGAGATATGGAATTAAAAGTGGTTTTCATATATTTGGCAATATCTCAGAACTGATAAAACTTAGATAAAAACTTTTTAAATAAAAAAGTAGCCTTTTTCTATTCTCCATATAAAAAGTTATATTAATTTCTATTCTAAAAGCGATAGTAAGGGACGTATTGAGGAAAATGTAAAAACTGGCAGATATATTAGATTTTTGTTATTTTTTTAAAAATTCATAAAATCGTACTGGGTACATATCGCTAATCGTCAGCCGAGAGTGCAGCTATTATTAGTACTAAAAATTTGTATTTAAAAAGTATTTTTCTTAGTTTCTTTTTTCTATGTTTTCTATTGCTTTTTTTGCCTCACCTTCCTGCGGAACGTGAAGGGGAAACATATCGCCAAATTGTCATTATAACAACTGACCAAAACTACACAATGATGCAAAATTTCCGTTTTCTCGTATAGATAGGTAGTTTTCTGAGACGGCGCCATATAGGTGCTCTTTAAAAGTTTTATACGACAGCTGTCATTTTGACAGGTAACTGTAATTTTTTTTAAAGCTTTTCTTGTATCTTGCATTATAGATGTAAGAATCCGAAATTTAAAAAAATTTCAGTATCTAAATAACAAAGTTTTATACGACAGCTGTCAGATTTTGACAGGTAAGTTTCAATTTTTTTTTAGCTTTTTCGTAGCGAGAGTTACTACTGTAAGAATCCTAAATTGAAAATTTTTTCAGTTCCTAAATAACAAAGTTTTATACCATAGCTGTCAAATTTTGACAGGTAAGTGTCAATTAGAACAATATATTTAAAAAAAGTAGTATTTAAGATGACCTAAGCGAATCTCCAAACCAAAAATATGTGGGACGCACGCAATTCGATTTATTATCGATCCAACATGCCCCTACATTGATTTAAAAAAAATCAGAAAATTGACTTCCCAACTTCCGATCGCCTTGGCAAACAATAGGCTTCTGTAGCCGACGGTCGTCTATGCGCCGAAAAAGTTTAAATCAAAAAAACTCATTTTTACGACCTGTGTCGAATGCCAACGAGATCCCGATATTTCTCCACTTTAAAAATTAATAACTTTTTTTCGGCACACCCTGTATATTCGAAATTTTTACACAATGTACCCCCACTATTCCTATCTAAACCCTAAAAGTTTCAATCGTCCCACTCTAACCGTTTCCGAGAAAAAAAATCGCAACTGTGAAAATGTCTTACATAGACGAAATTGTTCAAGAGCTGATCGGGGTTTTCGAGATTCCGCGCGGAAGAGACGTATATAATACTAGACTGGGTACATATCGCTAATCGTCAGCCGAGAGTGCATCTAATATTAGTACTAAAAAGATTTACAAAAATTTACAATAAAAAAATACTTTTCTTTTCTTTTTTTCTATTTACTATTGCTTTTTTTGCCTCACCTTCCTGCGGAACGTGAAGGGAAAACATATCGCCAAATTGTCATTATAACAACTGACCAAAACTACACAATGGTGCAAAATTTCCATTTTCTCGTATAGATAGGTAGTTTTCTGAGACGGCGCCGTATAGGTGTTCTTTAAACTCGCACACCTTTGTGCAATGTGGGATATACTTTCCATATTTGCTCTATAAAAATATGTAAGTATTCAATCGATTAAAACATAAGCAAAAAATTATTCTTACATGGAAGCTATCAATTATCAGCTAATAAATTTGTAGAAATATTATTGTGCCGAGCCCTTCGGGCACGGCACTGTTCTAGTTCGTTCGTTTAATTATACGAGAGCTGTCACTTTGACAGGTAAGTGTCATTTTTTTGAGCTTTTTCGTAGCGAGGGTTATAGCTGTAAGAATTCGAAATTAAAAAAATTTCAGGTACCTAAATAAGAATGTTTTATACGATAGCTGTCAAATTTTGACAGGTAAGAGTCAATTCTTTTTTAGCTTTTTCGTAGCGACGATTATAGCTGTAAAAATCCTAAATTAAAAACTTTTTCAGTACCTAAATAACAAAGTTTTTTACGATTGCTGTCAGATTTTGACTGATAAGTTTCAATTTTTTTTTATCATTTTCGTAGCGAGAGTTATAGCTGTAAGAATCCTAAATTGAAAAATTTTTCAGTTCCTAAATAACAAAGTTCTATACGACAGCTGTCATTTTGATAGGCAATTTTTAATTTCTGATTAAAACGTTATAATTCTACAAATGCTATACTTATATAACATTTCGATGAAAAGTTGTTTTTCGTACGAAAAACAATGAAAACCGTAAAAGAATCGTGCCTTAAATAGTAATTCTTACTTTTTTATAATTTGCACCCTTTATATTACCGGTAGGTATAGAACAATATATTTGAAAAAAGTTGTATTTGAGATGACCTAAACGAATCTCCAAACCAAAAATGTGTCAGATGCACCCAATTCGATTTATTAACGATCCAACATGACCCTACATTGATTTTTAAAAAATCAAAAAATTGACTTCCCAACTTTCGATCGCGTTCGAAAACAATTGTGTTTTGTAGCCGAACGTCGTTTACATGCCAAAAAAGTTTAAATCGATTAAAATGATTTTTGCCACCTGTATCGCGCTATAACGAAAAAAAACATATTTTTCAACTTTGACTTTAATAACTTTTTTCCGGTACACCCTGTATATTGGAAATTGTTCCCAGAACGTGCCCCGACTATTCCTCTCTACGTCCAGAAAGTTTGAATCGTTTTGCTCTAACCGTTTTCGAAGAAAAAATTCGCGAATATCGAAATGTCGAACAACCTCCTACCACGTGGCGACGGATTATCAATGTCGGAACGCCATCTTTAAAATCGAGATTATAACTATTTCTAAAACATTTTGGGCAAATATTTTGGTCAATAAAATTAGAAGAAGGTTCAAGGTAGATATTCCATCTAATTTAAAATCAGGAAATGTTCTTATAAGACTAGCAAGTCAAGCTCAATACACCCATTTTTTGCCATTTTTGACAGCCGGATTTTAAGAATTATAATTTACATCAATATCAAGGCACTCTCGTTAAAAGAGAATGGTGTTAGAATTTGTAAATTGTGCCTGTTTCCGCACCCAAAAAAGCGACTTTTCTCAAATTTGCGAATATATTTTGATAAGTTTGGATATGTAGAGTTATTAAGAAGAAATCAACGCGTGTTTTTAGAGAAAAATAAAACGTTTTTGTTAAAAATTAAATTAGTTACAGTCCATATAGTAAAACGTCTGGTGAAGAAACCTATAAAAACATTATAAATTAATTTTTTTGAGCCACAAAATATGATTTTCCAGGGTGCGCTTACTATGCAAACTAAAGCTTGTTTATCCGTCGATATGGTGGATCAAGAAAAATTCAAAATGTTATATATTATAGACACTTGCAGAATTATTTAAGCAAGCCAGTGCAACGCCAACAGAAATTACGGGAAAAAGTTCATAAGCTGCCGTTTTTTCCGTATTAAAGATAAAGAAACGAAAAAATATCTCTTAAATACAATTTGACGGCTCTATCCGCTAAAGTATACAACGTTTCGATTAAAAAACGTTTTCCGTAGGAAACGAAAGGAAGAAAAATAAAAACGGCGAAAAAATCACGCCTTACTCTGTGGTTTCCAGTTTCTTACAATTTTTGATAATTTCCATTCCAGTTAGGTATAGAACAATATATTGGAAAAAGGTAGTTTTTGAGATGGCCTAACCGATTATCCATACCGAATGTCGATCGGATGCACCCAATTCGACTTATTAGCGATCCAAGAGGTACCATTTTGGACCAAATTTTGACTTTTAAAAAATAAAAAAAATTATTTCCAAACTTTCGATCGCGCTCACAAACAATAGGCTTCTGTAGCCGACGGTCGTCTACGCGTCGAAAAAGTTTAAATAGAAAAAACTAATTTTTGTGGCCTGTAGCGAATGCCAACGAGATCCCGATATTTCTCGACTTTAAAAATTAATAATTTTTTTCCGACACAGCCTGTATATTCGAAATTTTTACACAACGTACCCCCACTATTCCTCTCTAAACCCAAAAAGTTTCAAGCGTCCCACTCTAACCGTTTCCGAGAAAAAAAAATCGCAAATGTGAAAATATCTTACATAGACGAAATTGTTGAAGAGCCGATCGGGGTTTTCGAGATTCCGCGCGGAAGAGACGTATATAATACTAGACTGGGTACATATCGCTAATCGTCAGCCGAGAGTGCATCTAATATTAGTACTAAAAAGATTTACAAAAATTTACAATAAAAAAATAATTTTCTTTTCTTTTTTTCTATTTACTATTGCTTTTTTTGCCTCACCTTCCTGCGGAACGTGAAGGGAAAACATATCGCCAAATTGTCATTATAACAACTGACTAAAACTACACAATGGTGCCAAATTTCTGTTTTCTCGTATAGGTAGGTAGTTTTCTGAGACGGCGCCGTATAGGTGCTCTTTAAACTCGCACACCTTTGTGCAATGTGGGATATACTTTCCATATTTGCTCTATAAAAATAAGTAAGTATTCAATCGATTAAAACATAAGCAAAAAATTATTCTTACATGGAAGCTATCAATTATCAGCTAATAAATTTGTAGAAATATTATTGTGCCGAGCCCTTCGGGCACGGCACTGTTCTACTTCGTTCGTTTAATTATACGAGAGCTGTCACTTTGACAGGTAAGTGTCATTTTTTTTAGCTTTTTCGTAGCGAGGGTTATAGCTGTAAGAATTCGAAATTAAAAAATTTTCCGGTATCTAAATAAGAATGTTTTATACGATAGCTGTCAAATTTTGACAGGTAGGAGTCAATTTTTTTAAAGCTTTTCTTGTATCTAGGATTAAAGCTGTAAGAATCCAAAATTTAAAAAAAATTCAGTAGTTAAATAACAAAGTTCTATACCATAGCTGTCAAATTTTGACAGGTAAGTGTCAATTAGAACAATATGTTTGAAAAAAGTAGTATTTAAGATGACCTAAACGAATCTTCAAACCAAAAATATGTGGGACGCACGCAATTCGATTTATTATAACGATCCAACATGATCCTACATTGATTTAAAAAAAATCAAAAAATTTACTTCCCAACTTCCGATCGCCTTGGCAAACAATAGGCTTCTGTAGCCGACGGTCGTCTACGCGTCGAAAAAGTTTAAATCGAGAAAACTTATTTTTACGACCTGTGTCGAATTTCAACGAGAATCCGATATTTTTCGAGTTTGGGGTTTAATAACTTTTTTTCGACACACCCTGTATATTCGAAATTTTCACACAACGTACCCCCACTATTCCTATCTAAACCCTAAAAGTTTCAATCGTCCCACTCTAACCGTTTCCGAGAAAAAAAATCGCAACTGTGAAAATGTCTTACCTAGACGAAATTGTTCAAGAGCCGATCGGGGTTTTCGAGATTTCGCGCGGAAGAGACGTATATAATACTAGACTGGGTACATATCGCTAATCGTCAGCCGAGAGTGCATTTAATATTAGTACTAAAAAGATTTACAAAAATTTACAATAAAAAAATACTTTTCTTTTCTTTTTTTCTATTTACTATTGCTTTTTTTGCCTCACCTTCCTGCGGAACGTGAAGGGAAAACATATCTCCAAATTGTCATTATAACAACTGACCAAAACTACACAATGGTGCAAAATTTCCGTTTTCTCGTATAGATAGGTAGTTTTCTGAGACGGCGCCGTATAGGTGCTCTTTAAACTCGCACACCTTTGTGCAATGTGGGATATACTTTCCATATTTGCTCTATAAAAATATGTAAGTATTCAATCGATTAAAACATAAGCAAAAAATTATTCTTACATGGAAGCTATCAATTATCAGCTAATAAATTTGTAGAAATATTATTGTGCCGAGCCAATACGTCCCTTATTATCGCTTTTAAAATAGAAAGCAATATAACCTTTTATCTGGACCATAGAAAAAGGCAACTTTTTTATTTGAAGAGGTTCTATCTAAGCTTTATCAGTTTCGAGATATTGGCTAATATATGAAAACCACTTTTAATTCCATATCTCAAAAACTATAAGACCTACAAAAAATTTCTAGGAACTTAAAGTAAAGATCTCTTAAGGATGCTACTTATTAGTTATATACATTGTTGCCGTATCTCTTTCAGTTTCCGAGGAAAATGGTCTTTCATGGATTTCATAGCATTTTCCTGAGCATATACATGGAAAAAATGCCAAAATTTAAAATTCGCAAATAAGTCAATTTTTCGGTACATTTTCATCAAAAATAACGTAAAACCCGAAAATAGCGAAGAAAATATGATAAATAACAATTCTATGAATTAAAAAAAAATCCAGAAAACTCGGATTTTTTGGTCGGTTTTCACAGTTTCCTCAATACGTCCCTTATTACGGCCTTTGGAACAAAAGTTAATATAACGTTTTATCTGGACAATAGAATAAGGCAACTTTTTTATTTAAAGAGTTTCTATCTATGTTCTATCAGTTTCGAGATATTGACAAATACATGAAAACCACTTTTAATTCCATATCTCAAAAACTATAAGACCTACAAAAAATTTCTAAGAACTTAAAGTGAAGATCTCATAAAGATGCTACTTATTAGCTATATACATTGTTGCTTTTTTTGCCTCACCTTCCTGCGGAACGTGAAGGGGAAACATATCGCCAAATTGTCATTATAACAACTGACAAAAACTAAAAAATAAAAATAACGGGTGCAAAATTTCCGTTTTCTTGTATAGATAGGTAGTCTTTGAAGACGGCATCGTATACTGCTCGATGTCCCGTTTCCAATGCCGTCTCGCTCGATTCGCTACGACTTTTCGTTACAGAAATATATGATATTTAATATTATGATATTGATATTAACATTGAACCCATCAGCACCGGCTTTTTTTAAAATCGCACAGCAAACGTATCAATGTGGAATATAATTTCCAAGTGTGTCCTATAAAAATATGTATTCAATCAATTTAAACATAAGTAAAGAAACTATTCTTACATTGATAGCTGATAAATTAGTTCAAAAGCTTATTTTGCCGAGCCCTTCCGGCACGGCACTGTTCCAATTCGTTTATTTTATTTCATACTTTTTACAAAACCATTTGTTAGCAACCTTTAATAATTGCCTAAAGGATTATCCAAACCGAATGTCGATCGGATGGACCCAATTCGACTTATTAACGATTCAATAGGTACCTGTTTAGTCCCATATTTAACTTTGAAAAAATTTAAAAAATTATTTCCAAACTTTCGATCGCGCTCACAAACAATAGGGGTCTGTAGCCTACGGTCGTCTACGCGTCGAAAAAGTTTAAATCGAAAAAACTAATTTTTGTGGCCTGTACCGAATGACAACGAGACTCCGATAATTATCAACTTTAAAAATTAATAACTTTTTTCCCGTACACCCTGTATATTCAAAATTTTTACACATTGTACCCCCACTATTCCTCTCTAAACTGAAAAAGTTTCAATCGTCCCACTCTTACCGTTTCCGAGAAAAGAAATCGCAAATGTGAAAATGTCTTACATAGACGAAATTGTTCAAGAGCCGATCGGGGTTTTCGAGATTCCGCGCGGAAGAGACGTATATAATATTAGACTGGGTACATATCGCTAATCGTCAGCCGAGAGTGCATCTAATATTAGTACTAAAAAGATTTACAAAAATTTACAATAAAAAAATAATTTTCTTTTCTTTTTTTCTATTTACTATTGCTTTTTTTGCCTCACCTTCCTGCGGAACGTGAAGGGAAAACATATCGCCAAATTGTCATTATAACAACTGACCAAAACTACACAATGGTGCAAAATTTCCGTTTTCTCGTATAGATAGGTAGTTTTCTGAGACGGCGCCATATAGGTGCTCTTTAAACTCGCACACCTTTGTGCAATGTGGGATATACTTTCCATATTTGCTCTATAAAAATATGTAAGTATTCAATCGATTAAAACATAAGCAAAAAATTATTCTTACATGGAAGCTATCAATTATCAGCTAATAAATTTGTAGAAATATTATTGTGCCGAGCCCTTCGGGCACGGCACTGTTCTAGTTCGTTCGTTTAATTATACAAGAGCTGTCACTTTGACAGGTAAGTGTCATTTTTTTAGCTTTTTCGTAGCGAGGGTTATAGCTGTAAGAATTCGAAATTAAAAAATTTTCAGATAGCTGTCAAATTTTGACAGGTAGGAGTAAGTTTTTTTTTAATCCTTTTCGTAGCGAGGGTTATCGCTGTAAAAATCCTAAAGTGAAAAATTTTTCAGTTCCTAAATAACAAAGTTATATACGACAGCTGTCATTTTGACAGGTAAATTGCAAGTTTTTTTAAGCTTTTCTTGTATCTAGGATTATAGCTGTAAGAATTCGAAATTTACAAAAAATTCAGTACCTAAATAACAAAGTTCTATACGACAGCTGTCAAATTTTGACAGATAAGTTAAAAACATTTTTTTAGATTTTTCGTAGCGAGATTTATAGCTGTAAGAATCCTAAATGAAAAATTTTTCAGTTTCTAAATAACAAAGTTCTATACGACAGCTGTCATTTTAACAGGTAAATGTCAATTTTTTTTAAGCTTTTCTTGTATCTAGCATTAAAGCTGTAAGAATCCAAAATTTAAAAAAAATTCAGTAGTTAAATAACAAAGTTCTATACGACAGCTGTCAAATTTTGACAGGTAAGTGTCAATTTATTTCAACTTTTTTCGTAGTGAGGGTTAAAGCTGTAATAAAACTAAATAAAAAAAATTTCAGTACCAAAATAACAAAGTTCTATACGACAGCTGTCAAATTATATATACTTAAATAGTAATTCTAATTTTTTATAATTTGCTACCATTTCTATGCTGTTTAGGTATAGAACAATATATTTGAAAAAAGTAGTATTTGAGATGACCTAAACGAATATCCAAACCAAAAGTATATCGGACGCACCCAATTCGATTTATTAACGATCCAATATGACCCTACATTGATTTTAAAAAAATCAAAAAAATTACTTCCCAACTTTCGATCGCGTTCGCAAACAACAGAGTTTTGTAGCCCAACGTCGTCTACATGTCGAAAAAGTTTAAATCGATTAAAATGATTTTTGCCACCTGTATCGCCCTACAACGAAAAAAAACATATTTTTTAACTTTGACTTTAATAACTTTTTTCCGGTACACCCTGTATATTGGAAATTTTTTTAAGACGTACCCCTACTATTCCTCTCTACATGCAGAAAATTTTAATCGTTTTGCTCTAACCGTTTCCGAGAAAAAAATTCGCGAATATCAAAATGTGGAACAGCCTCCCACCACGTGGCGACGGATTATCAATGTCGGAACGCCATCTTTAAAATCGAGATTACAACTATTTCTGAAACATTTTGGGCAAATATTTTGGTAAATAAAATTAGAAGAAGGTTCACGGTAGATATTCCACCCGATTTAAAATCTGGAAATGTTCTTATTAGTCTAGCAAGTCACGCTGAAAACACCCATTTTTCGCCATTTTTGACAGCCGGATTTTTAGAATTAATAATAAATTTAGATACATCAATATCAAGGCACTCTGAGTCAAAAGTGAATGGTGTTAGAATTTGTAAAGATTGCTTGTTTCCGCACCCAAAAAAGCGACTTTTCTCAATTTTGCGAATATATTTTAATAATTTTGGATATGTAGAGGTGTTGAGAAGTAATCAGCGCATTTTTTGAAAAAAAAATAAAACGGTTTTGTTAAAAATTGAATAAGCTACAGTCGATATAGTAAAAAAAAAGCTGCCGTTTTTTCCGTATTAAAGATAAATAAACAAAAAATATCTCCTAAATACAATTTGACAAGCTCTATCCGCTAAAGTTTACAACGTTTCGATCAAAAGTCGTTTTCAGTACGAAAAAAAATAAAAACCGTGAAAAAATCAGGCCTAACTTTATAATTTCCACTTTCTTACAATTTTCGGCAATTTCCATTCCAGTTAGGTATAGAACGATATATTGGAAAAAGGTAGATTTTGAGATGTCCTAACCGATTATCCAAACCGAATGTCGATTGGATGCACCCAATTCGACTTATTAGCGATCCAAGAGGTACCATTTTGGACCAAATTTTGACTTTTAAAAAATAAAAAAAATTATTTCCAAACTTTCGATCGCGCTCACAAACAATAGGCTTCTGTAGCCGACGGTCGTCTACACGTCGAAAAAGTTTAAATCGAAAAAACTTATTTTTACGACCTGTATCGAATTTCAACGAGAATCGGATATTATTCGACTTTCAAAATTAATAACTTTTTTTCAGTACACCCTGTATATTCGAAATTTTTACACAAGGTACCCCCACTATTCCTCTCTAAACTAAAAAAGTTTCAATCGTCCCACTCTAACCGTTTCCGAGAAAAAAAATCGCAAATGTGAAAATGTCGAAAGCCACGGCGGCGGCGGCGGCGGCGGCGGCGGCGACAACATACATACATTATTTTCACCGAAGCGCCGTATAACATATCGCGGTGTAGCGCGATATGTAATAAGAAAAATAAATTGCTTTAAAATTTGCAAAGTTTGACACTAAACTTTAGACACCCTGTACAATTCGTATTAATCAAACTTGGTTGACGAGACTGTTATTCCTTGTTTAATAAGTATCTTTGTATAATTTTATTAACGAGGCATTATTTTTATTTTTTATTTATTTCTAAAACCAGTGGTGCAAAACTGATATTTTTTAGTTTTTATTTTTTTTCGTCTATAATACTGAATCGATTTCAATAAAATTTTAGGGGTATGTAGGTAACTATAGGAGACACCCAAGTAAGCAAGAAAATATTATATGGCATGTAATTAAAAAAATACACCCTTATGACGTCACACTTTTTTGGAACACCCTGTATAAAAAAAATATTTTCCTGAAATGCGCCTCAAGATACAGATAAGGTCTGCAAAATATGAAAATTCTAACTTATAATTACTAAGTGAGCTATAGAAGACGGGAGGTGAGGTGCAGGACCCTGGGAGTCACCATTTGGAGGGTCATTTACAAAGTTCACATTGCTGCGGTTGGGACTCGACTCCCCGACCGTTGACACCCGGGTCTAATGCCTTGTATATCTTTTGAATAGTCAGCAATTACGTACTGAAGTTCAGCCGTTATACAGGGCGATAAACAATTTAATGAAGAAAATGTTGGAAACTGAATTTAATTGCTTAGATAAAATTAATGCAAATTTTGGTTCGCGATATTCCTCCTGCCTCAAAAAGCTGGACCCCAGTGAAAAAAAAATTAAAATTCAAAACTTATAACGCTTGTTTTTTATACAAAGAATAAAAATATTTAATCAGTCATAATATTCTTAATTTAATTTACTAACATAAGAAAACATTTCAACAATTTACACCTTCTTCGAACAGAAACAACAGATATTTTTTAACAATCTAAATTTAAACTAAGCTTGTGCTACACAAATATTTTGATACGGACTTGCCTGAACACAATAAAGCTAAACAACCAAGCTTTAGAAAGACACCGTATGGTCGTTTGACACCATAATTTTGGTTTTTGAGTTGAATGTTATATCACTGTAGTATTATAATCGTTGTTATGTCTCAATTTTTAAACAATAAGATTGACGTTAGATTGCTGCTGCTTTTTTGGTAGTTCAGTGCCTAGCAGTGTTGTGATTTCGGAAGTTTAACTCCTTTCAACTTTTTTTTTGGTATAGTTATTGGTATTTGCTTTTGGAATGGGTACTGCATAATGGTGCATAAAGATGGCAGGCCGTTTTTCTTGTGTGCCAGCTTCAGTATATCTTTCCCAATTGGTTGTTAGCTTTAGACATTGACATTATTACAGTTAATTGCTAGACATTTCTTTTCATTTTAAGCTACTCAAGAATTAAGAAAAATACACATTCAATAGGTACCTATCATTAGAAAAAATGGTAAACATATTTTATTTGATACATTAAATATATGTCTTTAACCCTCAAAATATCATTACAAATTTTTATAAGAAATGGAAATTATTATATTAAAATATGCATTTTATGTTTTAAATATTTTGCAATCAAGTCGTTTAACATAAAAATATATGTATTGAATATTTTCCATCGTTTTTCTACCGCTTAGAATTAATAATTACATGTATTACCATTACGTAAAAATATTATTATAATAACTATTACCATTTTGGACATTTTTATATTTGGATAAAAATATCCAAAAAATGCAGTTATCACAAATTACTTCATACATAACAAAATTAGAGCTATACATAGAGCAGAACTATCCATTTACAATACTAACTTTAAGCGACATATTAATATTGCCATGGGTAAAGTAGCAGACAGGGCTGGCCCTTAATATTTTACCTGCGACATGAATTATACCAATTGTTAAGATTATTATTTTCCAATTAATTTTGGGAAAAAATGGTTGAAATTACCTGTAACTTAAGCACTTAATATAAATAACTAATTATTAATATTAATAATACATAATGATATTTTATTAAGGCACTTTCAGTCACCTTTTTAGCTTTCCTGTAAGAGGTGCGCGTTATGTGTGCTAATTTTGTCTTTATATTTTAACTATTTAGTTTGCTTAGTTTAACTATTTTTTAAGTATAATGTGGCGTCCATGGACTCGCTGATGGTGCAACTAGTAGTGTCTCTTTAAAAAGAAAGCATTTATCACCCGATGCGAAAGAAATAGTCAAAAATGTATATTCATCTTTACTAAGAACAGGTTTGAATAAAAATGCTGCTTTAGCAGAAACTAGTGCTTTATTATATATATTATATATTTTCATAAAAGTAACGTATGTACTAACAGCAAAGCGTGTGCTAAATGCGGAGAAGAACATGATGTTTCCGACTGTAATAATCTGAAAAAAGAATGTAAGAATTGTTGTATTTCAAATACTCGTTTTGGTACACAGTACAATACTGAACATGCAGCATCTGATAAAGATTGTCCTTCTACTAGATACCACATTGAAGTGTTGAAGAGTAAGACTGATTATAGTTTTTAATGGTTATATTGACTCAGGATGAAATTTTACAAGAAATAACGGTCTCTAATGATGTGGAAAAAGAAATATTAGTGGACGATATTCAGATACATAACCATATTGACTGGGATAGTAAACTTATAAACATCTTACATTTGAACATCCGGAGTATCAACAAAAATATCAACGAGCTACTTCTATTACTGGAAAATTTTAAACTTCAAGCCAATGATATAATTATTTTGAGTGAATGCTTTCAAATTTTATCAACTGATCAGTGCAATGTACCAAACTATAATACATTTTACAACAAAGCAGATTACAATAAGAACGATGGAGTCTTGGTCTTGGTAAAGTCAAGTATTAATGTTGATTTTTCTTATTTTAAACTACCCATGTCTTTGGCTACAATTAGTAGAATAACTTTTCAAAAAAATAATATTTCTTTCGGGATAACAGCTGCCTATAAGCCTCCACCGATTTTAAAACATAACTTTATACATGATGTTTATGAATATCTTTATTTAAACACTAATAATAATTTTGAGATATTTGTGGGCGATATCAATATAGACATTTTAAATATTAATGATGATGATGTGACATATTATCTATCTTCTATGGCTGAACTTGGATATGTGCCGCATATAAACTCTGTGACTCGTTTAGAAACCGGTACATGTTTGGATCATATATTTGTTAATCAGAAATTGAGGTCACAAAATCTGAAACTAAACTCATTTATTCTTGATACACATATTACTGACCATAATCCGATAATGCTTAATATAAATTTTAAAAGGTCTAATGCTTCCTGTAATAACTCAAATACAAACACACCTGGTTCTATCACCAAGACCAGGCTAGATCTAAATAAATTTAAAATGCTGCTGGGTGACCAGGATTGGTCTAGTGTACTTACTGTACATAATCCTGAAGATGCAGCAAAAAATTTCTTTTTTCTATTTCATAAACATCTAAAGGAATCTACTTCTGTCTTTAGAGTTGTGTTTAAACATCCTAAGAAACTTAAAAAATGGATTACTTCTGGTCTTGTCACTTCAATTAGACATAGGGACAAAATGAAAAGGCGATTGTTAAAAAACTATAGTGCAGTATTGGAAGGCGAATACAAGGCTTATCGTAATTACCTTAATAAACTAATAAATAGGGCTAAAAATAATTACTATAAAAGTCAAATTGAAGGGAACAAAAATAATATGAAAAAAATTTATGAAATTATAAAAGACGCAACATATGCGACTTCTAACTTAAAACATAAAATTAATATACTGAATGATAAGAGTGAGAATTTTGTTTGTGATTTTGATATGGCCAATTACATTAATGAATATTTTATAAATGTAGGCGTGGAAATGGAGAAACATATTCCTACACCTGATCAGGCGTGCGCATTGGGGCCTCCGGTACAAAACTCTATGTTTCTCTCCCCTCTAACTAAACACGAATTAATTGAACATATTTCTACGCTAAAAAACAATAGTTCCTCTGGTCTCGATGGAATATCCTCTAGTTTAATAAAGTCAACTCATATTGAAATTGCCGAACCACTGCTGCACATAATTAATTTGATTTTCGAGACAGGTATTGTACCGAGTGATTTTAAGACCTCAATTATAGTTCCTATCCATAAGTCTGGAGCAGTTACTAATGTTAAGAATTACAGACCAATTAGCCTGATTAATAATTTTGCGAAGATTTTTGAGAAGAGCTTTAAAGTAAGGTTAAGTAGGTTTTTAGCAGTAAACTCAATTCTTTCCCCAAGTCAGTATGGCTTTGTTGAGGGTTGTAGTACTAATGATGCAATGTACAGTCTAGTTTCTGAAGTTGTTAGTAATTTGAATGTAGGTAATAAGTGCATGGGCTGCTTTATTGATTTGGCAAAGGCTTTTGACACTGTTCCCCATAACAAACTTATTACCGTTATGGAACACAACGGAGTGAGAGGAACTGTGTTACGGCTAGTGAAGAACTATTTGAGTGACAGATGTCAGAAAGTCAGGGTTAATGATACTTTCAGTAGTGAACTCAGGGTAAGAATTGGTGTACCACAGGGAACAGTATTGGGTCCAATCTTGTTTACCATATATATAAACTCATTATTAAAATTAAATCTAGGTGGTAAAGCTATTTCTTATGCTGACGACACTGTTATTGTCTTCAGTGGTGGTGATTGGGATGAAGTCAAAAATAAAGCGATAAGCGGGCTATCAATAGTACAAAATTGGCTGCAAACCTATAAATTGACATTAAATTTAACAAAAACTAACTATATAGCTTTCTCATTGACGGCCGCAAATAGACCCAACTATTCAAACATTTTAATTGATGGTCATGAAGTAAGGGAGGTTCCAGATATAAAATATCTTGGAATTATCTTAGATAAACATCTTAAGTGGGGAGCGCATATTGACTACATATCTAATAAAATACGCAGACTTGTGCACAGATTCTATCTTTTGAGGGAGTTCTTGAGCAGGGCTATTATTGAGGTCGTTTATAAGTCTTTTGTTGAACAGCTAATAAGATATGGTATCTTGGTGTGGGGTGGGCTGTATAATAACTGTCTATACAAGCTAAACATAGTTCAGAAATTCATACTCAAAATTATTTACAAAAAACACCGACTATATCCATCCCACTTGCTATTCTCTGACAAAATATGTAATATTAGGACTATATACATGAATACTATTTGTATGTATATTTATAAAAATGGAAATTTGTGGAATGAGGTGGCTCACATTTATAACACTCGTAATAGAGCAGATGGAAATAAACAAATACCTGTTAATTATAATAACGTTAATTTGAGATTTATCAGCTACTTAGGACCTAAGGTTTATAATATAGTGCCCCAAAAAATACGGAACTTTAGAAATAGACATAAATTTAATAAAGAATGTAAAAAATTTATTAATGGAAATTACAATACACTTAAAAGGGTATTTGATTAGTTTCAGATGATGTGGATTTTATTGATTGTTTTGCTGGTCTTTTAGTTCTAAGAATAAAAACTGCTACTTAAATAATTTATAGCGATTTTTCAGGCATATACAAGTGTTTCAACACTTAGATGCCAATATAAACTATTTATATAAGTACAATATTTTATGAAATATATTATAATAATTGTAAATTTAAATTTTGAATAAATAAATAAATAAATAAATAAAAAATTAGCTAAAATTTCTTTAACTTCGATAAAGGACATAACAATGAAACCTATTAATGCAAGAAAACAACGAAACGACGTTGGCAAATTAGGAAGTATAGACGAGAGTGATAAGGACCTATTAAGAAGAAAAATTTATGCTATGTATGAAGAACAATCTGTATATACCCACTTTAAAATCATTAAAAATTAGGCTAGCAAAAGACGAAACAAATATTTCATGCAGCTTATCAAGCCTAAGAAGAATTTTACTTCAAAGGGGTTTTAAGTATCGTGCCATTGATAAAAAACAAGTTTTAATGGAATGGGAGCGTTTACGGAAATGGCGTCTTAAATATTTGACGAGTATTAAACAGTATAGATTGGAGAATCGGCCAATTATCTACCTTGATGAAACATGGTTTGATACTCATGACACCCCAAAAAAAGGATGGAATGATTTTTCAAAAAAACCAAGGCTCCTTCGAATAAAGGCAAAAGAATTACCATCATACATGCAGGTTCAGAAAATGGATTTGTTCCAAACTGTTTGTTGCTTTCAGCCAAGAACATTGCAGATTCCTATTTCGACTACCATCAAGATACGAATGCAAAGCTTTTTGAAAAATGGTTTGAATATCGCCTTCTTAAAAATATTCCCAAAAATAGCGTTATTGTAATGGATAATGCTAGTTATCACAGTCATCAGACAAAATTAGTTCCAAATTCCAACAGCACCAAGACAGAAATTCAAAATTATATGTTAAATAATGATATATTTTTTGAAGAATCTTACAAAAAAAGAGAACTTCTTGAAGTACTAAATGCTTATCATATTGAAAAAGAATATGTGTGTGATAAACTTGCCGCCGAAAACGGTCATACAGTGTTACGTCTTCGTCTTCCTCCCTACTATTGCGTTTTTAATCCAATTGAACACACAAATTAAAATCAAATGTTAGGAGAGAAAATACTACTCCCACATTAGGTACATCTGTGGTGGAAATAATACAAAAACATTTAAATAATATTTCTAGGGACAGTTGGAAGAATTGTCTGCAACACGTGATTAAGGTGGAAAACTCTTATCTGATTCTTAGTGATAGTGTTCAACCCTTAATAATTAGTTTAGGTTTAGATGAAGATAATAGTGATAGTGAGACAGAACTGAATATACAGCGTGTCCCGAAATTAACTGACAATATTTTAAGGGCATAAAGTACATCCAAAAATAAGACTAAAATCCTATATTAATATACCTTCAAAAACGCTTCGCTATGGGACTAGAGCCCCCCGCATTGGAGCTATGACAAGCGGTTTTTTCAAAATATCTCAGAAACTGATTATGGTATAAAAACAAAATTTGACACGTTTTACCCATGACAAGACGCAATAAACGGTTTATTTAGCTTAAGTGTATTTCTTCCAGTGGCGTCCCACTGGGTAGGTAGTGACGAAAATATTGCTCTAAGTTTTTTATTTGTATAATTTTTTAACTTCAGGTGCAATTTTTAGAAGCCTTGAAGTATTTTGTTGAAAAAATGTGCTCCTGTTTCATCTCGGTAGGATTAACCATTTTCCAGTAAAATCGATTTTAAAATTTTCTTTTTTTTAAAAGCCATTGAAAAGGCTAAGGTGTTTTTTGCATATCTCAGCAAAACATGAAATTTATAAGAAGTTCTACTCGCGACAAAGCATAATATTAAAGGATGTTACTTTAAAATATTTTTCCAGGGGCGTAGGTTTTATTAAAATTAAAATTTTTTAAAAAAGCCCCGCAAATAAAAAAAATAATAATAATATTTACCTTTGGCCCAACTCCGTGCGACGCCCCTGGAAAAATATATTAAAGTAACATCCTTTAATATTATGCCTTGTCGCGAGTAGAACTTCTAATAAATTTCATGTTTTTGCTGAGATATGCAAAAAACACCTTAGCCTTTTCAACGGCTTTAAAAAAAAAGAAAATTTTAAAATCGATTTTACTGGAAAATGGTTAATCCTACCGAGATGAAACAGAAGCACCTTTTTTCAACAAAATACTTCAAGGCTTCTAAAAATTGCACCTGAAGTTAAAAAATTATACAAATAAAAAACTTAGAGCAATATTTTCGTCACTACCTACCCAGTGGGACGCCACTGGACGAAATACAGTTAAGCTAAATAAACCATTTATTGCGTCTTGTCATGGGTAAAACATGTGTCAAATTTTGTTTTTATACCCTAATTGGTTTCTGAGATATTGTGAAAAAACCGCTTGTCACAGCTCCAATTCGGGGGGCCCTAGCCCCATAGCGAACCGTTTTTGAAGGTATATTAATATAGGATTTTAGTCTTACTTTTGGATGTACTTATCCCCTTAAAATATTGTCAGCTAATTTCGGGACACCCTGTACATAGAATAGGTAAAATATTATTTGTATAGAATTAAGTATAAATAAAATAATAATATTTTTTGATTTTCCAATAATTTGTCTCCTTTATAAATAATTTATTGAATGTAGTATTGTTTTATAATGTATTTTCTTGTGTATTTTATATGTATTTTAGACTTATATGATTGTACTTGTTTTATTGGATTTTTGACGTATGTAGGTGCTGTGTAGGTATGTTAACATGAATAAATAATTTTGAAATAAGAGAATATTTTATGTATACACATAAAAACAAAATCCACCCCTGCGCCCATTCATTGTTTTTTAAACATGTTGGGACCAACACAATGGGGTTCAATCAGGTAGTTAATTTATGACAGTAAAAGCCAACGGTATATTTTGAACATTTCTTTACCAATGCATATATTTATTAGAGCTTGGAAGGGTACTCTTTATCGCTATGATCTAACTTTGCTTATTGACTTTTATTTTTTTTTGTGTAAGAAACTAAATGTATCTAAATCAATAACTATAAAGACCTATTAGTAAATAATATAGATCTATTACATTTAACCTAAAATATATACTATATCATCAAGTTCTACCAATATTGATGAATGAAGAGATGTTATAATAAATGTGTACACAAAATTTTACCTGGGCATAATTACATATCATCTTATATTTTAAACGTTATGTATGCCGGCACGCCATAAGTACCCCAGTATGTACAGTGATCAGGGTAAGTTCTTTCTGTAGATATCCTATTAACAGGAATAACCACTTTTGCTATAAAATTAGGTGTGATGTTATACGAAACATTATGAATATCTATTTTTTTTAAACAACTAAAATTGTTTAGTTTTCTGCAGTACCGTGTTTAAAGACCTTTTAATCCTATCTGAAATCTGAATATGTTAGTTTCTAGGGTCAATACAAGGGAAACTATGTTGGTTAGGTGTATACAATAACATTTAAAGCATTCCATGTGTTAGTAATGAGGAGTTAGACCTAGAGTGCTGGGTTATGTTTAATGTTCATCGATGTTTGTGGAACCCTTTTCTAGCTAATGTTTGACGTTTTGGCCAACGATGTCAGTGGTTACAAACATCGATGATTCGAGCGAATGTCCCCACACTAGTTGAACCCTAAAATTTAGTTAGAAAAATATGCAATATTGTGGGTTGATGCTCTTTTCTCTGGCTCTTAAAAGTTTTCTCCATCCTGCAACATTAAAGCTTAATTTATTTTTTATGTAGAAACATTTTTAAAGTGAACTTATTTCTGCGCACCTATAAAATCAATATTTATTATATGACTATTTTACTCACATGTATTGTACAAACATTTTTAATTTTGTTTCTCATTGCTTAAATATACAATGTGAGGGCGTCTTCGTTGACTAGAAGAAGTAATAATCCGTAGTTATCCGAGTTAAGTATAATTTCTAGTATATATATTTTTCTTAATAAGTTTACCGGCCGGTTTTTGTAAAAATAATCTAATTCCCTAATCATGTATGTCTTATTTATTTAAAATATTCTCTTTTACTTTCAAAATAAAACGTCCTATGTGAGCGAAGTGAGATAAACGGATGGCTCGGTCAAGAGGACCGTCTCTTTCGTTTTCGAGCAGCCATCCTTTCATCGATCGCATGGTTCATGGTGTGTTAGTTAGGAACCCTAATTTATGAACAAAGGTCTTGAATTTAAATTTTAGGAAGAAATGCTTCACCAATCTCGAATGTTACATGTTCTGATGTCATATTGCCTGTTCAGGATGGTTGGATATCTTGGATATTGGCTTGGTTAAGGTTAGTAAAATTTATACAGCTAGGTTTATGAAGGAGGTTAATTTTTTTTTTAACTGAAATACATGGCGGATGGTACGTTAGAGGTATATGACGAACCAGCAAACGAATCGTTCTGAAAATTTTACAACTCCGATATTTTAAATGGAACACTTTGTATTTTATTTAATTTTCTAACAACTTTTTTTAACATTATCCTATATCTATCTCTTACCTTTTCTAAAATAATCATTAAATTCCAATTTTTTTGACGGAAAACGTTAACTTTAACTTAAAATAATGTTGATATTTTTTTAAACTCTGAAATATTAAGACCCTGAGATTTGGTGGACCGTTAAATAATACCGGGGGACTTTTTATTCCATGCCCAAATCTTAGTTGCGACACACAGGGTAGTTTAAATATACAGGTTTATTTAGTTGCTTGCAAAAGTGACCATACATTTTTTTTTTAAATATTACACCCTGTATATTATCACTGATTTAAAACGGTACTTAATTGGCCCATTATTTTTGGATACCATATAATATAAGTACCTAACTAGTCCAGCCTTTGACCTATAGGCCATTATTTGTAAAAGTTTGTGGACAATTTAATTTCCATACGGTTTTTAGTAAGTATGTCATGACTTGTTTGACATAAAAAATATGTCGCTTTTGTTATTGTTGTAGTGTTTTGTTAATTATTACCGAAACATGTGCTAGCTAGTTTCACCTTTTAAGGGCCGATTTCCAAAAAAAATTACTTGTGTATTTATGCTGAGTTTCAAGAAAATCTGACAAAAAATACTTTTCCAATAGAAACTTGTTTCACCCCCTGCGGGGAAACTTTTCGTAAATGCCTAAATACATGTTTCTTTGCTTGAAGCAAAAAATTTGTTTAAAAATATTTTTCCCTAGCGGTTGCGTTGGAAACTTACCCCCCTTTATTTCTACCCCCTAGGGGCAAAATTTCCCCAACCATCAAAACACGTACTTGCTTATTTTAACAGTAGTACCAATTTTTAACAATATAGCTTAAAATTATACAGTTTTAGGTATAGGTAGTGATGGGAAAAATCGAGTTATTTCAATAACCGATTACTGAGTATTCGAGTGATTTAAAAAACCGAATGATAATCGATTGTTCACTCAAATGCTATATGAGGGGCAATTTAAAAAAAATTAATTTTTTTAATCACTTAACTTATTAAGCACATATATTTTTAGACTTCTAAAAAAAAAAAAGGTCGCCTAACTACTGATTGAAAAAACCGAGTGATCGGTTATTTTTCACTCGAATTATCCCATCACTAGGTATAGGGTACCCCCCTCAAAATAGGCCACACCCAGTTTTAAAAAATCCGTTCTTAGTGTATGATTACGTTATAAGGGGAAGACATTTTTCGAAATGTCATGATTCTATTATTAAGGGTTTAGGCTGAGCGTTGATGAGTCAGTCAGTCAATTTACAATTTTCTGTATAGATTGAGGGATTTTATTTTTCTACAGGTCATGGTGGTATGGACCAACAGTAACATTGCACGATTGCCTGTCTGCATTTTTCAGTACTGATGAATTAAAAGGAGACAACATGTATAGCTGTGAAAAGTGCAATAAATTAAGAAATGGTATTAAGTTTAGTAAGGTTGGTACAAGTTTCTAAGTATGTTTAATAAAATTCACGTAACATGATTTATTAGCAAGTACCACCTGCAAAATTTTTTTTTAGGTTTTACAGTTGCCCGAAGTACTTTGCATACACTTAAAGAGGTTTAGGCATGAGTTAATGTACAGTAGTAAGATTTCATCGGCTGTTAGTTTTCCCTTAAAGGACCTCGATATGTGGCCGTACTTGCACGGCAACAATATTTCTAAAGTAAGTACTCCACATTGGAATAAGGGGCAACGTGATTAACCTGCCCTGCCGAAAGCTCCTTTAATATGGGCATGGCATAAGGGGTTTCGCAGCGTAAAAGGGTGCTTGACCCGATTTCATTCTAAATTTATATTGACAGTCTGGCAAGCGCAATACCAAATAATGTCAATGCTGTATGTTTTGTCGATGATACGGTGGTGATCTTGGCATAAGGTATTTGAAAAGGCTAAGAGGGCTGCTACTCTCTCTCTCTCTCTCTCTCTCTCTCTCTCTCTCTCTCTCTCTCTCTCTCTCTCTCTCTCTACAGTAACAAACATTGTAGAATGTGAGGCTGATCTGTGCGATGATTTGGCGAATGGTCAATTACTACAATTACCCCCTAACAAGCTCGGCTTCAGGGGATTGGAAGAATAAGTTTATCAAAGACAACATAAACATATTTATTATATTATTAAATTTTAAATAAACTTATTATTAGCAATGAATATTATGTACCGGGTGTTCCACCTAAGGAGGTAATCGGCTATATCTCAGAAAGTAATAACACTAGCACTTTGGGAAAAAGTATATATTCATAAAAGCGGCCAAGAGAAATTGCTGGAAATTATTTTCAAGTTCGAAAAATGACCGCTAGGGGGCGTAAGAGAACTTTCAAAATAGAAATGACGATTTTCTCTTGATTTTTCCTAATAAAAATATGTTAAAAATATAAGTATTGTATTCTTCATAAAATTATGCAACTTTATGTTAGGAATCGTTTTTTTCTATTTTCAATAATAAAGTGGTGGGAGAAGGTCAAACCTTTTTTCTTTCAAACGCTGATATCTCTGCTTTGGATAAACCGATTTTATTCAACTTCGTCTTGAAAAAAAGCCCTTCTTTTCCTCTACACGTAGATCTATTCACTATACCATATTGATTCTGATGGTGGCCACTAGATGGCGTTTTTCCGTAATTCCTCAATGAATAAGGATTTTCTCAAAAAAATCAAATGTTATGATATGACTTTTTCATCATATTTTATTTTACTCTTATAAAGGCTATTAAATAGTGGAATAAAAAATCCAGGTCCGCATTTAAAATAAAAAAGTTGATGATGGTCGCTCGAATCCGAAACGTCAGATTAAAAAACTAACCCCATCAGCTTGTAGAGGAGGAAAAGTTACTAAAAGAAACTGAAAACCGCAACGTAATATCTTATGTTAAACTAGAGAAAAAACCAGTGATTTAATTGATTAATGAATGTTTTAAAAAATGGCCTATTTTTCCATATTAATTATTATTATCCCTAATTTCTCTAGTTTAACAAAATATATCACGTTGCGGTTTTCAGTTCCTTATAGCAACTTTTCCTCCTCTACAAGCTGATGGGGTTAGTTTTTTAATCTGACGTTTCGGATTCGAGCGACCATCATCAACTTTTTTATTTTAAATGCGGACCTGGATTTTTTATTCCACTATTTAATAGCCTTTATAAGAGTAAAATAAAATATGATGAAAAAGTCATATCATAACATTTGATTTTTTTGAGAAAATCCTTATTCATTGAGGAATTACGGAAAAACGCCATCTAGTGGCCACCATCAGAATCAATATGGTATAGTTAATAGATCCACGTGTAGAGGAAAATAAGGGCTTTTTTTCCAAGACCAAGTTAAATAAAATCGGTTTATCCAAAGCAGAGATATCAGCGTTTGAAAGAAAAAAGGTTTGACCTTCTCCCACCACATTATTAATGAAAATAGAAAAAAACGATTCCTAACATAAAGTTGCATAATTTTATGAAGAATACAATACTTATATTTTTAACATATTTTTATTAGGAAAAATCAAGAGAAAATAGGCATTTCTATTTTGAAAGTTCTCTTACGCCCCCTAGCGGTCATTTTTCGAACTTGAAAATGATTTCCAGCAATTTCTCTTGGCCGCTTTTATGGATATATATTTCTCCCAAAGTCCTAGTGTTATTACTTTCTGAGATATAGCCGATTACCTCCTTAGGTGGAACACCCGGTACTTTGTAAGTTACGTAATTGCCATTAATGTATGTTATTTTGTGTATACAAATTGTATATACTTTTAATTTTATAGATTGTATTTTATTGGGCAATGCCCGTTTATTTGAAAATAAATAAATAATTATTATTATTACTTGGTCCAAACGAAGCGATCGATTTCTTAAGGATATTAGGGGATTTCCTTCCACTGATTGTAAAATTAACAATTTAGAGCAATTATTATCATCCTACTTCATTTTAGTCTTTATATTAAATTCAAAAGCAGTTTTCTCAAATTTCTTAACTAAATTTAAGAAAATTTTGGAAAGAAAAGTTAAAAACTCATCGACAGAGTTTGTGAACCTTATTGAAAATATGTACATAAGTCCTTGATTCCGAATTTAATTGATTGATTGAACTAGAAAAAAATATTGTCTTGGGTTTTTATCAAGAATTAGAAAAAAATACCCTTTAATCTTTTGCAATTTCCTTACTTTTGTATTTTTGGTCACCATGGATATCCAAGACAGAATGACTCGATGCCAATTTTATTTATTTCTTATGCTAACATGCATTTTATGAGTAATATATTTTTTGTGAAAAGTCAAAAATAAAAACGTAGTGTCTCTCTCGTTTACTTATGTCGCGGATATGTTGTACATATTATACTGTTTGCAGGTATCAAGCTATGAACTGTTTTCCGTTATCTGTCACCATGGAACAGCGGGCGGGGGGCATTACACGAGCTACGCCCTCAATGGCGGACAGTGGTTTGAGTTCGACGATCAGTACGTTACAAAAGTTTCAGCGGAGAGGGTGCAAAACTGCGAGGCATATGTTTTATTTTACAGGTAAGACACCTTCCCGCCCCCACTTACAGGTCGACTCTGTACTAATCATAACGACCTTTTAGTTGGCGCCATAGAGAATTACCTTTAGATCAGCAAACAATAATCACGAAAGTGGAAAGTTTATGGCCTTGCGCATGTAAACAAAGCTATACTGGAATAGGCATGCGCACTGCAAAATTATCATTTAACGAATGGGGGAAATAAACATGTCCGGGCTTTAACATCTTGTTTGTGTGGCCTAGGCCTAGTTAGATATGTTTAAACTGATCATAATAAAATAAAATTACATATCATTACTTTATACTTACTAAAAATACAAAATACCTGGTATTTTACCCCTATTTGGGCATAATCAAATCATACAATTGTTTTTACTAGTCACTAATGGCACAAACGGGCAAGATTTTTTTAAACATTATTATGTAATTTTTCTTTTACTATACAATTCTCCCAAAATTGGCAATGAAATAAATTGATATTTTTGTAATATGTCAGATATTACATACTTAAATGAAAAGAATATGCCGACGATATTGATTTTATTTAAAATGTTAGTTAATAAAATAAAACTAAAAAAAAACAACGCGAAATAGGTTGTATTGAAGGACGTTGAGAATTTCACCGTAAATTAATTGTCAGCCGTTTGAAATTTTAACATACTTTTATTTGTTTGGCATTTCAAGATTCCTGGCACTTTTGATGTTGGAAGTGACGCTCTCTAGGTTGGGGCCATTTTCAAAAGTACATTGTACAGGTCTTATGGGACGCCACCTTTCAACTTTTTGTTATTTATCAGCTATAATCTCAAACAGAACGACGCCGCAGACTTTTTTTTACTAATCCATTTTCCCGGTAAAAAATGTGGTGTCATTCTGACATATTCATTCATTGACTTTTTTGTGCTTGTGTTTAAAAGTTACCCATTTACCTTTTTAAGTGTATTACCGAGTGCGTGTTTTAATGTATTTGTTATATTGTTACTGTTGAGAAGTGAGCCAGGTTGGTTAGTTTTATAACATAAGACAGTAGTCAACACAAATAAACCTCTGGTTGACACAAAGTTTAATTTCTACAATATAATTTAATTTAACGAGAATAACAGTCCACTCTATTTATTTGTACGAATGGAGAAAATTGGAATCGGCTAATAATTAACAGCTTGAGGTTTTAAAATTAAAGATAAACTTTTTTAGAAAAGTACAAATCAGTTCCGAAGGAATCCGACAAAAGGCTACAAAAATGGCGGAAGAAGCCGATAGAGCTACCGGAGAAATTAAACGAGCACACATTTCTAGGCAATGGATAAATAGGTAAGACTTTGGTGACTTATACACTGCCGAGCATTAAATTAGGGTTACCCCGTAATATGAAATTATTTTAGACAGGAAATAGTAGGTACCTATCGTCAGTTAAGCAAGTACATATTAGTATTGAGAATCTGAGAAATAATATTATTTCATACGTTTTAAAGTTTTTTTAGTGGTAGTATAGTTAATCAAAATAAGTAGTAAATATTATATTTTAGATTTTATTACTGTGTCGAGCCTGGTCCGATCGACAACTCGGACTTTCTGTGCCAACACGGCGCTTTCGATCCTGACAAAGAACTCGTCCTGGACCACCTGTCCATCGAGATACCTTTCGACATGTACGACTATCTGCATAAAGGATTTGGCGGTTGCCCGCCCATCGCTAACCCGCTCATCTGTCCTGCTTGCTCGGCCTTGCAGCAACGAATAGTCAATGAAATGGAGTCTTTCCTGGAGGTATGTCATCTTGCCACTTCTGTAAACGATGTTTAACTAGCTTAAGGTCAATAATACCGACTAGTAGAATAGTAAAGTAGAAAAATATTGCTTCCTTCCGTAGTTTGAATATGAATAACGTATAAATAAAAAATATTAAAAACATATTAATGCGAAAAAATTCAAATTGTTTATATTTTATTTACATAATGTGTCAATAAAATAAGACAGTGAAATTTTTAAAAAGTTGAGAAACAGTAAAATCTAAATTTAAAAAACATATAGAAATACTACACTACACGCTACATTTTAAATACAGCAAAGTTAAAAAAAAAACAGATTAAAATGCATGATGTGACAGCCTATTGAAAAGAGACCCAGTACAAGGAAGCCAGGGCCATCCTAACATATCCGAAGTTATTTGTATGTGGGTACTTCAAAGTTATTTAGGCTATCGTAAACAATTTGTTTAAATTGGGGAAAGAAAAAGTTTGGAAAAAGAAATAATATGTGGAGTTCCACAAGGATTAACATTAGGTCCATTATTATTCTTAATCTACATTACTTCCTTTTCCAAATTGAACTTAAAGCTATTTGTAGATGATACAACAATTATTTAATTGCTGCAACTTTCGCAGAAATGTATTTTATAAACAATTATTTTATTTTCAGATTAGTCGGAAGGCTCAATCCGAGCATTTGCCCCACACGCATTACTTGTCGACCTCGTGGTACCTGCAGTGGCACGCTTTCGTTCAGAAAAAGCTCCTGGAACCGCCGGGACCCGTCGACAACTCGAGAATCGATTGTGCCAATATCGACACAGACGAGGCCGCGGACGTGCCCCATGTCATCTGGGACTTTTTTCACGGTATCTACGGAGGCGGCCCGGAGATCCTCATCGAAATGGAGAGCGACGACGAGGGGAAAAAACCACAAGAGACCGACAGTGAGGCGGAGGAGGCAGACAAGGAGATGGCAGATGGACTCGTAGGGGATGGGTGGGGGGCCAGCGGCTGCAATGGTCTTAAAAGTGGTGAGTCGAGTCAATTTTCTCTTACGTCAGCGTATCAGGGCGACGAGGTAATAATAATGCTTATTAATAACATTTCTTTTAGCTAGTACCGAAGTAATGGAGATGGAAAATAGCCCAGAAAAAGAGTTACCGCCATCTACGGAACAGAAGAAAAAAGATTTGTTGCCGATGAACGTCGGAGTTGCAAGAAGGGAAGACACGGAACAACAACAAAATCAGACACCCAAACGAGGAGGGAGATATAGGAGACGAAATCACTGAAATGCCAAAAATTATAAATTACATAAAAAAAATATTGTGAACTGAGGGTCTTATACTACATACTACTTGAGAATAAAGAATACAATTTTTGAACATATTATATACTTTATACTATCTCCTTATATAAATTGTATAAAAGGCTTTGTACCGGGTGTCCCAATAAGAATGGCTCTCGGCCGTATCTCTAAGTAATTTAGTTGGCGGGTTTTCCTCAGTGTGCTTATGCTGATGAAATTAAAACTCACAACGAGAAAGTTAGAAAAAACAGACACGTACCTACTTTCGAAAACAATAGACATTTTAAATTTTTTTTATTTAAAGCCAGCCTGACTCGCTAGTCACGAGCCGCCACTGGTAGCCCGTCTAAGAAAATCGTTAATTTTTTAATAGAATTCATCTATTGCTTTGTGTACATCAGTACAATTTAGCACTAGTTCCCAGTTTTCTTTCCTGATCAAAGAATTAAAAAGCTGTTCATTCAATGTTTCAAATGTTTCTTTTATTGGTGTGGGATTTTTATTTTTTTGGTTGTTTGAGACTATTTATAATAATCATAACGGGATCATGATCAGTGAGGTCTAACTTAACGATATATGGGTTGAATTTAATCTTATTTTTATTTATGTTGAATCGGAAGTTTTAAATGCTCGGATATGCTTTTGTCGTCACCCAGGCGTTGTGACAACTCCTGAAAAATAAATAAATTATTTTTCCGACTCATATATTCATATAATTCACTTATTATGTCAAAACATCGCGACGAAAGAAATGATATGCCTTTAGTTTTTAAAAATGTGTAAGTTACAAATGTTTGCTGATGGCACCTTAATTTACATTAATGTTTTAAATATTTCTGATGGTCTTAATTCTGTGGTCTTATAATACTCTAAATTCTGAGATAAATATGTTATTAAATTGGCTAAAAGTAAATAAATTAAAATTAAATAATTCAAAAACTAAATGTATGGGTATGGGTAATAATTTAAATCGTCCAAATATAAATGTTGTAATTGATGTTGAAAAATTGGAATTAGTAAAGAGTTTTAAACATTTAGGGATAATCATTGATTCAAAATTAATTTTTTAAAATTATTTTGAAAGTATTATATCGAAGATTGCCGAAAAAGTAGGTTATTTTAAAAGAATCAGTTCTAATTTAAGTTTGTTTTGTAAAAAAACTGTATTTAATACTATTATATTACCACATTTTCTTTATTGTTCTTCCATTTCATATTATGCTAGTGAGGAAATATTTGATAAATTACAAAATTTACAAAATAAGGCAATGCGGGTTATTTTAAATTGTGACAAATATACAAAATTAATTTTATGTTGAAAAATTTAGATTGGTTGAATGTCAGAAATTTAATTTTTTATTTAGTATGTATCTTTATAAATAAAATTAAAAATAATTTATTTCCTGATTGTTAAATTTTTTTTTGTTTTTTTAATTATGACCATCATAATTATAAAACAAGAACTAATCAAAATTTTTATGTGGATAGAGTGTCTAAACCATTAGCTTATGAATCTGTTTTTTATAAAGGTTTGATAGAATATAATAATTTGGAAAATTCTATTAAATCTCAAAAATCATTAAAACTGTTTAAAAAAACCTTAAAATTACATTTAATTAAAAAACAAAATTTTTCTATTTTACTAATTTTCCCTTGAGTTATAGGCGCCAAATTTAGAAATTTTTTATGAAATAAGGTAGCAACTTCCATTTGTGTCCGTTTATCTCCATAACCAATCAGCTTCAGGGGATTGAAGAATAAGTTGATCGAAGACAACATAAACATATTTTTCTCCAAATGACGTTAAAAGCGGTCTTTTCATGACACCTGACAGGCTCAAAAGGAGTATTTTTTCTGCCTAGTCAGAAAAAGTGGACTTTTTATGCCTAGGCAGAAAAATACACCTTTTGAGCCTGTCAGGTGTCATTAAAAATTAAAATGGCTTGTTTCCTAGCCTCGGCTGCGCCTCGTTTATGAAACACTAGCCGCGTCATTAAATCTTGTGCTTTTCTGCCTAGTGAAACAAATAACTATTATTATATTATTAAATTTTAAATAAACTTATTATTATTATCTGTAGAATTGTTATTTTGTGCATTTCTGTTAAATAAACCATTTTTCTGATTATGCAATTACGAAATTCAGACGACTATAACACTGACAACTACTGTTATGCAGATAGACGACAATTTGGAGTTCAGGAGTTTTAAACAAATTGCCGAAAATTGTAAGAAAGTGGAAATCATAAAGTTAGGCCTGATTTTTTCACGGTTTTTATTTTTTTTCGTACTGAAAACGACTTTTGATCGAAACGTTGTAAACTTTAGCGGATAGAGCTCGTCAAATTGTATTTAAAAGATAATTTTTCGTTTCTTTATCTTTAATACGGAAAAAACGGCATCTTTTTTTTTTTACTATATCGACTGTAGCTTATTCAATTTTTAACAAAACCGTTTTATTTTTTTCTCAAAAAATGCGCTGATTACTTCGCAACACCTCTACTTATTCAAAATCATTAAAATATATTCGCAAAATTGAGAAAAGTCGCTTTTTTGGGTGCGGAAACAGGCAAAATTTACAAATTCTAACACCATTCACTTTTGACTAAGAGTGCCTTGATATTGATGTATCTAAATTAATTATTAATTCTAAAAATCCGGCTGTCAAAAATGGCGAAAAATGGGTGTTTTCAGCGTGACTTGCTAGAATAATAAGAACATTTCCAGATTTTAAATCGGGTGGAATATCTACCTTGAACCTTCTTCTAATTTTACTGACCAAAATATTTGCCCAAAATGTTTCAGAAATGGTTGTAATCTCGATTTTAAAGATGGCGTTTCGACATTGATAATCCGTCGCCACGTGGTAGAAGGTTATTCGACATTTCGATATTCGCAAATTTTTTTTTCGGAAACGGTTAGAGCAAAACGATTCAAACTTTCTGGACATAGAGAGGAATAGTCGGGGCACGTTCTGGGAACAATTTCAAATATACAGGGTGTACCGGAAAAAAGTTATTAAAGTCAAAGTTAAAAAATATGTTTTTTTCGTTGTAGGGCGATACAGGTGGCAAAAATCATTTTAATCGATTTAAACTTTTTCGACATGTAGACGACGTTGGGCTACAAAACACTGTTGTTTGCGAACGCGATCGAAAGTTGGGAAGTAATTTTTTTGATTTTTTTAAAATCAATGTAGGGTCATATTGGATCGTTAATAAATCGAATTGGGTGCGTCCGATATACTTTTGGTTTGGATATTCGTTTAGGTCATCTCAAATACTACTTTTTTCAAATATATTGTTCTATACCTACCTGTAATATAAAGGGTGCAAATTATAAAAAAGTAAGAATTACTATTTAATTCTTTTACGGTTTTCATTGTTTTTCGTACGGAAAACAACTTTTGATTGAAATGTAATTTACCTTAGCGGAAAGAGCTCGTCAAGCTTAAATAAATCGTATTTTTTTCATTTTTAATACGGCAAATTAAATATTCTATATTATAATTTATTTTCAAAGTGGTCGGGCCTAGTGGTAAGTAGGTATATAATAATAGGTTACGACTTGTGGTCACGATGATACCGGGTTCAATTCCAGGCCCGTCTTTTTATTTTTTTATTATTTCGTTATTTAGGTACCTATTGAAAGTTTTTTAAATTTAGGATTTTTACAGTGACAATCCTCGGTACGAAATAAACGAACTGGGGTTGTGAAAAAACTAAATTTATTTTTTATCGCGAATTGAAATGCTTTACAATAACAATTAAAGGTTGCTAACAAATGGTTTTGTCAAAAGTATGAAATTAAATGAACCAACTCGAACAGTGCCGTGCCCGAAGGGTTCGGCACAATAACATTTTCACCAATTTATCAGCTATCAATATAAGAGTAGTTTCTTTTCCTTATGTTTAAATTGATTGAATAAATATTTTTAAAGGACAAACTTGGAAAATATATCTCACATTACACCCTTTGCTGTGCGATTTTAAAGAATCGGTGCTGACAGGTTCAATGTCAATATCATAATATTAAATATCATATATTTCAGTCACGAAAAGTCGTAGCAAATCGAGCTAGACGGCATTGGAAACGGGACATCGAGCACTATACGATGCCGTCTTCAAAAACCACCTATCTATACGAGAAAACGGAAATTTTGCACCCGTTATTTTTATTTTTTAGTTTTTGTCAGTTGTTATAATGTCAATTTGGCGATATGTTCCGCAGGAAGGTGAGGCAAAAAAAGCAATAGAAAACATCGAAAAAAGAAGCTAAGAAAAATATTTTTTAAATACAAATTTTTAGTACTAATAATAGATGCACTCTCGGCTAACGATTAGCGATATGTACCCAGTCTAGTTAGAAATGGTGTGAAACTCATACAGAAAGCAGAATATTGAATAGCACTCAGATAATAAGGTAAATCTTTCATTTATCAAAGAGATCGCGTAATCAAGAACTGCAAAATAAAAAGCAATCTTGAATTGCAGGAAGGGATTTAAAACTGGTTCATCACTGCCCTAGCTCGTAATCAAATAAGCTAACTTTTTTCTGAGCTTCGAGATGGGAAATTCGGGATCAATACCTAAATCTCTAGCAAGTTTAGTGTTGTTGCTGAATCGACAAATATTTTAAAATTATCGTCAGTTCATTGGGAAACTAAATATTTTTTAAGATTATCTAAGCCTTTAATGCATTCCGCGATGTTTAATTTAGGATTTTGAAGCATTTTACTCAATACATTAATTCTTGATAATAAATCATGCCAAATTAAAATAGAACACAAAAACTTAAATGTTTCAAGACTTTTAATTATTGATTTAGCACCCATTTTTGTTTTCGTATCTCTGTTGGTATCTTCAATTAATGCCTTAAATGCGGTAATAATGTTTTTTAGCTCTAATTTTTGAGGTCTAATAGCATTAATACGACTTTCCCTTCTTGTTTCACTTAACGGTTTTAAAGTAAGAGTTTTCACGTGTTTTTTGAGTAAATCCCATCGATATGGAGACGCAGAAAAGTAATTATATACCTCTTTGTACCACATCCAAAAACACTAGAAATTTCACCACTGGCGCTGGCTGGTTTGATTGAAAATCTTTAATAAATAAATCCATTTGAAATAATTCACAAAAATATAGTTTTCTTCTTCGACGTTAATTTAAAGTTATCTTTTATAGTTTGATAAATGTCACTTTATTTTTATTTCGAGAAATTCGTAAAAAGTTTTGCTTGATTGGCAGATCTATCTTCGGCCTACGGCCGCCCCTTGTTTTGGCCGCCCGCGTGCGGTGCACGGGCTGCACACCTACTAGGATCGGCCCTGGGTATACAGGGTGTTCCTAAATTAATGCTACATCCGAAAGTAGGCGATTCTTTGGCTTATTTCATAAATAAAATGTTATATAAACATGGGACCGAAAATTCGTTTCCGAGATACCCAGGTAGCAGACGGTCGTCATTTTGACGTCGTTTTTTAGGCAGCAGTAACGTCACAATGACCAAGAGGATGACGTAAAAAAGACGTTAAAAAGACATACCTAAGTCATAGACCGTTGACGTCATATTACGACGTCAATTTTACGGCAGTTAGGTAGGTCATTTGCAACATAAAAATGACCTTTTTACGTCGAGATGTAGTCATTTTATGTCGTAAAAATTACCTTTTTACGTCGAGATGTAGTCATTTTGTGTCGTGAAAAAGACGTTTTTTCGACGATATATAGGTTTTTTGCGACGTAAATATGACGTTTTAATGCCGTAGCTATGGGCCGGCTTACCGTAAAATCTGTAGTCCAGTCTTATATCTTGAATCATGTGTGTAAAAGACGAAATTCTGCAAATTGTCTTTTGCACTACAATTTTCGTAGTTGTGTAAAACCGACCCTATTGATTTATAATGTTTCTTTTTCTGTCTACAATTATATAGTTAAAATAATAGTTGTAATTTCCTAATAGTTAATAAAAACAAGCCGACAAATAGAAATTCAAAACATTTTTTATTTCCTTATGTTTGTTAGTAACATAGATTATAGACAATTATATTTTTTAAAAATATAACCAAGTAGTATTGTTGAAACACATCAAATAACAAATGTTAATAAAAAATAAACACCCGTAAGCTTAAAGTAAGTACGTACATTTTAAGATAGATGTTATAATATAGTATTTATATTATATATAAAAATAATAAAATAACCATGGCCGGAATACATACTTTTTTACCCCAAAGTGGAGATTTAACAATATACATTAAAAATGTGATGCTGAATACAGGCGATGCACTTACTTATCGGCCACACCCCACGAAATTGTCTAACAATTAATGGCTGCTCCACCCACTGGCACACCTGATGTGATAAAATATACAGAAGCACAACGGCACAACGGAACCCACAACACAACCACAAAATATAATCTTATAGGTATTTATTTGATGAAAATGTGATCCAAAATCCAAGACACACGGTGCGTCGCCGGTCGGTCGGAGCACTGCCCTCCGTCGGCGTCGAACGCGAAGTTATTGAAAATTCAAATATGGATGAAGGTTAGAGCCTCACAGTGTTGCCAATACTTTGGAAAAAAATTCGTAGGCAAAATCAATAAATTACCGATTTTACAGAAAAAATAACCGATTTTCTCCTATGATCAAAAGTGACTTCTAAAAAATGGATTGAACACCCCCTTTTGATTCTTTTCCATCAAAAGTTACTTTTAATAAAAAAATATACAAAATTCTCCCTTTGATCAGTGTTTTTATCGTAAAATGTCCTTCAATTTTTTAAAGGTTACAATGTTTTTAACCTTTCTAAAATTATGCTAGGTTTGGGGATTGCTAATGATTTGTGACCGATTTCTGGAAAAGCAGTAAAATTATGGCAGATTCCGGTAATTACTGACCATTTGGCAACACTGCTGGAACACCACCCAACCGCCAAAAGCCTCCGCGCGAACAAGACCTAACGAGAGATAACCAAGTTAGAATGCTATCCTTTTCAAATCAAACTGTCTAAACAAAGACAGCATGATTATCTGTTTTGGTGTAGTGTTCCATGGCATGATTAATTTCCTTTCAAGAGATAATAAAAATACGCTATGAAAAGTAGTACTGTTATTTAGCACTCAAGAATTCTAAGTTTCAACTTGAATTAAATATTCGTAGAGTTTTTATAACTAATAAAATTATTGTGTACGCCTGCACACCTCACAATATAGTATATCTTTATTTAAAAATAATTTTTAGTCGCTAAATTTGCAAATTTCTTATATCAGTTTAACTACGGTACTAAGGAGTCGATTTTTATTTTAATTCTTTAAAGTTTAAAGTTTTGTGTTAATCTATAGATCATCTATATGACGGCATTGTGTTTTTTTTTTAGTCTGCAACGACCAAAATATTACATTTAAATGTCGAGTCTTTGGTGACGTCAATAGTACGGCATTATAATTACGTCATTATTACGTACCAATTTGGTAGCATGACGTCTGATGACCAATTATCCCCTAAAAATGACGGCATTTTTACGGCAGCTTGCTACCTGGGTACAGGGTGTTAACATTTGAATCGCCTACTTTCGGATGTACCATTAAGTTAGGAACACCAACACCCTTTATAATAATTTTCCATTTCGTCACTGGAATTCGTATTGCCTTTTGCCCCTTCTGATTCTTTGGGTACATTTCTAGAGGAGTGTGAAGAAGATTCTGACCATTTCTCTGTCTGTTTTCCTTTTTGCTATTCTTTTCTATATCTTCAATTCGCTTTTGTTCATAACGTAATCTTTTCCTCTCTTCTTCTTGTAGTTTTTGTTCTTTTTTTTTTTAATATGCCTTTTGCATAAGTTCAGGATGATATTTCGCGAATTGAAATGCTTTACAATAACAATTAAAGGTTGCTAACAAATGGTTTTGTCAAAAGTATGAAATTAAATGAACCAACTCGAACAGTGCTGTGCCCGAAGGGTTCGGCACAATAACATTTTCACCAATTTATCAGCTATCAATATAAGAGTAGTTTCTTTTCCTTATGTTTAAATTGATTGAATAAATATTTTTAAAGGACAAACTTGGAAAATATATCTCACATTACACCTGTCAGAGCCATTTGGCTCACTCTGTATATTTAGAATCTGGACTGTTAACAAAGTGTTGATTGTGCCTTTCAATATCAATATTGTTAATCAAAACAAAATCTTGCCACCTAAGGTATACTTTTTTATTAGTCAGTGTTTTCTAATATTTCGAAGCAAGCGGAAGTACGTCGGACGGCAAAAACATATCATATTACCGTGCCGCTGCTTATTTATGATTTTTATTGTTTAATTTCCAACACCATTCAATTTTGTTTAAACGACTAAAACTAAAAATCGTTTTTTGGTAAATAGAAGTATTTTTTGTGGATTTCGGCTTTTATTTACATCGAACCGTGTATTTTGGTAAGACGGGTAGTTTTACGTCAAAAGCACACGACATTTGGCGACCGTGACAGGACTTTGCGGTTTTTAGTGAAAAGTCGTTTGTGAATGTACCGGGTGTTGAAGAAGTGCATTGACGATCACTGGTCAAACTTTTCGCGTGTTTTGCCTGTAGTGTATCGGTAAGCGCGTGAGGTTTTGAACGAGTTTGCAGTGAAAAAATGGAGCAAAGAAGGAAACATCGTAAAGTGCTTCGCACCACCTTTACAAAATCGGTAAAAGAACTGGATGAGCTCTTATCGACGCAGGAGAAGGAAGCACGACTCATTAGAGTTTGCTTAGATATTTTAAGACAAAAAATGGATGATCTAAGCAAGGTGGATAATGAAATATATGAACTTCTCCTAAATCAAGATGCTAGCGAAGAAGATTTATTAGCAGAAATGGAGAGTAGTGACAACTATACGAGGAAGTTTACGGATCTAAATGTACGCTGTGAAGAATGTTTACAGCCAGCAGTGACAAATGCCAGGGAGGACGAGGTAAATTCTACGATATCTGGTAATAGTGTGAACAACAGCTCAGGTAGGCGTAAATTTAAGTTACCTACGTTAGAATTTAAAAAGTTTGATGGGAATATTAAAGACGGGTTGCCTTTTTGGTCACAATTTCAAAAAGTTCACGATGATACCGATATTGACTTGAACGACAAAGTTGAATATTTGATTCAAGCTATGGTACCGGGCAGTAGAGCCAAGCAACTGGTCGATAGTTTTCCCGCGACTGGAAGTAACTATACTAAAATTATAGACTGTCTGCTCTCTCGTTTCGGTCGTGATGATTTACAAATCGAAGTATATGTTCGGGAATTACTTAAATTAGTAATAAATAACACTTCGTCTGGCAATAAAATAGACCTCTCGTTTCTATATGATAAGTTAGAATCCCAGTTACGAGCGTTAGAGACACTTGGTATTCGTTCTGATAAATACGCGGCAATATTATTTCCATTGGTTGAGTCATGTCTTCCGTCAGATTTACTGAGAGTCTGGCAACGTTTGCCGGAAAATCCGGGTTCAAATACCGCGTCACAGGTTTCTATACATACTGCGGGTATTTCGACAATAGAAAATCGTCTTAAAAGCCTCATGAAATTTTTGAAAAATGAAGTCGACAATGAACAACACATTATTTTGGCAGTCGAAGGCTTCGACTTGAATAATGCGACAAATAGGGATTTAAGAAGGGGTGGCATTAATAGAACAAAAAGGTATGATGAAAACCATTCCAACGTTCCTACCGCCATGGGGTTAGTAAATTCTGAGGTGAAAAATAAATGCCTGTTTTGTCAACATTTGCACGATTCTGTGAGTTGCTTTAAAGCTCAGAAAATGAGTTACGATCAGAAAAAAGATATTTTGACTGAGAAAGGTGCATGTTTCCGTTGCCTAAAAATCGGACACCAGGCTCGGCAATGTCGAGGACGATTAAAATGCTTAGTTTGTAGCAAATCGCACGTACCTCTAATGTGTCAGGAACTCTCGGGGAGACAACCGAAAAATGAAAAATCCGATCAAAGCGGCAGTAGTGACGTTCGGCCGAGTGTTTATCAAGCACTTGCAAATAGTACAAACACACATGTTTTTTTGCAAACATTGCGCGTAAGATTGGAAAATTCCGAGAAGTCGAGATGGGTGCGCGCCTTAATAGACACTGGATCTCAGAAGACATATATTTTGCAGTCAACTGCTGAACTTTTGAAATATAGATCTAAACGGCAAATCAACATTACACATGGCTTGTTTGGAGGTGGTGAGCTGTCGCAGAAACACGATTGTTATGACGTTAAATTAAGCCATAACAACTATAGCTGCACATTTGAAGCTATGGATCAGTCGGTTATTTGTAGTGATGTTTCTTCTATATTTCATGGTCCCTGGATGGAAGAACTTCAGAAGCTAAATATCCTGATATCGGATTCACATGATCCCACACCTATAGAACTGTTAATAGGTGCCGATATTGCAGGGAAACTATATACTGGCAAAAGACATGTTTTGAAATGCGGATTGGTAGCTGTTGAAACCCTACTGGGCTGGACTTTAATGGGCAAGATACCTCTGGAAAACTCTTACAATTTATCGATGACCTCTATTTCACTTTTTGCAAAAAATACATCGATTAGTAAACTTTGGGAGCTAGACGTGCTAGGAATAAATGATCCTGGAGAAAAGAAGAACCGTGAAGAAACGGCGTTAGCAGCAAAAGAACTTTTTTTAGAAACGGTTACCAATAACTCCGATGGTCGCTATGAAGTTAGACTGCCGTGGTTGGAAGAACATCCAGCGTTGCCAAACAACTATCAGGTGGCTAAGAAGAGGTTAGACAACACTGTGAAGAAAATTACCAACGACTGATATTTTGAAGCATACGACCAAATTTTTAAAGATTGGCTAAACGAAAATATTATTGAAGAGGTTTTTGAGGAACAGCCAAGTAAAAATGTTCACTACTTACCTCACAGGCCGGTGATCAAACCAAGCAGCACGTCTACAAAAATAAGACCAGTTTTTGATGCCTCAGCTAAGGAAAGAGATAGCCCTTCTCTAAACCAGTGCCTTGAGAAGGGGCCAAACTTAATTGAATTAATTCCTACCATTTTGTTAAGATTTAGGGAACAGAAAATAGGTGTAGTTTCTGATATCCGCAAAGCATTTTTACAGATTGGTATACATGAAGCGGATAGGGATTTTCTTCGTTTCCTATGGTTTGATGATAAGGGTGAACAAAAGGTGTATCGTCATCGTCGGGTAGTGTTTGGAATCAGCAGCAGCCCATTTCTGTTAGGAGCTACATTGGAACATCATTTGTCAAAGATGTTAGAAAAGTGTGACTCTGAGCTTCAGCGTTTTTCAAAGGAAACAATCCTAAAACTGTCACACAGTTTTTATGTTGATAACTGTGTAGCAAGCGTGGCAAATGAAGAAAAGTTAAGAACATTTATAGAAGAGTCAAGTATTGTAATGGCTGAAGGAAAGTTTGACCTGAGAGGGTGGGAGTATACGCACCAAGTCCAGGATGACACCCTTGATGCTTCTAACCCCGTGTTGGGAATGAAATGGAATAAACAAGATGATACTTTGTGCATAAACCAGGATGATATAAACATGGAATCCTTTTAAGTAAACCTGTAACGAAGAGGATGATGCTTTCTCAAGCACAACGAGTGTTCGATCCTATAGGTTATACTTGCCCCGCTACGTTAATACCAAAGCTGCTGTTGCAAAAAACATGGGAAAAGCAGTTGACTTGGGATATGCCTGTAGACCCCGTGACTGAAACACATTTTCGAAACTGGCTTAAGGAGTTGCCATACTTATCAGCTATTAAACTTCCTAGGTGGATAAATGCAGGCCCTAAAGAAGCCAAACAATGGACATTACATACATTTTGTGATGCAAGTAAGGATGCCTTTTCTGCAGTTGTTTTTTTAAAAGGTGTTCAGGATGGCGCTGTATTTGTGCGTCTTTTAGCAGCTAAATCGAGAGTAGCCCCTTTAAAAAAGCTGTCAATACCTCGTCTTGAATTAATGGCTGCTGTTATTGCTGTTCGGTTATATTCCGGTATCGCAGAAAATCTTAAAATTAAAGTAGAAAGTTTTTTCTGGAGCGACTCAACGACAGTGCTTTCTTGGATCAAAAGAGCAGAAGAATGGTCGGCATTTGTTTGGAATCGTGTAGCAGAGATTCGTAAAGTATCTGCAAGTGAAAACTGGCACCATGTTCCTGGTGTATTAAACCCAGCTGACCTTCCATCCCGAGGTTGTTCTGTCAAACAATTGCTTGAATCAAAATGGTGGGAGGGTCCGCGATGGCTTTATGAAGATTCATTGTCTTGGCCAAAATATAATCTTAATTATAACGAAGAGGAGATTAATAAAGAAAAACGAAAAAGGCTAGTTACGGCTCTAGTAAACTGTGAACAAAATGTCATGACGTCAGATGATTGGCATTTGAGTTATTTTTCTCAATATTTGAAGACTCTACGAATGTGCGCATGGATGCTTCGATTTATATACAATACTAGAAACAAGGACAAGCGCAAAGGAGAGCTTAGTTGTGAAGAGATTAATCAGGCTGAAATTCTGGTGCTCAGACTAGTGCAACAGGAGTCTTTTGTGGACAAAAATGAAAAAACACTCTGCGGTTTGGAAGCTTTTAAAGACAATACTGGTTTAATCCGAATAAAATCCCGTGTCAGCAACAGAAATGATAGTGAAAATTTCCGTTTTCCCATCGTTTTACCCACCAGGCATTCAGTGGTGAATCGACTCATATTTAGAGAACATGTTAAGTCGTGTCATATAGGTGCACAGGGACTGATGAGTATTCTCCGTGAAAACTACTGGATTTTAGGCGGTCGACGGGCTATAAAATCTGCAATTAAAAGTTGTGTCGTCTGCAAAAGATACAATGCGAAGCCGTTTAGTGCGAGTTCTCCACCATTACCGATCGATCGAGTACGAGACGCAGTAGCGTTCGAAATAACTGGTGTTGACTTTGCGGGCCCTCTGTATCTTAAGACTGGAGAAAAGGTATGGATATGTCTCTTTACTTGTGCCGTATATCGTGCTGTACATCTTGAACTTTGTACTTCATTATCGGTGGTCAATTTTATGCAAGCTCTTCGGCGGTTTATTGCCAGACGAGGTCGACCGAAGACTATATATAGTGATAATGGGACAAATTTCGTCGGTACCGATAACGCGTTCTCACGTGTGGACTTTCAGAAAATTGCCGAAAACAGTAGTGCCGAGCGCATCCAGTGGCGATTTAATCCATCAACGGCCGCATGGTGGGGCGGTTTTTGGGAGCGACTTGTGGGCGTTTTGAAACAACTCTTACGTAAAGTGTTAGGACGCGCCTGCCTAGATTATGAAAATCTGGCAACTGTTATTTGTGACTGTGAGTCAGTCATAAATTCTAGACCACTTACTTGCCAATCTACGAGATCCGACGAACTAGTGCCTCTTACACCAGTTATGTTTCTCAGAGAACAGACAATGAGTGATGTTCCAGACTGTGATGCCGTTGATCGCAATTCTCTGACCAGAAAGATGTCACATAGGCAAAAGTTGTTAGATGATCTTCGAAGAAGATTCCGCAATGAATATTTAGGCCAATTAAAATTATGGTCTAAAAGAGGTACGAGCGAATCAATCAAGGTGGGAGAAGTGGTGTTTGTCGGCAATGATCAAGACAAACGTGTAAACTGGCCTCTTGGTCGGGTGCTCGAGCTTATTCCCGGACACGATGGTCAGGTTCGACTGGTTAAGGTCGTTACAGAGAGGGGTCAATTTATGAGGCCAATACAGCGTCTATATCCCTTGGAGTGTGTAGCAGATTCCAATCAGATGGATGGTGACAAGGCTGAGTTAGAGACTTTCAATAATCGAGATCTACCCTCAAAAGACAAAGGTGAATGTGCGGAAGCAATTGTGCTCAAATGTGATAACGAAGACGCGGATACGGGAGTGTCTAAAAGCAGAGTACTCGAATCGAAAACAAGTGTTACGCGGAGTGGTCAAAAAGTCAAAACCCCAGTCAGGTATCCTGACTGCTGATAAACTGAATTTCATTTTATTTCCTTTTTAGTGTGTTATTTTAATTTTTGTTTTGTTATTTTAGATATTTGTTTTGCGAATGATTTTGATGTCTCTGATAAGTTTATGAGTCACGTTTATTTCTTTTAAACATGCCTCAGGTGGGAGGATGTCAGAGCCATTTGGCTCACTCTGTATATTTAGAATCTGGACTGTTAACAAAGTGTTGATTGTGCCTTTCAATATCAATATTGTTAATCAAAACAAAATCTTGCCACCTAAGGTATACTTTTTTATTAGTCAGTGTTTTCTAATATTTCGAAGCAAGCGGAAGTACGTCGGACGGCAAAAACATATCATATTACCGTGCCGCTGCTTATTTATGATTTTTATTGTTTAATTTCCAACACCATTCAATTTTGTTTAAACGACTAAAACTAAAAATCGTTTTTTGGTAAATAGAAGTATTTTTTGTGGATTTCGGCTTTGATTTACATCGAACCGTGTATTTTGGTAAGACGGGTAGTTTTACGTCAAAAGCACACGACAACACCCTTTGCTGTGCGATTTTAAAGAATCGGTGCTGACAGGTTCAATGTCAATATCATAATATTAAATATCATATATTTCAGTCACGAAAAGTCGTAGCAAATCGAGCTAGACGGCATTGGAAACGGGACATCGAGCACTATACGATGCCGTCTTCAAAAACCACCTATATATACGAGAAAACGGAAATTTTGCACCCGTTATTTTTATTTTTTAGTTTTTGTCAGTTGTTATAATGTCAATTTGGCGATATGTTCCGCAGGAAGGTGAGGCAAAAAAAGCAATAGAAAACATCGAAAAAAGAAGCTAAGAAAAATATTTTTTAAATACAAATTTTTAGTACTAATAATAGATGCACTCTCGGCTAACGATTAGCGATATGTACCCAGTCTAGTTAGAAATGGTGTGAAACTCATACAGAAAGCAGAATATTGAATAGCACTCAGATAATAAGGTAAATCTTTCATTTATCAAAGAGATCGCGTAATCAAGAACTGCAAAATAAAAAGCAATCTTGAATTGCAGGAAGGGATTTAAAACTGGTTCATCACTGCCCTAGCTCGTAATCAAATAAGCTAACTTTTTTCTGAGCTTCGAGATGGGAAATTCGGGATCAATACCTAAATCTCTAGCAAGTTTAGTGTTGTTGCTGGATCGACAAATATTTTAAAATTATCGTCAGTTCATTGGGAAACTAAATATTTTTTAAGATTATCTAAGCCTTTAATGCATTCCGCGATGTTTAATTTAGGATTTTGAAGCATTTTACTCAATACATTAATTCTTGATAATAAATCACCAATTATCCCCTAAAAATGACGGCATTTTTACGGCAGCTTGCTACCTGGGTACAGGGTGTTAACATTTGAATCGCCTACTTTCGGATGTACCATTAAGTTAGGAACACCAACACCCTTTATAATAATTTTCCATTTCGTCACTGGAATCCGTATTGCCTTTTGCCCCTTCTGATTCTTTGGGTACATTTCTAGAGGAGTGTGAAGAAGATTCTGACCATTTCTCTGTCTGTTTTCCTTTTTGCTATTCTTTTCTATATCTTCAATTCGCTTTTGTTCATAACGTAATCTTTTCCTCTCTTCTTCTTGTAGTTTTTGTTCTTTTTTTTTTTAATATGCCTTTTGCATAAGTTCAGGATGATATTTCAATATTTTACTGCAGGACATCTCTGAAATAAAAACACATTCCAGTAGCTGACATACAATTTTCTAATACCTGATACATGTGTCAGCCTTTGGTATTTGATGTTGTGTATAGTTTTTGAATTTTGTTTAGAGTTTGAACCTATTATATACATACAGTGTCACCATTAAAGTCCGCACCACATGGAACTTTTTTTTATTAATGAGGTTAGTTAAAATTAAATATCAGCAATCGCTTTTGCTTCAAATTAGACTAAAAATAATATATTTAATTGTCACCATCTGTCATTCGGTATCTGTCAAAAATGACATTTTTGTCAAAAAATGCTGAAAAATGGCATTGTTTTACCGAATTTCAAAAAATGTTATTAGAAAAAGTTGTTTCTAGTACAATTTTAGGCCTGAATACAAAGTTTCAGATATCTAGCGCAAAGTTGAATTTTTTGCCATTTTTTTAAAGTAACTTTTTTTTTATATAATGTAAGTTGGCTTAATGGATTTTAAACTATTTGTTTATACCATGCTTAATAATTTATTTAGTTTGTATGCATATTTTTTCACTAGAATACCATTTTTTTTTTCGAAATATAGAATTAGAGGCAAAAAAAAAATTACACGGTTGGTGCAGAGTTATCATAATTTAAAAATTTTAACAGATAGACGTCATATGTTCTATTTTTTTGATAGTACATACACGTCAAAAGTTTAAAAAACTTATAATTAAATTCCCAGATATCAAATTTCAAATGACAAATTCGATTAATTAATATTTCATAAAAATGTTATTTTATACTAAATATAATTTATTATAACTATTATTATTAGGAGGAAGGAACAAAAAGGAACATTAATAATAATTTTAAATAGGTAACACAAAAGCAATATAAATTTCACATTTTATTGTGACGTCCTCCTAATAATGATAGTTATAATAAATTATAATTAGTATAAAATAACATTTTTATAATATGTATATTAAATAATATAATTTGTCATTTGAAATTTTTGAACTAATCTGATATCTGGGAATTTAATTATAAGTTTTTTAAACTTTTTACGTGTATGTACTATCAAAAAAATAGAACATATGACGTCTATCTGTTAAAATTTTTAAATTATGATAACTTTGCACCAACCATGTAATTTTTTTTTGCCAGTATAATTCTATATTTCGAAAAAAAATGGTATTCTAGTGAAAAAATAAGCATACAAACACAATAAATTATTAAGTATGATATAAACAAATAGTTTAAAATCCATTAAGCCAACTTACATTATATAAAAAAAAAGTTACTTTCAAAAAATGGCAAAAAATTCAACTTTGCGCCAGATATCTGAAAGTATTCAGGCCTAAAATTGTACTAGAAACAACTTTTTCTAATAACATTTTTTGAAATTCGGTAAAACAATGCCATTTTTCAGCATTTTTTGACAAAAATGTCATTTTTGACAGATACCGAATGACAGATGGTGACAATTGAATATATAATTTTTAGTCTAATTTAAAGCAAAAACGATTGCTGATATTTAATTTTAACTAACCTCAATAATAAAAAAAAGTTCCATATGGTGCGGACTTTAATGGTGACACGACTGTATATTGGAAAAATAATCATTGAGATACACTCCAATAGCTGACACCCTTATTTCTTTACTTTGTGTTTAAAAATATGCAATTATATAGTGCGTTCGGTTAATGCAAATCTGTCTCCTCGGTCTGCTCATTGGTGCAGTGTTGCGTTCGTTTATTAGATCTATGACCTCGGGTGTAACTGCTCGGCGTTCGATATTTGAAAAATCGAGCACTCGGAGTTACCTCGTACCGCCTCACCTAAAAATATGGAGCTAACGGAGCAAACTAATTGAATTTGTGTTTTGACAGCAAATTTGGAAATTTGTTTTACCTAACCTAACATACAAAATCAAACATAATTCCCGTACCGAAATCATTCCAAATTGGACAAACACCAGATCATAACTAAAAGTTCTTTTTCCAACGGTATTGATGGATGTCCTTTGTGAGTTGCTTCGGGAGGCAAAATACTGTGCACTTTTTGCAATAGAACTTCAAAAGTTTCCGGTGTTATACGAAAATTATATTGAAATTGTTTGTCAGAGAATGCTGGGACAATATTTTCGGCATAGCCATCAACTTTTGTAATCGAACAGCTTTCTTCCTCGTCGCTATCATCATCAAACATCATTATTTGTGCTCCCCTTAAGTGCCACAGCAATTTTCAGCTAGAATATTTTCCATTTTCGTCTCTTCAAACCACAGGTTAATTTTATATTTTATGTCAGATGGAACATGGAACTCGACAAACTCTTAAAAGGGTTCGGTAAATACTACGCGATCGTTTAGCCCGAATATCACGTGACATTAAATCTGCATCTGCTCGCTCTGCTCGACCTTTTCAAAACCGAACGCACTTATTATAGGTATTAGGATTATGTTAACCCTTTATTAGTTATCAGAGGTTATTATTTAAAACAAAACTATTATATAAACTTACCTCAATGTTCACTACGAAAAGTATACAAATTCTTAGGGATATTGTTAAGGAATAAGGAAAAATAAATGCTTTTTTCGTTCTTTTCATACTCGAATTATTTTTCGACGGTCTTTAGTGCATTTTAAAATAAACGTTTTTTTCGTTTAGTGCATTTTAAACTTTTTTTTTTAAAATATCAAAAATAAAATAGAATTAAAAAAAAAATGTTTTTTTGTTCTTTTCATACTCGAATTATTTCCCGACGATCTTTGGTGCATTTTAAACTTTTTTTTTAATATCAAAAATAAAATATTTCCGGACGTCTGCGATCAAAATAAAGGTTTTTTTCGTTCTTTTCATACTCGAATTATTTCCCGACGGTCTTTAGTGCATTTGAAAATAAATGTTTTTTACGTATAGTGCATTTTAAACTTTTTTTTAAAAAATATCAAAAATAAAATTTAATAAAAAAATAATTTTTTTTTTCGTTTAGTGGATTTTAAACTTTTTTTTTTAAAAATATCAAAAATAAAATTTAATAAAAAATAAATGTTTTTTCGTTCTTTTCATACTCGAATTATTTTTCGACGATCTTAAGTGCATTTTAAAATAAATGTTTTTTTCGTTTAGTGCATTTAAACTTTTTTTAAAAAAATATCAAAAACAAAATAATATATTAAAAAATAAATGTTTTTTTTCGTTTAGTGCATTTTAAACTTTTTAAAAAAAAAACAAAAATAAAATTTAATAAGAAAATAAATGTTCTTTTCGTTCTTTTCATACTCGAATTATTTTTCGACGGTCTTTAGTGCATTTTAAAATAAATGTTTTTTTCGTTTAGTGCATTTTAAACTTTTTTTTTTTAAAATATCAAAAATAAAATTTAATAAAAAATATTTTTTTTTTCCGTTTAGTGGATTTTAAACTTTTTTTTTTTGAAATATCAAAAATAAAATTTAATAAAAAATAAATATTTTTTTCGTTCTTTTCATACTCGAATTATTTTTCGACGGTGCATTTTAAAATAAATGTTTTTTCCGTTTAGTGCATTTTAAACTTTTTTTAAAAAAATATCAAAAATAAAATAATATAATAAAAAATAAATGTTTTTTTCGTTCTTTTCATACTCAAATTATTTCCCGACGGTCTTTAGTCCATTTTAAAATAAATGTTTTTTCGTTTAGTGCATTTTAAACTTTTTTTTTAAATATCAAAAATAAAATAGAATAAAAAAAAAGTTATTTTTGTTCTTTTCATACTCGAATTATTTCCCGACGATCTTTAGTGCATTTTAAACTTTTTTTTTTAAATATCAAAAATAAAATAGTTCCGGATGTCTGCGATCAAAATAAAAGTTTTTTTCGTTTAGTGCATTTTAAACTTTTTTTTAATAAATATCAAAAATAAAATATTTACGGACGTCTGCGATCAAAATAAAGGTTTTTTTCGTTCTTTTCATACTCGAATTATTTCCCGACGGTCTTTAGTGCATTTTAAAATAAATGTTTTTTTCCTTTAGTGCATTTTAAACTTTTTTTTAAAAAATATCAAAAATAAAATTTAATAAAAAATAATTTGTTGTTTCGTTTAGTGGATTTTAAACTTTTTTTTAAAAAATATCAAAAATAAAATTTAATAAAAAATAATTTTTTTTTTTCGTTTAGTGGATTTTAAACTTTTTTTTTTAAATATCAAAAATAAAATTTAATAAAAAATGTTTTTTTTTTCGTTTAGTGGATTAAACTTTTTTTAAAAAATATCAAAAATAAAATTTAATAAAAAATAATTTTTTTTTCGTTTAGTGGATTTTAAACTTTTTTTAAAAAAATATCAAAAATAAAATTTAATAAAAAATAATTTTTTTTTCGTTTAGTGGATTTTAAACTTTTTTTAAAAAATATCAAAAATAAAATTTAATAAAAAATAATTTGTTTTTTCGTTTAGTGGATTTTAAACTTTTTTTTTTAAAAATATCAAAAATAAAATTTAATAAAAATTGTTTTTTTTTTGTTTAGTGGATTCTAAACTTTTTTTAAAAAATATCAAAAATAAAATTTAATAAAAAATGTTTTTTTTTGTTTAGTGGATTTTAAACATTTTTAAAAAAATATCAAAAATAAAATTTAATAAAAAATAATTTTTTTTTCGTTTAGTGGATTTAAAACTTTTTTTAAAAAATATCAAAATTAAAATTTAATAAAAAATAATTTGTTTTTTCGTTTAGTGGATTTTAAACTTTTTTTTTTAAAAATATCAAAAATAAAATTTAATAAAAATTGTTTTTTTTTTGTTTAGTGGATTCTAAACTTTTTTTAAAAAATATCAAAAATAAAATTTAATAAAAAATGTTTTTTTTTGTTAAGTGGATTTTAAACATTTTTAAAAAAATATCAAAAATAAAATTTAATAAAAAATGTTTTTTTCGTTCTTTTCATACTCGAATTATTTCCCGATAGTCTTTAGTGCATTTTAAAATAAATTGTTTTTTCGTTTATTGCATTTTAAACTTTTTTTTTTAAAATATCAAAAATAAAATTTAATAAAAAATGTTTTTTTTTTCGTTTAGTGGATTTTAAACTTTTTTTTTAAAAAATATCAAAAATAAAATTTAATAAAAAAATTTTTTTTTCGTTTAGTGAATTTTAAACTTTTTTTTAAAAAAATATCAAAAATAAAATTTAATAAAAAATAATTTTTTTTGAATTATTTCCCAACATCTTTAGTGCATTTTAAAATAAATGTTTTTTTTCGTTTAGTGCATTTTAAAATTTTTTAAAAAAAATATCAAAAATAAAATTTAATAAAAAATATGTTTTTTTCGTTCTTTTCATACTCGAATTATTTCCCGACAGTTTTTAGTGCATTTTAAAATAAATGTTTTTTTCGTTTAGTGCATTTTAAACTTTTTTTTTAAAAATATCAAAAATAAAATTTAATAAAAAATGTTTTTTTTTTCGTTTAGTGGATTTTAAACTTTTTTTTTTAAAAATATCAAAAATAAAATTTAATAAAAAATAATTTTTTTTTCGTTTAGTGGATTTTAAACTTTTTTTAAAAAATATCAAAAATAAAATTTAATAAAAAATAATTTTTTTTTCGTTTAGTGGATTTTAAACTTTTCTTAAAAATATCAAAAATAAAATTTAATAAAAAATGTTTTTTTCGTTCTTTTCATACTCGAATTATTTCCCGACAGTCTTTAGTGCATTTTAAAATAAATGTTTTTTTCGTTTGGTGCATTTTAAACTTTTTTTTTTAAAATATCAAAAATATTATTTAATAAAAAATGTTTTTTTTTCGTTTAGTGGATTTTAAACTTTTTTTTTTTAAATATCAAAAATAAAATTTAATAAAAAATAATTTGTTTTTCGTTTAGTGGATTTTAAACTTTTTTTTTTTTAAATATCAAAAATAAAATTTAATAGAAAATATGTTTTTTTCGTTCTTTTCATACTCGAATTATTTCCCGATAGTCTTTAGTGCATTTTAAAATAAATGTTTTTTCGTTTATTGCATTTTAAACTTTTTTTTTTAAAATATCAAAAATAAAATTTAATAAAAAATGTTTTTTTTTTCGTTTAGTGGATTTTAAACTTTTTTTTTTTAAAATATCAAAAATAAAATTTAATAAAAAATATTTTTTTTTTCGTTTAGTGGATTTTAAACTTTTTTTTTTAAAAATATCAAAAATAAAATTTAATAAAAAATAATTTTTTTTTCGTTTAGTGGATTTTAAACTTTTTTTTTTAAAAATATCAAAAATAAAATTTAATAAAAATTGTTTTTTTTTTTGTTTAGTGGATTCTAAACTTTTTTTAAAAAATATCAAAAATAAAATTTAATAAAAAATGTTTTTTTTTGTTAAGTGGATTTTAAACATTTTTAAAAAAATATCAAAAATAAAATTTAATAAAAAATGTTTTTTCGTTCTTTTCATACTCGAATTATTTCCCGATAGTCTTTAGTGCATTTTAAAATAAATTGTTTTTTCGTTTATTGCATTTTAAACTTTTTTTTTAAAAATATCAAAAATAAAATTTAATAAAAAATGTTTTTTTTTTTTCGTTTAGTGGATTTTAAACTTTTTTTTTAAAAAATATCAAAAATAAAATTTAATAAAATTTTTTTTTTTTTCGTTTAGTGAATTTTAAACTTTTTTTTTTAAAAATATCAAAAATAAAATTTAATAAAAAATAATTTTTTTTGAATTATTTCCCAACATCTTTAGTGCATTTTAAAATAAATGTTTTTTTCGTTTAGTGCATTTTAAAATTTTTTTAAAAAAATATCAAAAATAAAATTTAATAAAAAATAATTGTTTTTTTCGTTCTTTTCATACTCGAATTATTTTTCGACGGTCTTAAGTGCATTTTAAAATAAAAGTTTTTTTCGTTTAGTGCATTTTAAACTTTTTTTTAAAAAATATCAAAAATAAAATAATATAATAAAAAAGAAATGTTTTTTTTCGTTTAGTGCATTTTAAACTTTTTAAAAAAAAAAAAAACAAAAATAAAATTTAATAAAAAATAAATGTTCCTTTCGTTCTTTTCATACTCGAATTATTTTTCGACGGTCTTTAGTGCATTTTAAAATAAATGTTTTTTTCGTTTAGTGCATTTTAAACTTTTTTTTTTTAAAATATCAAAAATAAAATTTAATAAAAAATATTTTTTTTTCCGTTTAGTGGATTTTAAACTTTTTTTTTTTTAAATATCAAAAATAAAATTTAATAAAAATAAATGTTTTTTTCGTTCTTTCCATACTCGAATTATTTTTCGACGGTCTTTAGTGCATTTTAAAATAAATGTTTTTTCCGTTTAGTGCATTTTAAACTTTTTTTAAAAAAATATCAAAAATAAAATAATATAATAAAAAATGAATGTTTTTTTCGTTCTTTTCATGCTCGAATTATTTCCCGACGGTCTTTAGTCCATTTTAAAATAAATGTTTTTTTCGTTTAGTGCATTTTAAACTTTTTTTTTTAAAATATCAAAAATAAAATAGAATAAAAAAAAAGTTATTTTTGTTCTTTTCATACTCGAATTATTTCCCGACGATCTTTAGTGCATTTTAAACTTTTTTTTTTAAATATCAAAAGTAAAATTTAATAAAAAATAATTTGTTTTTTCGTTTAGTGGATTTTAAACTTTTTTTAAAAAAATATCAAAAATAAAATTTAATAAAAAATAATTTTTTTTTCGTTTAGTGGAGTTTAAACTTTTTTTTTTAAAAATATCAAAAATAAAATTTAATAAAAAATGTTTTTTTTTGTTTAGTGGATTTTAAAATTTTTTTAAAAAATAGCAAAAAAAAATTTAATGAAAAATAATTTTTTTTTTCGTTTAGTGGATTTTAAACTTTTTTTTAAAATATCAAAAATAAAATTTAATAAAAAATATGTTTTTTTCGTTCTTTTCATACTCGAATTATTTCCCGACAGTCTTTAGTGCATTTTAAAATAAATGTTTTTTTCGTTTAGTGCATTTTAAACTTTTTTTTAAAAAATATAATAAAATTTAATTAAAAATAATTTGTTTTTTCGTTTAGTGGATTTTAAACTTTTTTTTTTAAAATATCGAATATAAAATTTAATAAAAAATAATTTTTTTTTTCGTTTAGTGGATTTTAAACTTTTTTTTTAAAATATCAAAAATAAAATTTAATAAAAAATGTTTTTTTTTTCGTTTAGTGGATTTTAAACTTTTTTTAAAAAATGTCAAAAATAAAATTTAATAAAAAATAATTTTTTTTTTGTTTAGTGGATTTTAAACTTTTTTTAAAAATATCAAAAATAAAATTTAATAAAAAATATGTTTTTTTCGTTCTTTTCATACTCGAATTATTTCCCGACAGTCTTTAGTGCATTTTAAAATAAATGTTTTTTTCGTTTAGTGCATTTTAAACTTTTTTTTAAAAAATATCAAAAATAAAATTTAATAAAAAATGTTTTTTTTTTTCGTTTAGTGGATTTTAAACTTTTTTTAAAAAATATCAAAAATAAAATTTAATAAAAAATAATTTTTTTTTCCGTTTAGTGGATTTTAAACTTTTTTTTTTTTAAATATCAAAAATAAAATTTAATAAAAAATAAATGTTTTTTTCGTTCTTTTCATACTCGAATTATTTTTCGACGGTCTTTAGTGCATTTTAAAATAAATGTTTTTTCCGTTTAGTGCATTTTAAACTTTTTTTAAAAAAATATCAAAAATAAAATAATATAATAAAAAATGAATGTTTTTTTCGTTCTTTTCATACTCGAATTATTTCCCGACGGTCTTTAGTTCATTTTAAAATTAAAAAATTTTTCGTTTAGTGCATTTTAAACTTTTTTTTTAAAATTATCAAAAATAAAATAGTTCCGGATGTCTGCGATCAAAATAAAAGTTTTTTTCGTTTAGTGCATTTTAAACTTTTTTTAATACATATCAAAAATAAAATATTTACGGACGTCTGCGATCAAAATAAAGGTTTTTTTCGTTCTTTTCATACTCGAATTAGTTCCCGACGGTCTTTAGGCATTTTAAAATAAATGTTTTTTTCGTTTAGTGCATTTTAAACTTTTTTTTAAAAAATATCAAAAATAAAATTTAATAAAAAATAATTTTTTTTTTCGTTTAGTGGATTTAAAATTTTTTTTTTAAAATATCAAAAATAAAATTTAATAAAAAATGTTTTTTTTTTGTTTAGTGGATTTTAAACTTTTTTTAAAAAATATCAAAAAAAAAATTTAATGAAAAATTAATTTTTTTTTTCGTTTAGTGGATTTTAAACTTTTTTTAAAAATATCAAAAATAAAATTTAATAAAAAATGTTTTTTTCGTTCTTTTCATACTCGAATTATTTCCCGACGGTCTTTAGTGCATTTTAAAATAAATGTTTTTTTCGTTTAGTGCATTTTAACCTTTTTTTTTTAAATATCAAAAATAAAATTTAATAAAAAATAATTTTTTTTTCGTTTAGTGGATTTTAAACTTTTTTTTAAAATATCAAAAATAAAATTTAATAAAAAATATGTTTTGTTTCGTTCTTTTCATACTCGAATTATTTCCCGACGGTCTTTAGTGCATTTTAAAATAAATGTTTTTTTCGTTTAGTGCATTTTAACCTTTTTTTTTAAAATATCAAAAATAAAATTTAATAAAAAATAATTTTTTTTTCGTTTAGTGGATTTTAAACTTTTTTTTAAAATATCAAAAATAAAATTTAATAAAAAATATGTTTTGTTTCGTTCTTTTCATACTCGAATTATTTCCCGACGGTCTTTAGTGCATTTTAAAATAAATGTTTTTTTCGTTTAGTGCATTTTAACCTTTTTTTTTAAAATATCAAAAATAAAATTTAATAAAAAATAATTTTTTTTTCGTTTAGTGGATTTTAAACTTTTTTTTAAAATATCAAAAATAAAATTTAATAAAAAATATGTTTTGTTTCGTTCTTTTCATACTCGAATTATTTCCCGACGGTCTTTAGTGCATTTTAAAATAAATGTTTTTTTCGTTTAGTGCATTTTAACCTTTTTTTTTTTAAATATCAAAAATAAAATTTAATAAAAAATAATTTTTTTTTCGTTAGTGGATTTTAAACTTTTTTTAAAAATATCAAAAATAAAATTTAATAAAAAATATGTTTTTTTCGTTCATTTCATACTCGAATTATTTCCCGACAGTCTTTAGTGCATTTTAAAATAGAATTTTTTTTTTGTTTAGTGCATTTTTAACTTTTTTTTTTTAAATATCAAAAATAAAATTTAATAAAAAATAATTTTTTTTTTCGTTTAGTGGATTTTAAACGTTTTTTATCAAAAATAAAATTTAATAAAAAATATGTTTTTTTTCCTTCTTTTCATACTCGAATTATTTTTCGACGGTCTTTAGTGTATTTTAAAATAAAAGTTTTTTTCGTTTAGTGGATTTTAAACTTGTTTAAAAAAATATCAAAAATAAAATTTAATAAAAAATAATTTTTTTTTGTTTAGTGCATTTTAAACTTTTTTTTTTAAAATATCAAAAATAAAATTTAATAAAAAATATTTTTTTTTCGTTTAGTGGATTTTAAACGTTTTTTATCAAAAATAAAATTTAATAAAAAATATGTTTTTTTTCCTTCTTTTCATACTCGAATTATTTTTCGACGGTCTCTAGTTCATTTTAAAATAAATGTATTTTTCGTTTAGTGCATTTTAAACTTTTTTTTTTAAATATCAAAAATAAAATTTAATAAAAAATAATTTTTTTTTTCGTTTAGTCGATTTTAAACTTTTTTTTTTAAAAATATCAAAAATAAAATTTAATAAAAAATGTTTTTTTTCGTTCTTTTCATACTCGAATTATTTCCCGACGGTCTTTAGTGCATTTTAAAATAAATGTTTTTTTCGTTTAGTGCATTTTAAACTTTTTTTAAAAAAATATCAAAAATAAAAAAATATAATAAAAAATAAAACGTTTTTTCGTTCTTTTCATACTCGAATTATTTCCCGACGGTCTTTAGTCCTTTTTTAAATAAATGTTTTTTTCGTTTAGTGCATTTTAAACTTTTCTTTTAAAAATATCAAAAATAAAATAGAATAAAAAAATTTTTTTTTTTGTTCTTTTCATACTCGAATTATTTCCCGACGATCTTTAGTGCATTTTAAACTTTTTTTTTTTAAATATCAAAAATAAAATATTTCCGGACGTCTGCGATCAAAATAAATGTTTTTTTCGTTTAGTGCTGTTTAAACTTTTTTTAATAAATATCAAAAATAAAATATTTACGGACGTCTGCGATCAAAATAAATTTCTTTTTCGTTCTTTTCATACTCGAGTTATTTCCCGACGGTCTTTAGTGCATTTTAAAATAATTTTTTTTTTCGTTTAGTGCATTTTAAACTTTTTTTTAAAAATATCAAATATAAAATATAATTAAAAATAAATGTTTTTTTCGTTTAGTGCATTTTAAACTTTTTTTTTTAAATATTAAAAATAAAATATTTCCGAACGTCTGCGATCAAAATAAATGTTTTTCCGTTTAGTGCATTTAAAATTTTTTTTTTAAAAATATCAAAAATAAAATTTAATAAAAAAAAAAATAAAATTTAATAAAAAATAATTTTTTTTTTCGTTTAGTGGATTTTAAACTTTTTTTTAAAAACTTATCAAAAATAAAATTTAATAAAAAATAAATGTTTTTTTTCGTTCTTTTCATACTCGAATTATTTCCCGACGGTCTTTAGTGCATTTTAAAATAAATGTTTTTTTCGTTTAGTGCATTTTAAACTTTTTTTAAAAAAATATCGATGGCCTATTGCTAATAGAACGTATCTGCAAAATTAGGCATTTCAATGTTTTGGTTAAAACAAATAGAACGGTATGTTTCCTATCCGTGTTACCGCCATATTATTACCACCGACCAATAAAATTTGCTGTAGTTTGCTCGAAACAATAACACGTTATGAAGCATCTCTAAATTGTGCTGCTAATAGAACGTATCTGCTTTATTTACACGCACAACACGCTCCCGAAACGCATAATTTTTTTATTCCTGTTTTAAATCGATATTTCTATGTAAATGTAAGTACTATTATAGTAGTTTGATATTATAAGTAAAGTAGCATTGTTATTATACCGAATACATATATTTATAATTTTTTTAAAAGTTATTTTCCAATTTAAATCGCTTGATTAGTTTACATTTACGATACGTCTTGTTGCTTTTATACGAAAAACCGATATATTTTTAAAAACTTTCAAGTTACGTTCTATTATTTTAATAATATCTTGAAATGTAATAAACGATAATGTGTTTGGCTTGTAGATTAAATATTAAGGTAAAAATTATAACAGGTTTTTTATATTTACCAAACATAAAAACAAAGTTTGTTAGCTACAAAAGAACGTAACTTTAAATAACAGAAAAAAAAAATAAAGCTAATAGAACGTAATTGTAATATACAGAAAAAATAGGAAAAATTAGCCAATTTGAAACTAAAATCAAATATGTGCAGTCATTTCAATTCATCGGTAAAAACTTGGAAACTTAAAACTGTTCAAATTCAACGATATAGGTTTTTCGTTGTTCTTTAAAAACTACCAAATCGTAGATACGTTCTATTAGCAATAGGCCATCGATATCAAAAATAAAATTTAATAAAAAATAATTTTTTTTTCGTTTAGTGGATTTTAAACTTTTTTTTTAAAAACTTATCAAAAATAAAATTTAATAAAAAATAAATGTTTTTTTTCGTTCTTTTCATACTCGAATTATTTCCCGACGGTCTTTAGTCCATTTTAAAATAAATTTACTGCATTTTAAACTTTTTTTTAAAAAATATCAAAAATAAAATATGATAAAAAATAATTTTTTTTTTCGTTTAAGTTTAGTGAATTTTAAATTTTTTTTTAAATATCAAAAATAAACTATTTCCGGATGAATTTTTTTTTCGTTAATAAAATATTAGTTTAATGATCGCTTTCATTGTCAGAACAGTAGAAACTTAGTCACCTACAAAAAAATATTAAAAATATAATATGAATATGTATGAATATTGAATTTTCAATATTACTTTTCTGTAAAATTTTCCTGGATGAATCGGGTCATTACTCGGGTCAACTCGGGTTTACTCGGGTTTCCTCGGGTTTCCTCGGGTTTACTCGGGTTTGTTCGGGTTTGTTCGGGTTTGTTCGGGTTTGTTCGGGTTTGTTCGGGTTTGTTCGGGTTTGTTCGGGTTTGTTCGGGTTTGTTCGGGTTTGTTCGGGTTTGTTCGGGTTTGTTCGGGTTTGTTCGGGTTTGTTCGGGTTTGTTCGGGTTTGTTCGGGTTTGTTCGGGTTTGTTCGGGTTTGTTCGGGTTTGTTCGGGTTTGTTCGGGTTTGTTCGGGTTTGTTCGGGTTTGTTCGGGTTTGTTCGGGTTTGTTCGGGTTTGTTCGGGTTTGTTCGGGTTTGTTCGGGTTTGTTCGGGTTTGTTCGGGTTTGTTCGGGTTTGTTCGGGTTTGTTCGGGTTTGTTCGGGTTTGTTCGGGTTTGTTCGGGTTTGTTCGGGTTTGTTCGGGTTTGTTCGGGTTTGTTCGGGTTTGTTCGGGTTTGTTCGGGTTTGTTCGGGTTTGTTCGGGTTTGTTCGGGTTTGTTCGGGTTTGTTCGGGTTTGTTCGGGTTTGTTCGGGTTTGTTCGGGTTTGTTCGGGTTTGTTCGGGTTTGTTCGGGTTTGTTCGGGTTTGTTCGGGTTTGTTCGGGTTTGTTCGGGTTTGTTCGGGTTTGTTCGGGTTTGTTCGGGTTTGTTCGGGTTTGTTCGGGTTTGTTCGGGTTTGTTCGGGTTTGTTCGGGTTTGTTCGGGTTTGTTCGGGTTTGTTCGGGTTTGTTCGGGTTTGTTCGGGTTTGTTCGGGTTTGTTCGGGTTTGTTCGGGTTTGTTCGGGTTTGTTCGGGTTTGTTCGGGTTTGTTCGGGTTTGTTCGGGTTTGTTCGGGTTTGTTCGGGTTTGTTCGGGTTTGTTCGGGTTTGTTCGGGTTTGTTCGGGTTTGTTCGGGTTTGTTCGGGTTTGTTCGGGTTTGTTCGGGTTTGTTCGGGTTTGTTCGGGTTTGTTCGGGTTTGTTCGGGTTTGTTCGGGTTTGTTCGGGTTTGTTCGGGTTTGTTCGGGTTTGTTCGGGTTTGTTCGGGTTTGTTCGGGTTTGTTCGGGTTTGTTCGGGTTTGTTCGGGTTTGTTCGGGTTTGTTCGGGTTTGTTCGGGTTTGTTCGGGTTTGTTCGGGTTTGTTCGGGTTTGTTCGGGTTTGTTCGGGTTTGTTCGGGTTTGTTCGGGTTTGTTCGGGTTTGTTCGGGTTTGTTCGGGTTTGTTCGGGTTTGTTCGGGTTTGTTCGGGTTTGTTCGGGTTTGTTCGGGTTTGTTCGGGTTTGTTCGGGTTTGTTCGGGTTTGTTCGGGTTTGTTCGGGTTTGTTCGGGTTTGTTCGGGTTTGTTCGGGTTTGTTCGGGTTTGTTCGGGTTTGTTCGGGTTTGTTCGGGTTTGTTCGGGTTTGTTCGGGTTTGTTCGGGTTTGTTCGGGTTTGTTCGGGTTTGTTCGGGTTTGTTCGGGTTTGTTCGGGTTTGTTCGGGTTTGTTCGGGTTTGTTCGGGTTTGTTCGGGTTTGTTCGGGTTTGTTCGGGTTTGTTCGGGTTTGTTCGGGTTTGTTCGGGTTTGTTCGGGTTTGTTCGGGTTTGTTCGGGTTTGTTCGGGTTTGTTCGGGTTTGTTCGGGTTTGTTCGGGTTTGTTCGGGTTTGTTCGGGTTTGTTCGGGTTTGTTCGGGTTTGTTCGGGTTTGTTCGGGTTTGTTCGGGTTTGTTCGGGTTTGTTCGGGTTTGTTCGGGTTTGTTCGGGTTTGTTCGGGTTTGTTCGGGTTTGTTCGGGTTTGTTCGGGTTTGTTCGGGTTTGTTCGGGTTTGTTCGGGTTTGTTCGGGTTTGTTCGGGTTTGTTCGGGTTTGTTCGGGTTTGTTCGGGTTTGTTCGGGTTTGTTCGGGTTTGTTCGGGTTTGTTCGGGTTTGTTCGGGTTTGTTCGGGTTTGTTCGGGTTTGTTCGGGTTTGTTCGGGTTTGTTCGGGTTTGTTCGGGTTTGTTCGGGTTTGTTCGGGTTTGTTCGGGTTTGTTCGGGTTTGTTCGGGTTTGTTCGGGTTTGTTCGGGTTTGTTCGGGTTTGTTCGGGTTTTGTTTCGGGTTTGTTC
>OZ018375.1:186002826-186108491 GCA_963969555.1 Polydrusus pterygomalis
AATTAAACGAACGAAGTAGAACAGTGCCGTGCCCGAAGGGCTCGGCACAATAATATTTCTACAAATTTATTAGCTGATAATTGATAGCTTCCATGTAAGAATAATTTTTTGCTTATGTTTTAATCGATTGAATACTTACTTATTTTTATAGAGCAAATATGGAAAGTATATCCCACATTGCACAAAGGTGTGCGAGTTTAAAGAGCACCTATACGGCGCCGTCTCAGAAAACTACCTACCTATACGAGAAAACAGAAATTTGGCACCATTGTGTAGTTTTAGTCAGTTGTTATAATGACAATTTGGCGATATGTTTTCCCTTCACGTTCCGCAGGAAGGTGAGGCAAAAAAAGCAATAGTAAATAGAAAAAAAGAAAAGAAAATTATTTTTTTATTGTAAATTTTTGTAAATCTTTTTAGTACTAATATTAGATGCACTCTCGGCTGACGATTAGCGATATGTACCCAGTCTAGTATTATATACGTCTCTTCCGCGCGGAATCTCGAAAACCCCGATCGGCTCTTCAACAATTTCGTCTATGTAAGATATTTTCACATTTGCGATTTTTTTTTCTCGGAAACGGTTAGAGTGGGACGCTTGAAACTTTTTGGGTTTAGAGAGGAATAGTGGGGGTACGTTGTGTAAAAATTTCGAATATACAGGCTGTGTCGGAAAAAAATTATTAATTTTTAAAGTCGAGAAATATCGGGATCTCGTTGGCATTCGCTACAGGCCACAAAAATTAGTTTTTTCTATTTAAACTTTTTCGACGCGTAGACGACCGTCGGCTACAGAAGCCTATTGTTTGTGAGCGCGATCGAAAGTTTGGAAATAATTTTTTTTATTTTTTAAAAGTCAAAATTTGGTCCAAAATGGTACCTCTTGGATCGCTAATAAGTCGAATTGGGTGCATCCGATCGACATTCGGTATGGATAATCGGTTAGGCCATCTCAAAAACTACCTTTTTCCAATATATTGTTCTATACCTAACTGGAATGGAAATTATCAAAAATTGTAAGAAACTGGAAACCACAGAGTAAGGCGTGATTTTTTCGCCGTTTTTATTTTTCTTCCTTTCGTTTCCTACGGAAAACGTTTTTTAATCGAAACGTTGTATACTTTAGCGGATAGAGCCGTCAAATTGTATTTAAGAGATATTTTTTCGTTTCTTTATCTTTAATACGGAAAAAACGGCAGCTTATGAACTTTTTCCCGTAATTTCTGTTGGCGTTGCACTGGCTTGCTTAAATAATTCTGCAAGTGTCTATAATATATAACATTTTGAATTTTTCTTGATCCACCATATCGACGGATAAACAAGCTTTAGTTTGCATAGTAAGCGCACCCTGGAAAATCATATTTTGTGGCTCAAAAAAATTAATTTATAATGTTTTTATAGGTTTCTTCACCAGACGTTTTACTATATGGACTGTAACTAATTTAATTTTTAACAAAAACGTTTTATTTTTCTCTAAAAACACGCGTTGATTTCTTCTTAATAACTCTACATATCCAAACTTATCAAAATATATTCGCAAATTTGAGAAAAGTCGCTTTTTTGGGTGCGGAAACAGGCACAATTTACAAATTCTAACACCATTCTCTTTTAACGAGAGTGCCTTGATATTGATGTAAATTATAATTCTTAAAATCCGGCTGTCAAAAATGGCAAAAAATGGGTGTATTGAGCTTGACTTGCTAGTCTTATAAGAACATTTCCTGATTTTAAATTAGATGGAATATCTACCTTGAACCTTCTTCTAATTTTATTGACCAAAATATTTGCCCAAAATGTTTTAGAAATAGTTATAATCTCGATTTTAAAGATGGCGTTCCGACATTGATAATCCGTCGCCACGTGGTAGGAGGTTGTTCGACATTTCGATATTCGCGAATTTTTTCTTCGAAAACGGTTAGAGCAAAACGATTCAAACTTTCTGGACGTAGAGAGGAATAGTCGGGGCACGTTCTGGGAACAATTTCCAATATACAGGGTGTACCGGAAAAAAGTTATTAAAGTCAAAGTTGAAAAATATGTTTTTTTTCGTTATAGCGCGATACAGGTGGCAAAAATCATTTTAATCGATTTAAACTTTTTTGGCATGTAAACGACGTTCGGCTACAAAACACAATTGTTTTCGAACGCGATCGAAAGTTGGGAAGTCAATTTTTTGATTTTTTAAAAATCAATGTAGGGTCATGTTGGATCGTTAATAAATCGAATTGGGTGCATCTGACACATTTTTGGTTTGGAGATTCGTTTAGGTCATCTCAAATACAACTTTTTTCAAATATATTGTTCTATACCTACCGGTAATATAAAGGGTGCAAATTATAAAAAAGTAAGAATTACTATTTAAGGCACGATTCTTTTACGGTTTTCATTGTTTTTCGTACGAAAAACAACTTTTCATCGAAATGTTATATAAGTATAGCATTTGTAGAATTATAACGTTTTAATCAGAAATTAAAAATTGCCTATCAAAATGACAGCTGTCGTATAGAACTTTGTTATTTAGGAACTGAAAAATTTTTCAATTTAGGATTCTTACAGCTATAACTCTCGCTACGAAAATGATAAAAAAAAATTGAAACTTATCAGTCAAAATCTGACAGCAATCGTAAAAAACTTTGTTATTTAGGTACTGAAAAAGTTTTTAATTTAGGATTTTTACAGCTATAATCGTCGCTACGAAAAAGCTAAAAAAGAATTGACTCTTACCTGTCAAAATTTGACAGCTATCGTATAAAACATTCTTATTTAGGTACCTGAAATTTTTTTAATTTCGAATTCTTACAGCTATAACCCTCGCTACGAAAAAGCTCAAAAAAATGACACTTACCTGTCAAAGTGACAGCTCTCGTATAATTAAACGAACGAACTAGAACAGTGCCGTGCCCGAAGGGCTCGGCACAATAATATTTCTACAAATTTATTAGCTGATAATTGATAGCTTCCATGTAAGAATAATTTTTTGCTTATGTTTTAATCGATTGAATACTTACATATTTTTATAGAGCAAATATGGAAAGTATATCCCACATTGCACAAAGGTGTGCGAGTTTAAAGAACACCTATACGGCGCCGTCTCAGAAAACTACCTATCTATACGAGAAAATGGAAATTTTGCACCATTGTGTAGTTTTGGTCAGTTGTTATAATGACAATTTGGCGATATGTTTTCCCTTCACGTTCCGCAGGAAGGTGAGGCAAAAAAAGCAATAGTAAATAGAAAAAAAGAAAAGAAAAGTATTTTTTTATTGTAAATTTTTGTAAATCTTTTTAGTACTAATATTAGATGCACTCTCGGCTGACGATTAGCGATATGTACCCAGTCTAGTATTATATACGTCTCTTCCGCGCGGAATCTCGAAAACCCCGATCAGCTCTTGAACAATTTCGTCTATGTAAGACATTTTCACAGTTGCGATTTTTTTTCTCGGAAACGGTTAGAGTGGGACGATTGAAACTTTTAGGGTTTAGATAGGAATAGTGGGGGTACATTGTGTAAAAATTTCGAATATACAGGGTGTGCCGAAAAAAAGTTATTAATTTTTAAAGTGGAGAAATATCGGGATCTCGTTGGCATTCGACACAGGTCGTAAAAATGAGTTTTTTTGATTTAAACTTTTTCGGCGCATAGACGACCGTCGGCTACAGAAGCCTATTGTTTGCCAAGGCGATCGGAAGTTGGGAAGTCAATTTTCTGATTTTTTTTAAATCAATGTAGGGGCATGTTGGATCGATAATAAATCGAATTGCGTGCGTCCCACATATTTTTGGTTTGGAGATTCGCTTAGGTCATCTTAAATACTACTTTTTTTAAATATATTGTTCTAATTGACACTTACCTGTCAAAATTTGACAGCTATGGTATAAAACTTTGTTATTTAGGAACTGAAAAAATTTTCAATTTAGGATTCTTACAGTAGTAACTCTCGCTACGAAAAAGCTAAAAAAAAATTGAAACTTACCTGTCAAAATCTGACAGCTGTCGTATAAAACTTTGTTATTTAGATACTGAAATTTTTTTAAATTTCGGATTCTTACATCTATAATGCAAGATACAAGAAAAGCTTTAAAAAAAATTACAGTTACCTGTCAAAATGACAGCTGTCGTATAAAACTTTTAAAGAGCACCTATATGGCGCCGTCTCAGAAAACTACCTATCTATACGAGAAAACGGAAATTTTGCATCATTGTGTAGTTTTGGTCAGTTGTTATAATGACAATTTGGCGATATGTTTCCCCTTCACGTTCCGCAGGAAGGTGAGGCAAAAAAAGCAATAGAAAACATAGAAAAAAGAAACTAAGAAAAATACTTTTTAAATACAAATTTTTAGTACTAATAATAGCTGCACTCTCGGCTGACGATTAGCGATATGTACCCAGTACGATTTTATGAATTTTTAAAAAAATAACAAAAATCTAATATATCTGCCAGTTTTTACATTTTCCTCAATACGTCCCTTACTATCGCTTTTAGAATAGAAATTAATATAACTTTTTATATGGAGAATAGAAAAAGGCTACTTTTTTATTTAAAAAGTTTTTATCTAAGTTTTATCAGTTCTGAGATATTGCCAAATATATGAAAACCACTTTTAATTCCATATCTCAAAAACTATAAGACCTACAAAAAATTACTAAGAACTTAAAGTGAAGATCTCGTAAAGATGCTACTTAATAGTTATATACATTGTTGCCATATCTCTTATACTTTCCGAGGAAAATGTTACCTTATTGATTTCATCAAATTTTCATGACTATATACATGAAAAAATTTCAAAAATTTAAAATTCGAAAATATGACAACTTTTCTATAAATCTTCATCGAAAATAACGTAAAACTCACAAATAGCAAAGAAAATATACAAAATAACGTTTTTACGAATTTTTTAAAGAAAATCAAAAATTATACGTAATTGATAAGACCATCCTTGGTTGTGAAAAAACTATGCCTAATCTTTGGTTGTGAAAAAACGATACCTAAACTTTGGTTGTGAAAAAACTATGCCCAATCTTTGGTTGTGAAAAAACTATGCCATAATATTTGTTTGTCAGAAGACTATGCCTTAAACTTTGTTTGTTATAAGAATATGCCGTAATCTTTGTTTGTCATAAGACTATGCCTTAAAATTTGTTTGTCATAAATATATACATAATCTTTGGTTGTTATAAAAACTATGCCATAATATTTGTTTGTCATAAGACTATGCACTAATGTTTGTTTGTCATAAGACTATGCCAAAATCTTTGAATGTCATAAGACTATGCCATAATCTTTGTTTGTCATAAGACTATGCCTTAAACTTTTTTTTGTCATAAGACTATGCCATAATCTTTGTTTGTCATAAGACCATGCCTTAAAATTTGTTTGTCATAAAAATATACATAATCTTTGGTTGTTATAAAACTATGCCATAATATTTGTTTGTCATAAGACTATGCACTAATGTTTGTTTGTCATAAGACTATGCCAAAATCTTTGTTTGTCATAAGACTATGCCTTAAACTTTGTTTGTCATAAGACTATGCCTTAAAATTTGTTTGTCATAAAAATATACATAATCTTTGGTTGTTATAAAACTATGCCATAATATTTGTTTGTCATAAGACTATGCCAAAATCTTTGAATGTCATAAGACTATGCCATAATCTTTGTTTGTCAGAAGACTATGCCTTAAACTTTGTTTGTCCTAACACTATGCCGTAATCTTTGTTTGTCATAAGAATATGCCTTAAAATTTGTTTGTCATAAAAATATACATAATCTTTGGTTGTTATAAAACTATGCCATAATATTTGTTTGTCATAAGACTATGCACTAATGTTTGTTTGTCATAAGACTATGCCAAAATCTTTGTTTGTCATAAGACTATGCCTTAAACTTTGTTTGTCATAAGACTATGCCATAATCTTTGTTTGTCATAAGACTATGCCATAATATTTGTTTGTCATAAGACTATTCCGTAATCTTTGTTTGTCATAAGACTATGCCTTAAAATTTGTTTGTCATAAAAAATATGCCATAATCTTTGTTTGTCATAAGACTATGCCATAATCTTCACCCATCTTTGGTTGTGAAAAAACTATGCATAATCTTTGATTGTTAAAAAACTATGCGTAATCTCTGTAGTAATAATGATAATATTGTGTGAAATAACTAAGTACGTCGTAAAACATATAACGTAACATGAAAATGTACTTTATACCGCCGTTAGGCGGTATGACCCCACAAATAAAACTATACATATAGGTGGACAAAGAGATTGCAATATGGCCGACAGACGAGCGAGGCGGCATTGGAAACGGGACGTTGAGCACTATACGGCACCGCCTCCGAAAACTACCTATCTATACGAGAAAATGGAAATTTTGCACCATTGTCTAGTTTTGGTCAGTTGTTATAATGACAATTTGGCGATATGTTTCCCCTTCACGTTCCGCAGGAAGGTGAGGCAAAAAAAGCAATAGTAAATAGAAAAAAAGAAAAGAAAAGTATTTTTTTATTGTAAATTTTTTTTTTAGTACTAATATTAGATGCACTCTCGGCTGACGATTAGCGATATGTACCCAGTCTAGTTTCAAATAGGAACCCCTGTATCTTTTTATGTCATTCGATGCAGAATTAAAAATCAAACATTTTTCCTTATTGCAACCCTATCGCAATTTCTAACGCATCAAGACTTATTTGCAAAAAACTCATTTTATCAACTATTCCAACAGTCATTATTATGAATAAATATATAGGTGGCTTTGAAAAACAATTTATTGGTAATAATAGTATATTATTTAACGAGCATATAATGTCGGCCATAATAAAACGAGGATGAAGTTTACGGCACGAGCCAAAGGCGAGTGTTGTAAATCATTCGAGTGTATTATGGTTCATTAGACGCAAGTCAAATAATAATAATAATAATAATAATAATAATAATAAATACTATACTTTATCTTTATATAAAACCATCCATTTATACAGTGCCTGAAAAAAAGTTGAGTTCATATGGGAAATATAATAATTACACTTGTTGTTTTATGATAATTACACTTGTTGTATTATGGATAGCATAATGCTCTTATTATCAGAAGTATTATGCACCTATTATTAAATGGTTGTAGATAAAGTTCATTAAAGGGACCAGAGACCATTTTGACTTTAGTAATCTAAAAGTTTCAAATATTGTTAAATTGTTAGTAATTATTTAAGCTGTTATAATTACTTTATATTGTTTTTTGTGATGGACTACAACCATAGACAATTTACCTTTAGATAAACAAACAATAATCACGAATGTGGCAGTTTTATGGCCTCGCGCATGTAAACAAAACTGGGAACTATTAGACATGCGCACTGCAACATTATCGTTTGACGAATAGGAAAATAGACAGGTCCGGGCTTTAAAATTTAAATTCTTGCTCATATGCCACCATAGAGGGTTTATTTTACCCCTATTTGGGCATAATACAATTATACAACGGCTGCAACTAGTACTAGTTATTGTTTATATTACAATCCGAGTCACTAAAAGCACAAACACAATTCACTAACTAAACTACACAAAAACCAGAAATCCATAAATATTAAACACCAGTCCTACAATCCACGATAGCCGATCCGATAGATGAAAACTTTAGAAAACTACAAGGAATCCGCAGAGAAGAGAAACCTTAAAACACAACAACAAAAATGGCGGCCGAGCCGGTTCTGGAGAATATTCTTGAGCGCGTCGATTATTGTCGATAAAGTAGGACGGCCGATAACACGAGGTTTGTGCGCATGCACGAAGGTTCCCCGAATGAAGACAGCTGACCGACGAGTCATGCGCTCGGACGCATTTTTTCACCCATAAAACGTAACTTTTGTTTGCGCAGGAAATAAGCTGTAGGTATCTAAAGGTAAATTGTCTATGACTACAACTAAAAAGAGTTCGTAGAGATGATTTTTATATTAGGAGCATGCGAAAAGAACTCTTTTTTGGCAAGCCGAGTTTACGCACAGCGTTATCCGGAACGACGACATCCAGACAAAGAAGCCTGCAAAACATATTAGAGAGGTTTATACAAACGGGAAATGTAAACTACCCAAAACCAGTGAGAAATAAACCGGTCCGAACTGAACAAAATCAATTAGCTGTGCTATTATATGTTATAGAAAATCCTTCAGTTACTCAACAAGCAGTCGCTGATGCCATAGATGTAATGGAAAGAACAGTTCAACGAATTTTAAAGGATAACCATAATATCCACGGTTATCATTTCCAGTTAATAATTACTAACAATTGAACAATATTTGAAACTTTTAGACTACTAAAGTCAAAATGGTCTCTTGTCACTTTAATAAACTTTAATACCAATAAATTGTCTTTTAAAGCCACCTTCGATATTTATTCGTAATAATGACTGTTGGAATAGTTGATAAAATAAGTTTTCTGCAAATAAGTCTTGATGCATTAGAAATTGCGATAGGGTTGCAATTAGGAAAAATGTTTGATTTATAATTCTGCATCGATGACATACATACAGGGGTTCCTATTTGAAATAAGAAAAAATAAATTGCTTTAAAGTTTGCAAAGTTTGACACTAAACTTTGAACACCCTGTACAATTCGTATTAGTCAAACTTGGTTAACGAGACTATTAGACTTTATTTAATAAATAGGGGCGGAGCTAGTGACGAATTCGGGTGCAGTCGTGAGTGATATTTTTTAGTTTTTATATTTTTTCGTCTATAATATTGAATCGATTTCAATAAAATTTTAGGGGTATGTAGGTAACTATAGGAGGCACCCAAAAAAGTAGGAAAATATATGGCATGTAATTTAAAAAAATACAACCTTATGACGTCACACTTTTTTGAAATACCCTGTATGAAAAAAAAATATTTTCCTGAAATGCGCCCCAAGATACAGGTAAGATCTGTAAAATATCAAAATCCTAACTAAATTACTAAGTGAGCTATAGAAGACGGGAGGTGAGGTGCGTGATGTAAGTATGATTTTATTACGTAACAATGTTTTCCTGAAAAGCAAAATGCAAAATTCTTTAATGTATTCACAAATTTTAAAATTGTCATTTCGTTGTTTACCTATTTATAATAATTTTTTTTTTTCAAACAATAATTCTGTTTTATTTTACTGTTGGCAAAGTTTCAATCAATTAAAATAGGATCCCCGAGGCTACCTAAAAAGTCTCAGTCACAATTCCCAGTTGTGACACTATTATTGGAATTAGTTTTAAATCACCTTATTAACGGAGATTGTTCTTTAACGACCCAACTGGGCCTCCGGAAATTAAAACGGCTTATTTTAAATGAAAATTTATTTTAGCCGGAAACCAAGTTGACAAACTATCTACCTTTTATAACGATAGCAAACTTACCATGCAAAACCATGAGGTGATCCCTGGAAGGAATAGGCAGAGACAGGTCCTGGAATGTTTCCACGCGGTTCGACACCCTGTCGCAGGTGAGGCATTGCACTGACGACAGCAGTTTTCCATCAAATATGTCCGAAATAATCGACCGGTGCTTTTTAGGGTTCGACGACTGGCTGCTACTGGTGCTCGGTTGGGCCTCTATGGAACGTTGCACAATTTAGTTAGACCGAAGAAGCCGACCGACACAATTTTTCTACTCACCGATCACCGCCTGACTAGCCACCCTGGGCCTCTGCCTCCTGCCTGGACTCTGGCATCTGCTCAATCGCCTCTTATTGGCGATGCCGGCGGCGACTGCGGTGCTGCACTGCATGCCGATTGGTTGGGCTTCTGAGTCGTCGCTCAGAGAGGAGCGTTCGCTGACGCCCGAATCGCACGTCTCATATTCCCCTTCGGAGGAGTCGTAACTGAGATGACCATTATCGGATCCTTCAACGGTTAATCTAAAGATTGGAGAATAGAGATTAGCACAAAGTTCACAGCACAGCCTTATCAAACGCTGTAGGAATTTTTGGAAAAATTTAATTTTTTTTTATTTTCAATTCTCTTTTTAACACGCTTTTATTAGCCTTCACCTGTATGTTTGTTTGTCCGTAACAGACTTCTTGGAACCCAATTTTGACCCACTTTAAACGGTCAGATATAATTTAAATTTTGTAGACTTATCAAGAACCGCTGACAATACAATAATCTACTAATCTAGCACAAACTACTCAAAAAAAAATATTTTCTTAACAATAACTCAAACTAAAAAATGAAAAATAAATATAGTTTAAAAAAAACTAAAAAATACGCATTAATAATTAATCAAACTAAAAAGCGGAAAATAAATATAGTTTAAAATAATTCTTAAAATTCTCAACATAGGCAGAAAATAATAATGAACGATAAACAATAGTATTTTTTATTTATTTACTTATTTTAACGGTACATGCTTTACAACTCAATATACATTTCAATCCTTATGCTAACTTTAATTTATCTTTATTGTATTGCACCTAGATTATTATACAACCTGTATGTGCAAAAGAAAACGAAAAAATAAAATATATAGGTACCTAGATATAATCATGTTTATAAGTTAAACTTAATAGCAGACATTACTAAATTTCAGAGTTTAGAGACTACTTAATTAAGGGAAAAATTTAGAAAAGAAAAAATTTAGAGAAGAAAAAAAAACAACAAGCGAAAAATAGAAAATTGATAATGACAATCACAGCAGGCCAAGAAATGTCCTATAATTTCTAAAAATAAGTGGCCGACACATCCTGGCAAATCTTTTATAAATTAATATATTTTTTTATGCTGATTGGTAGCAAGTTAAACAACTTCGGACCTAAACTAGTCATAAATCTTTGGTTACCATCTTTTCTATAAAAAGGAACAACTAAATTCTGGTTAGATATTTGTCTAGTATGATATGAGTGCTCCAGGCTTGCTTGCAAATTTTTATTTTTATATAAAAAAAGACAAATGTTATAGAAATACAACATTCGGATATTTAAGATATATTCGTTGTATAGCTGATCAGTTGGATAGCGTTTCTCTTTTTGAAAAATAACTTTCAATACGTAGTTTTGTACTGTGTTTAGAGGTTCCAGAGCATTAGCATACAGACCACCCCACACAACTATGGCATACTGTAGAATAGATTCAACCAAAGCTCTATATATTGACACAAGTAACTCTTTGTTCATGAATTTGCGTAGCTCATAAAACTTGTAAACCAACCTTCTTGCTTTAATAACCAAGCTATTTACATGTTTAGACCATTTTAGGTTTTTATCGACTATAACGCCCAGATATTTAATTTGATTAACTTCATTAATTTTAAGTTCTGCTGTTGGTAACTGCAAATAATTGAAATTAGGTCTGTTGACATCCGTAAGAGAGAACGCGATATAGTTTGTCTTGTCTATGTTAAGGGTTAATTCATTGAAGTCTAGCCATTTTTTTACCATTGCAGTACCAAGTTCTGCCTTGGTCTTTACCCTTTCCCAGGTATCATCACTGAAAACTAAAACCGTGTCGTCTGCATATGATATAATAAGACCTTGTATATTGTTTTTCAATAGAGAATTAATATAGAGGATGAAGAGGAGCGGTCCCAGGACAGTGCCTTGTGGGATGCCAAGTTGAATTTTCTGACTGTCACTCAATTGGTTCCTTACCCTAACCTGCTGGGTTCTATCTTCCAAATAGCTGCGGAATACAGACAACACAGTACCCCTAATGCCACAGCATTCAAGTATCTCTAGCAGTTTTTCGTGAGGCACTGTGTCGAAAGCCTTCGCAAGGTCTAAAAAGACACCTATGCATTTTTTGTTGTTGTCTAGGGCTGATTTTATAGAATCAACAAGTTTATATATAGCATGGTCCGTGCTGAGACCTTTCCGGAACCCAAACTGATTTTCATTCAGAATTTTGTTTCTTACTAGAAAGTTGAATAATCTATCCTTGAGGCATTTTTCTAGTAGTTTGGTGAATGTGCTAATCAAACTTATGGGGCGATAATTGCTTATTTCGGATTTGCTGCCAGATTTATGTATTGGAACGACGATTGATTTTTTAAAATCATTTGGGACCATGCCATGCTGAAAGATCAGGTTAATGATGTGTACAAGCGGATCAACAATGTCCAAGTGATGGTCTTTTATGAGTCTGGCACTGATGTCATCATATCCTGGGGAACTACCATTTTTGAGCGATGATATATGCAAAATCAGTTCACTTCTATCAACTGGCCTCAGAAACATGTTTTCAGTAATGCGCTCGTTATTGTAGCTTATTGTATAATGTTCAGGCGGTTGTATTTTGGCTGCCATTTGTTGTCCTATCTGTATGAAATAATTATTGCAGTAGTCAGCCATCAGTTTTGTGCTCTCAAACTGTTTGTTTTCATTATTTTTGTCTAATATGTTTATGTCAATATTTTTATGTTGATTTGCATTTGTCGCTTCATTTATTATATTATAAATTTTCTTCGTGTCATTCCTGTGGCCATTTACAATCTCACGGTAGTATCTGGCCTTTGCTTCGTTTATGATTTTTTTAAAACTGTTTCTGTATGTTTTAAATATATTTATAAGAAATTCATTGTTTCGATCTTTAATTAAATTCCTTTTTAATTGATCACGACATTTTATAGATTTTATAATAGCGTTTGTTATCCAGGGTTTAATTTTTACGTCTTTTTTAGTTCTTACGACTTTTATTACTTTGCTGTTGTTATATATGTCAGAGAAAGTTTTGTAAAATAGGTGCCAAGCTGTGTTTGGTTCACTTTCCGCCAAAACAGCAGTCCAGGATTCCTGATTTATCAAATTTGTGAATTTTCGGTGGTCAAAATTTACGACAGTCTTTTCCGTGTTTTGTGGTTTGTCATGGTTTTTATTTGAAATTTGTAAATAAATAGGGTAGTGATCCGTTGTATTATCGTTTATAACTGAAGAATAAAGGTTTAAGTTGACATTGTTCAGGTTTTGTTTAACAAAGATGTGGTCTATGCAAGACTGTGTATCCGGTGTGACTCTAGTAAATGTATTTATATATGATTTAAAACCGAGGGACATAAGGACAGTCAAGTATCTATTTGCAATAGCTAGGTCACGACTTAAGATATTTATATTCATGTCACCCAGAAATACTGTAAAGTCATTACATGGCAGAGTGCTCAAGAAATGTTCGAGATCAAGTAAAAAATTTAGCTCAGAAGGGGAGGGTGATCTGTAGCCAGTCACGACATTAAAAGACATGTTTCTAATTTTACATCTAATCTCGGTTAAAGTTATATTGGATAAGGGTGTAACTGTATGTTTGATGTCAGCATTTATCTTATTGTTAATCAAAATGAGAAGACCATCATTTTGATTTAGTGTGCTATCATTGAAAAAAGTTGCGAATCCAGGAATGTTAAAACGCCCCGGTACAAAATTGTTTCTAGTTTCTCCTAAAATCAAAATGTCAATATTTTGGAGGTCACAGGATTGCAAGAATATCAAAATTTCGTCAAAGTGCCTAGGAGCACTACATACATTAAAGTGTAAAATTTCCAGAATTTTTTTGTTTACCTTGATTTTGGTTCTAAATTCATTTACGTCAATGGGTTCCTGTAACTGTTCAAAATTATTCTCCGTCTCTAATGAATTAAGAATATCTGCTATATCCATAGATAAAGAAATAAGAGAAAATAACACACTAGAAAAAAAATAAATATAAAGAACAGATAAATAACTTTACAACTGCTTACTACCTAGTGCAGTAGTCTATAGAGGCTTTATATCTTTGCAGAAAATATTTTTTATATGTGGGACAATCTCTAGAAAAAGCTTCATGCTCTGTATTTTGGTTTAAATTATATTTTACGTTTGCCCGAGAGCAGTTGCAACATTTTTTAGATGTTTTTGGACAGTTTTCAGATTTATGTTCTAAACTACATTATATACTATATTATTGTGAAATAAGCGTGGGGCCCTTTGTGCTATATTTTTCATATAAAGAGCACCCCACGCTTTTTTTAAAATAATACTAATGTTTATCGTTCATTATTATTTTCTGTCTATATAAAGAATTTTAAGAATTATTTTAAACTATATTTATTTTCCGCTTTTTAGTTTGAATAATTATAAAAGCGTGTTTTTTAGTTTTTTTTTCTATATTTATTTTAATATCTTTTGTTTAGTACAACTCAACAGCAACTCAGAAGCAACCAGTTTTTTGGACCCTCATAGATTCGTAGTCAGTATTCTTTTACTTTTGCCCCAACAAACGACACTTATTACGCTATTTAGAAATGTTTAACAAAATTAATCACCTTAAACTGTCAGAGTCACTCGAGTTGGCAATACCGGGGGCAACGGGCTGCTTTAGTTCCTCGTGTAGTTGGTCCATAAAATTGCGTAAGAACTCTTGAGTGTCGTGCTGGTGATATCCGCGGAACATCGCGTGCACGTTTCTGATGCCATAGAGAATACCTAAGACAAGCGCAACGTCATTCGCGCTATTTATAACCTAACCTAAAAGATATTATGTGTCTTTTAGACTCTTACCGGAGGGAGTCACAAATCCTTGGTTGCTCTTTTTCACCCACATATCCCGGATCAATGTCTGATAGGTTCTACTTAGGCCTGGTTTTTTACCTTCAGATATAATGGTCACAATATGGGCACAATCTATAAAATACCTACAAATGAGAAAATACGTAGTTGAGATCAATAATCATAATTAGGATGTATCTTATATATAACACAAATTGTCAGTTTTGAATATTTAAATATGAAAAATATATAACGTTTGTATACCATACCTACTGTAAATTTATATACAGGGTCCTGCACCTCACCTCCCGTTTTCTATAGCTCACTTAGTAATTAAGTTTAAATTTTCATATTTTGCAGACCTTTTCTGTATCTTGGGGCGCATTTCATGAATTTTTTTTTCATACAGGGTGTTCCAAAAAAGTGTGACGTTATAAGGATGTATTTTTTAGATTACATGCCATATATTTTCTAACTTATTTGGGTGCCTCCTATAGTTACCTACATACCCCTAAAATTTTATTGAAATCGATTCAGTATTATAGAAGAAAAAAAATAAAAACTAAAAAATATCATCACCACTGGTTTTAAAAATAAATAAAAAATAAAAATATTGCCTCGTTAATAAAATTATGCAATTAAAATTAAACAAGGTATAACAGTCTCGTCAACCAAGTTTTATTAATACCAATTGCAAAGGGTGTTCAAAGTTTAGTGTCAAACTTTGCAAATTTTAAAGCAATTTATATTTCTTATTTCAAATCGGAACCCCTTTATCTTTTTATGACGTTCGATGCAGAATTAAAAATCAAACATTTTTCCTAATTACAACTCTATCGCAATTTCCAACGCATCAAGACTTATTTGCAGAAAACTCATTTTATCAACTATTCCAACAGTCATTATTATGAATAAATATCGAACGTGGCGTTGAAAAACAATTTATTGGTATTAAAGTTTATTAAAGTGATAAGAGACCATTTTGACTTTAGTAATCCAAAAGTTTCAAATATTTTTAAATTGTAATTAAGCTGTTTATTTTTGGAATAATAAATGTATTATTATTATTATTATTATTATTATAATAGCACAGCCAATTGATTTTGTTTAGTTCGGACCGGTTTATTTCTCACTGGTTTTGGGTAGTTTACATTTCCCGTTTGTACAAACTTCTCTAATATGTTTTGCAGGCTCCGTTTGTCTGGATGTCGTCGTTCCGGTAACGCTGTGCGTAAACTTGGCTTGCCAAAAAAGAGTTGTTTTCGCATGCTCCTAATATAAAAATCATATCTACGAGCTCTTCTTGGTTGTAGTTCATCACAAAAAACCATATAAAGGAATTATAACAGCTTAAATAATTACTAACAATATTTGAAACTTTTAGATTACTAAAGTTAAAATTGCCTCTGGTTACTTTAACAAACTTTAATACCTATAAATTGTTTTTCAAAGCCACCTTCGATATTTATTCATAATAATGACTGTTGGAATAGTTGATAAAATGAGTTTTCTGCAAATAAGTCTTGATGCGTTAGAAATTGCGATAGGGTTGCCATTGGGAAAAATGTTTGATTTTTAATTCTGCATCGAATGACATAAAAAGATACAGGGGTTCCTATTTGAAATAAGAAAAATAAATTGCTTTACAGTTTGCAAAGTTTGACACTAAACTTTGGACACCCTGTACAATTCGTATATTAATCAAACTTGGTTGACGAGACTGTTATACCTTGTTTAAAAAGTACCTTTGTATAATTTTATTAACGAGGCATTATTTTTATTTATTTTTAAAACCACACTGAGAAAATCTCCAGCAAAAACATCTTTACTGATGTATTTTTGGCTATCCCAGCTAAAATATTTGCCAAAGTTGCAAACTGACTTTCTTGTAGCAGTAAAATAAGGTTTACTGATGTCTTTCTATTGATTTTAATAAGTACTTTGCTGTTGGTAATAAATATTTTCTTAAATATTTCGCAATAGCAAAATACGTAATTGTAAGAGCAAAAAACTTTTTCAAAAGAATTTTTATTTATTCTGAGAAAAAATGTTGCTGCCCCAGCAAAGAAAATTTATTAGATCCGGTATTCGGGTGTTTCCGTGTCGCCATTCGGTGTCGTTAAGAGCCAGTTTCGAGTATTTCAGCCCGTCCGAGCCTGTTGTCGCGCCGTTCGCGCATCATTTCGCTAAGTTTAGAGTTGAGGGAGAGGGTGGGGCTCATAGCCTTACAGAATTATTTGTTTTTTTTTTGTTTGTGACCTGCTGCTAGCTGTATTATTTTGATGGAGTACAAGAAAAGTTGAAAGTTTAGAGGCCACCTTTAAATTAAGAAGAAGACTATACATTAATGCAAATTTGGGAACATTTTTTGATGATTTTCCATTTCCATGTCCTTATCGTAGTTAAACACAGGCATTGAATTGGTAAGTTTTGTTTGTATAATCTTACACATAAAATACTTGTTTTTGTTTATTTTTATGCATATTTCGGTAAATCATTTATTTGTGTATTTTTAGAGAGAGGCAGTTTTTAACAAAAGGTTTCCTGATTGTATTGACGTCATATAATATACTAGTAGAAAGTTTGTGCAGGAATAATAGCAAAGTTGAAAGAACGAAAAATCAGCGGATACGGCCTTGAAGAAAATATTGGTAAGTTAAAACGTTTCATTTTGTATATAAAATGTTTGCCTATTAAACAGGTCTTATAATAATAATTGTAATTGAAAACTAATGAAATAATTATTTTTAGACATTACTGCTAAGGGACTACTGATGTTACTATATTTATTGAGCCCCATAACCATTAAAAGTGCCAGAAAAGGTTCTATGGAGACCAAGCAGGAATGAGGTGCAAGAAAGCTTGTTCTTTAACGCAGAGGTAAATATTAACTACTATTCGCTATGCTTAAACTAAGAATCATACATACATACCTTACCTTATACCGTGCGAGCAAAAATTATTTGCATCAAAGAGGGCCTTGCATCTAAGGGCGTAATGCTTAGCGGTATCAATTAATCAGTTATTCCATCATCTTTGACAGCCGTTACGCGTAATTTTATCTAAACCAAGCCCTACGTTTTTTAATCCAAGCACTCTTTGATGCAAATAATTTTTGCTCGCACGGTAGTAACCTGAATCAATGATCTAGGTAGCAGATCATTGACCTGAATGCCAAATGGGAGGCTTAACTGGTAGTAGTGTCAACTTTTTTTTGACATTTTGAAGTCGGAACTTTTTAGTAAAATTTAATAATTGCAGTCGTGCATACATTGGTGTTACAATGACAAACACCGATAAGTTGTCTAATTCTTGACTTCGCTTGGTTTCTCCCTGGTCCTTCATTTCCAGAATTTTTGATTACCCCTACTATAAATATTTAATCAACATTCTTCGTTCCAGAATGATCATCTCACAGAAAAAATAAACGCAAAATGTGAGAAGCTACAACTGTTTAACCTAACTGTTCAGCCGTTCGGAGTCATAGTGGAAAACCTTGCCTCTCCAAGATATATTATAGTTGTATCAGTGCTGTATCATTATTATTATTATTATTATTATTATTATTATTATTATTATTAGGTGCATATAGTCCTGTTTTTGTTATTTTATGTTATAAATAAGTTTCTATAAATTCTTTTTCTTTTATAGCCTGGTAGAGTATAATTATTTTTTCCTTATTTTTTATAAAAAAAGGTTTGTAAAATGAAACTTTTATTATTGTTAATTATTAGGTGCTTTATGTTCCTGTTGTTTAATGTTATAACTTATAACATTCATATAAATCGTTTTTTGCATAACCTGTATTAATATTTGGTTCTTGTCGAATTTTTTTTTATATAAAAAAATGTTTATTTCATTTAGCTTTTTCCTTTTATTCCTATACCCTATATTTAAACCTTATCCTCACAGCAACTACATGCTTAATGTACTCTATTTTATTAGCCCCTAAATTGTCTTTTTTATTGCAGCAAATTTTATTTTGTTTTTACCCTGGATGAAAGTGCGCCTGTGTCACAAATTCGAGTACATGTACGGGAACCTTGAACATTGTAAGAAATACATCAAAGTCGAAATCAAAAAGTGCAACTGCTTTAAATTTTACGTTATGTATTTCTTACAGTTTTTAAGATTTCCATACTAGCACTCGAATTTGTGACACAGGCGCACTTTAACCCATGGTAAAAACAAAAAAAAAATTGCTGCAATAAAAAAAAACTTTTTAAGGGTAAAAAAGCACCCTCTTGTGCTAGCTATATAATTTTATTGTAGAAGGAGAGACATTTTTTGTTATTAGAAAAAGTATTTTTACTAACAGCAAAAGATTTTTAAGGTACAAGAAAGATCCTTTCTACTGCAAGAGAGACGTTTTTTACTATATAAAAAAATGTCACCACTGTAGCAGAAATTTGTTGTTTCAGTAGCAAAGAATTTTATAGTTACATTATATAGTTTTATAAGTACAGCAACGTTACTTTTTAGATATAGCAGAATTACTTTATAGCTATAACAGAATTATTCTTGCAAAGTACCTTTATTACCACAGCAAAGTATGTCCAGCAGAGTGCATTCTCCTGGTACAGTAATGTGCTTGGCTGTCCCCCATTTAGCAAAATATTTTAGCTATGGTTGCTAAAATTTTCGCTAGGAATGAAAAGAGATTTTCTCAGTGCAGTGGTGCAAAACTGATAATTTTTAGTTTTTATTTTTTTTCGTCTATAATACTGAATCGATTTCAATAAAATTTTAGGGGTATGTAGGTAACTATAGGAGGCACCCAAATAAGTAAGAAAATATATGGCGAGTAGTCTAAAAAATACATCCTTATGACGTCACACTTTTTTGGAATACCCTGTATGAAAAAAAAATATTTTCTTGAAATGCGCCCCAAGATATAGATAAGGTCTGCCAAGTATGAAAACTCTAACTTAATTACTAAGTGAGCTATAGAAGACGGGAGGTGAGGTGCAGGACCCTGTATATTAAAAAATATTTTTTATCCGAATTTCCTAAAATTCAGTATAAATACTCTACACACAAAGTAGGATTTCTGATTTTTTGAACGTCGGCCCCTAAAGGGATGAAAAGGGATTATAAAAGCGTATATATTAGAAAAAATATTTTTTGACGGACTTAACTGACGTACTTCAATAAATTCTACACCTAAGGTGTTTTTAAACGCAAAGTCCATCGAAAAGTTCTGCGTTATTAACGATCTGTAATGAGAAAAAAGTTGACCCCTATTGAAATTATATTAACGCCAACCAAAAACACTAGTCTATAACCTATCAAGCCTGTTGTTAGTTATTGACTTGTTCGCGTGTTTATTAATTTTGTTGAACAATTTGTTGTTAGTTTTGTGATATATAAACTTTTAAAACAATATAGGTATTGCTAGTGTAGTAATCATTCGGATCTAAAGGCCGTCGTCGGTTGGAATTGCTTCCTAACGTTTCGCTAGCACGAGTGGCGAGCTTCTTCAGAGGTCCTTCCATCACCGGTGCTGGAAGTAGACTGACGAACTCTCCGGCGCAGGTTGTATTTATACTGGTGGGCAGAGGGCGGAGCTTGTTCCGCTTCGGTTAACTTTGGGATATCTATCGGCATTACTTGGGAGTGTCTGAGGATAGGATTCCAGATCTGGTTGAGCCTGAGGGTCTCTTCTTTTCTGTTGAAATTGTCAGGATGCTTATGGATCTCGATGGCTTCTCTGACGAGCCTGTTGTGATAGCCATCGACTGATGCTAATAACTTGCAGTTCTCAAAATGTATCCTGTGGTCCCCGTTACTCAGTGCGTGTTCGGCTACTGCAGACTTCTCAGTTCGTCCCAGTCGGCAGCTTGCTTTATACTCCTTGAGTCTCGTTCCCATTGATCTTTTAGTGGTTCCAATGTAGACCTTTCCCCATGAACAGGGTATGCGGTAGACGCATGTAGCTGAAAGTGGGTCCCTCTTGTCCTTTGCTGATCTAATGGTCTGCTGGATCTTCTTTGTTGGCCTGAAGATTGTCCCGATGTCGTGTCTTCTCAAAACTTTGCCAATCCTGTCCGTGACTCTAGGAACATATGGTAGATATGCCCGAGAGGTGGTGGATGTCCGTTCGGTTTCCCGTGGCCTAGATGATCTCAAGCCCATTGATCTCTCGATCTCTCTCTTGTTGTAGCCATTCGCCTCGAACGCAGATTTTAGGTGTTCAAGTTCCGCCGGGAGGTTCTCAGGTTCGCAAATCCTTCGAGCTCGTTCTGTCAGGGTTTTGATGACTCCATACTTTTGACCTGGGTGATGGTTGGAAAGAGCGTGTAGGTATCTGTCCGTGTGTGTTGGTTTCCTGTACACTGTATGGCCCAGCTTGTCTCCCCGCTTCCTCACTAGCACATCTAGGAATGCCAGTTGTTGGTCTTTCTCAGTTTCCATGGTAAACTGGATGCTGGGATGCTGACTGTTGAGGTGCTGCAGAAAAACATTGAGTTTATCCATACCGTGTCCCCGAATCACGAATGTATCATCCACGTATCGGAACCATGTTGCCGGCTTGTACTGTGATGTGTTGATCGCCTTTTTCTCAAAGCTCTCCATGAAGAAGTTGGCTATAACAGTGCTCAGTGGACTTCCCATTGCCACTCCGTCCACTTGTTCGTAGAAGTCTCCTCCCCACACGAAGTAGCTTCCGGTGAGGCAGATCTCAAATAGCTTGCAGATGTCGGCCGGGAAGAAACTGGTCACTAGGTCCAGACACTCTTTTAGGGGTACCTTGGTGAAGAGCGAGACGATGTCGAAGCTCACCAGGATGTCGTTGGGTCCAACGTTGATGTCTTGAATCTTGCGCATGAAGTCGGCGGAGTCTTTTATGTAGCTGGTACCCTTCCCCACGTGTGGTTGAAGCAGCGATGCCAAGTGTTTCGCCAAGTAGTACGCTGGCGATCCCGGGGCACCTACTATTGGTCGCAATGGAACATTTTCCTTGTGGATCTTGGGTAGTCCGTACAGCCTCGGTGGAACAGCTTCTGTCTTCAAAATGTGTTTTTTGGTGTCTTCTGGCAGTGACGATGACTTGATGAGCCGGTCGTAGTCTAGCTTGTGTAGGATCATTCTTCAGGGGTCTGTAGTTTTCCGGATCCAAGAGTTCCTCAATTTTCCTTTTGTAGTCCTCGGTCTTCAGAAGAACGGTTGCATTTCCTTTATCGGCTGGGAGTATGATGATATCCTCATCTGTGTTAAGGCCCCGCAATGCCAGTCCTTCGTTTCTCGTCAGGTTGTTTTTGGGCGGTTTTGCCTTCCTGAGGATGTTGGCTGTCTCGATTCGTATCACTTCTGCGTCCTCGTCCGGTAGGTGTTTAATGGCAGCTTCTGTGCTGGAGATGATGTCTTCAAACGGAATGTGGCGAGGCGTCACTGCGAAATTTCCTCTTTTGGCTAGTACTGTCTTCTCGTCTTATAAATACAACCTGCGCCCGAGAGTTCGTCAGTCTACTTCCAGCACCGGAGATGGAAGGACCTCTGAAGAAGCTCGCCACTCGTGCTAGCGAAACGTTAGGAAGCAATTCCAACCGACGACGGCCTTTAGACCCGAATGATGACTACACTAGCTCACCGACTGGCCGCGAAAGCCTAAACCAATTTGTCAATATAGGAATGAACAGTCGCCGTGCGGTATCCGCACAGGCAAGTCGACCAAAAAAGTGAATAAAGCAAACCCTTTTTTTGCGAGAAACGTTTTTCTTTTTTTTGCTCGCTATCAGTAAACCAACGAGAACAATGAGTAGAGTCAACACATTCAGCATTAGTTTCGCAGATGCACCTGAAAAACTTTCGGCTTTAGAATATCACACGTACGTGCAAAAACAGCTGCAACTGAAATACGATAATCTTTTGGAATATATGGAAAAAAGATAATCATAAAGGTCACATCAGAAGTTTTTAAAAAAATATTCGAATCGTACGAAGGTAAGCTTACATTTAAGGTCAAAGATCAATGTATTTATCCTGTCCATCGGGAAAATGAGAGCGCAAAAAACACTGTCAAAGTTCATAGAATACCAATAGAAGTACCCGAGCATGAAATCAAAACAGCCCTCTCGTACTTTGGAACTATTGAATCCATTAAGAACGACTTCTGGCGAGACCTACCATACAAATGCTACAATGACACAAAAATTTTAAAAATGGATATAAAAAAGCCCATACCTTCCTATGTTGCGATTGCCGGAAAATTTTACTGGATAACATACGTTGGACAAACCAGAACATGCAGAAGATGTGGCTCTACAGAACACGAGATAATAAACTGTGATCAATCTCCTAACAACCGCATACGAAGTTACGCCACTGTCACTGCTAACAGTGACCCACCAACAGCAGAGAACACCATCTGCAACACTACAGAGACGGAGTTTATAAACCTAAATACTTAAAACACAGAGCAAGCAATAACTACAACAGGAGTAATATCCCAGATTACTGGACGCAACGAACAGCAGGACGAAAATTCGGAAGACGCGTTTTTGGGATTTGACAAACCAACCCAAAATACGGGAAACAAAATTGAAGAAAAAATAAAGAGCTTACAGCAATCTAAACGATTAAGGAATACCGATCTAGCATCAAGTGAAACATCTGGAGACGAACTGATAAACAAACACTCAAAAAAGAGACCAAATACAGCCTGGACAGATGAAACAGACCGTGATCAGTCAACTGATTCAACTTAACTATTGGTAATAAAATTATTTAATTTATTACATATACATATACATAACAGGCAGATGCCCAAATAGTATAACAATATAAAAAAACAATAAAACATATAACAATCAACAATTATAAACACTGAATGAAAGTGGAAGTATTAACTAACGACTGTTCTAATCTTGCGTTTGAATGATTCTTGTGAACAGTTAATATTAAAGTCATATGGCAAGAAACGGTTGAAGTAATCCATGATGCGATTCATTGGTTCATTCTTTCCCACGTCAGTTCGGTGTGGCCGCAAAGAAAACAGTTCCAGTTGTCTAGTTGGTCGCGCTGGAATGCGAAATCTAAGCTGGCTAAGTAGTTCCGGACAGTCGATGAGATTATTTATAATTTTATGACCGAATGACATAGCAAGTGATATTCTTCGCGTCTCTAGTGTGTCAAAATTAATTAACTTAAGACGATCAGTGTACAAGAGCTGTGATTTATCTATCTTTAACTTATAGAGAAGAAAGTTTACAAATTTCGACTGTACTCTCTCAATGCGATTTTTGTGAACTTTGTACATTGGCGCCCAGACTGTACAGCAGTACTATGAATGATAATAGCACGAACTCTATAACCCGAACAAACCCGACCTCTTTGGTATCATACTCGATAGCTACAATTAATATTTGTACAATCTCCTCAGATTTAAAATTAGATTTACTTAAAAATTTTGTATATAGTAACAATGTAGACATCTTGTTTTTGCAAGAGGTGGCAGTGACAAATTTCTCCTTTATTAACGGATACAACTTAATTTTAAATGTCAACGAAAACAAACGAGGAACCGCTGTGTTGATTCGGGATAATCTAATCTACGATGATGTTATTTTATTGGAAACATCTAGGGGGATATCGTTTAAAATTAACAACGTAAAATTCGCTCATGTTTATGCTCCCAGCGGTTCCCAAAACAGGGCGGATAGGGAAAACTTCTTTAAGGTTGAATTCTCAACGTCGTTCAATTTATTGCCAACCTATAACCTATTTCGCTTTGTTTTTTTGAAGTGAAAACTTCTTTAGGCGCGTTTAGCACTTTTTGTGGGCACTGAATTAAACTGAGCCGTCAGGTGTCAGGTTCGGCTGTGTTACGCTCGAATTCGACTCCGCTGTCGCATCAGTCGACGTGGAAACAGTGTGCGACACTTGTTGCGTCTCAGGTATGTTCTGGCATTTTTTAAATTATATATTTACGTAGGGTGAAGTAAGGTAAAGTGAAAACTTCTTTAGGCGCGTTTAGCACTTTTTGTGGGCACTGAATTAAACTGAGCCGTCACGCGTCAGGTTCGGCTGTGTTACGCTCGAATTCGACTCCGCTGTCGCATCAGTCGACGTGGAAACAGTGTGCGACACTTGTTGCGTCTCAGGTATGTTCTGGCATTTTTTAAATTATATATTTACGTAGGGTGAAGTAAGGTAAAGTGAAAACTTCTTTAGGCGCGTTTAGCACTTTTTTGTGGGCACTGAATTAACCTTGTTGAAGTTTTCACTTCTGTCGTGTGGTCTTAAGCACACACAATTTTTTTTTTTCATGATTATTATTTTTTAAATTTAAATAAAATCAGTATCGTCGGCACATTACTTAGGTAATATCTGATATATTACAAAAATATTAATTTATTTCATTGCTAATTTTGGGAGAATTGTATCGTTAAAGAACAATGAGTGACAATGACATAATAATGTTAAAAAAAATCTTACCCGATATTTTTCGCTATACAATTCTCCTAAAATAAATTATGAAATTCCTTGATATTTATTAAATATGTCAATTATTACCTATAGAATATCAAGTCGATACTAAATTTCTTTAAATTTTGTATAAAAGCTAGAAAACATAAATAAATCTACGCGAAATAGGTTATAGGTTGGCAAGCATGTTGATACTCCTACCTTAACACCCAAGTATGTTTACTGATTAAAACAGGAGAAAAACTGGTAATGGGTGGAGATTTTAACTGCACATTATCTGAAAACGACTCCAACAGTCAATATTTTAACACGTCAAAAGCACTTAAAAAAATAACCTCTAGCTTTGACCTACTAGATGTTTGGCCCCTGAAACACGGCAATACAGCGGGTTTTACCTATTTTCACAATAATTCTGCCTCTAGACTAGATAGATTTTATGTACCAAAAAATAATATTAACTTGATAAGCGAAGTTAAATTAATTTCTGTAGCCTTTTCAGATCATAGGGCATTACTTTTTATTCATAAATTTCCATACGGGGAAATACAAATTTTTTCAGGAACAGAGGATTGTGGAAACTAAACAATTCACTGCTAGCAGACAGGGAATCCACAGCTTTATTTAAAATTAATTGGAATAACTGGGTAAAAGTAAAAACACGTTACCCCTCAGTTATAGAATGGTGGTGTAACTATGTCAAACCTAGAATAGAAAAATTTTATAAATGGAGGGCGGGAGTAATAAACAAAAACAAAAAAAGAAAAATAGAATTTTTTACTCAATGCCTTAAAGAACTTATGGACTCTGAAAACTTTGACGTAAATACCTGTAAAGATATTAAAAAATTCAAGGCGCTTATATTAAAGGAGCAAAAGGGACAATTAGAGGGGATAAAGATCAGGGGTAGATACTATGAACAAATCGGAAACGAGAATTTCTCCTTGTTTCACTTAATTAAAGAAAAACAATTAATTAAGAAAAAAACAATAGATAAAATTTGTATAAATAACGAAATTATCAGGGATAAAAAAAACAATCAGTGATGAAGTATGCAAGTACTTTAAAAATCTTTATCAGAAAACGAATGAGTTACCAAATTATGCAGATTTTCCACAAATTTTTCAAAACACCATTTCAAATAAAGCCAATTCACTTCTTAAAACCAGTGTCCTCGAGGAACAGCTAAAAAGCGTAATAAAAGCCCTCCCCAGAAACAAGTCCCCGGGACCAGATGGCATCACTCCAGAATTTTACATATTTTTCTGGAACACAATTAAAATCGAACTTTTACAAATTATAAATGAAATTCATAACGGTGGATTCGTGCCCGCAAGTTTTAAAAAAGGCGTTATCGTAATGATTCCTAAGACAAAAGAACCAAACAAGCTATACGATTTCCGACCAATTTCTCTACTAAACTGTGACTATAAATTATACATGCGAATTCTTAAAATCTCGAACAACTAATATCAGACAGTCAAACGTGCAGTAATAAAAACAACAACATTTTTGTATCACTAAGTAAACATAGAGATACTGTTGCCCGCTCTATTGCCACCAAAACCAACTCAGTCTTGATTTTGATCATGCTTTCGATAGAGTTTCTCATGATTTTCTCTGGTTCGTTATGAAAAAATTTAAATTTGACATACAAATTATAAATAACTTAAAATCATTATACAACGGTGCTCAATCAATAGTTCAGGTAAATAATAAACATAATAATGTAATTAATATAAAAAGAGGGGTACGCCAAGGCTGTCCCATGTCTATGCTCTTATTTGTTTTATGTATAGAAACACTGATCTGTCTTCTAAATAACAGTAATATAAAGGTTAACGCCTACGCCGATGATCTAACCCTAGTTATAACATCAGCTATTGGTTTAAACACAAGTAAAGCTCAAATAGATATATTTTGCAGATACAGCGGATCAATTTTAAACACAGGTAAGTGTAGAGCGATTGAGCTGGGGCCAAAAGAGAAACATAAATTCAAACAATTAGAATATGAATGGTTCAAAATTGAAGAAAGCATTAAAATTTTGGGAATACATTTTTATTCAACAGTGCATGCAATGATTAAAAATAACTGGTACAATAGAGTTAATCAAGTACGTAATATTATTATGATAAATATAGACAGGGACTTAAGTCTGTTACAGCGCGCAGCTTTTGTAAATACCTATGCATTATCAAAAATTTGGTTCTTAGCGCAAATTTTACCGATTCCTGTAGGGGTAACTAACAGGCTAAATTCAATATGTGGCTGGATTTTGTGGCGAGGTAGCTGTTTAAGGATTGCAAGAACAACCTTGATACGGCCAAAGCACGAAGGTGGTCTGGCACTGACTGATCCATGGTTAAAATGTAACAGTCTCTTGATTAAAAATATAGTTCTAAATGTTAGGAAAGGAATAATTCAAAACGTTAATATTTTACAGATATTTAACCCTCCTAACCCCTTTCTCTACCCCTGCGAATACCCACATATTAGAAGATTTATACAGGAAGCTGCGTATATGCCGAAAATTATCCTACAAGACGACAATCTCCAGTCCAGACATATATATTTATGTCCCTTAAGCAAAATAGAGAAACCCCCAGTGCATTTAAAAAAATTAACAATACGGCTCTCGTGAAAAATATATGCGGACATCTACATAACAAAATACTTGACCACAAACAACGAAGTCTAACTTTTAAAATAATCCATCAAGCATACCCCTTTCTTACAAATCTTAAGAAAATAAATAAGGTTCCCTCAGATACATGTCAAAATTGCAACATGAATAGGGATAACTTAATGCACAGATTCTTATGCACGCAGCAATCGCGATTAATCTCAGTTCTACTAATAAAGATGGTCAATCAGATAACGGGAACGCAGAGTAGACTATTTACAATCTTAAACCTTACATTTAAATATACCAACAAAAGACAAAATCACTGCACTCTGTATCTAGTAATAGAAACCATAGAATATATCTTAAACAACGGAGTCACTGCCACTCTTAACGATTACAAAGAGTTAATAAAAACAAAATGTGCTAGATTAAATAAGTTAGATCCTAACCTAAATATCACTTTAGGAAACCTATTGGATTAGATATAAATAGAACATAAAATTTTCAGTGTCAAATATTAGTAAGTTACTGTTGTTTTTAATTTTAAATAAGACTGACATGTAAATACAAATATGTATGAAAACATGAATAAAGATTTTACAAAAAAATGCCACTGTGTTTAAAGCATAACTGTTTTAATAGTGAGAAAAATGCGGCAGGGGATATCTCTTTCAACAGGTAATTAATCTGTGGCATTGTTTTATTAAGATATTATAAATAATATCGCGTCGATCGCTACGAAGCTAGTCAGTTGGAACGATGCTGCCAACGCAATTAGTGAATGGCAACCCATAAAAACCAAAACACCGTTAGTATAGAGATGTTATAGTGTGCCATTTATAGAGCCTATTAAGTGTTCTAGGTTTTTTATAGGTCTGTGGTTTTTGTAGAAGGATAATTTAAAAAATAGCTCGGTTATTCACCAGGTTGTTTTCATATTATGATGTGTTGAATTCGACATTAGAAGTCTATACAGATAAGTTGTATGTATGTTTACCTACCTAGTAAGTGGTTCCGTATTGCTCAGTGCTTGAAGAGCTGCATTCATATAACATGTATTCCCTAAAAAGTTCACCGATTAACGAAAAATTATTGTATGGCCGGCGGACAAAACGACAAATACAACTTACCAATATTCTGAAGTCCAACCAGACCACTGTTAGTGGTGTCAACTGTGTAGTCCCCCGACTCTCCAACGTCACTGGAATCTGACGCATCTCCGTCTCCACCCATTCCGACATTGAGCCCCACACTGTTTTCAAAAATAACTGCTAAAATTAAAATTAAAAGCTTAACTAGTGCCTTTATGCATGTTTCACAAACGCACTTGCAAACGCAAATTCTCGTACTTACTTTGGTTTCTATTATGTAGGTAATGAAAAAAATTTGCATAAGAACTTTCAAAATCGCATAAGAACAAACTAGTCATTAAAAATGCTTTTCAATTTTACGTTACGTTTCTTAGATTTTGGGTTGTGTGAATTGCTTAGTTTTTCAAGAGACCTACATACTAACCTCTTTCAGGACTGTTTGCCCTCAAAGTAGAATAACTACCGTGGCCGGAATCCTTGTTCATAGACACAGCTCCCCCTTCATCCTGATCACTGTCGTAACTGTTTACATAACTGTTGCGATGTATGCGGTGCTGTTCCAGGAATACCTCGCATTTACATTCGTAGCACCATAAGCGACGGGTGGATAAATTGATGTGAACGCAGTGACTTGGATTTTTCTAGATTAACAAAAACACAGCTAATTAATAGTTAGGTAATTTTTCAGTTTTCTAAAATTTACTCAAAAACTACACATTTTCTGGAAAGAACCATAATCATATACCTTTAGATCCCTACAGCTTATCTCGTCGCAAGCAAAAGTTAAGTTTATGGTTAAAAAAGTACGGTCGCCGGGTGCGATTAGATCAGTCGGGGCCATCCAACAGCTATGAGCACGCGCAGAACCCGCTCGTTATTGGGTTTTCCTTCTTTAGCGACATCATAGAAATACATTACATTCCAGAAGTGACTCGGCGTCATTTTTGTTGTTACGTTTCCTCTGTGTATTTCTTGTATTCTTTGCTATTAGGTACTTTCCTTTTCCTTCTTTTAAACAGCAAAGTAAACATCTTTGCTTAGATTAGTTCTTGAAGGAATGCTTCGCGAATAACTTCGTATAATCGTATAAGAGAGAAATATAGAGGGGCATACTTAACCGCAGGAAGAGGTGAGAAACACATTTGCTTAGCTTTGCTTTACTATTTAAAAGTAACTAAAAAGGAACTCTGCTAATATTTCGGAATTCTAGTTTTTGTGTACCTGTGTCAATTCCCAAGTAGCACAACATATTGGCTGATCATTGGTTCCATATTGGCACAATATCGATTCATTTGTGTCGGCAAATCAATATATTACCAATATTAGTCCAATATTGCATTTCGTGAAATATTAGAATACTAGCTGAGAAACAAAATGAGGAGCATGAGTCAGATGCATAGCTATAGTATTTAATGTTAATATCATTTTTAATTTAAAAATAAATACAGTTAATAATACTAACAATAATTATTGCCATACTAATTAATTATATAATACCTAATTTAAGTAACAATTTTTCAAACTTTTTAGATCAATCACAATATTTCAAGAATTGCCGATATTTTACTTAATTTTCCATTAATTTTTAGTGTCCACAAAAGAATATACCTTAATAATTTTATAAAAAAAAAATACAATAATGGGCAAATAATTCAAAAAGTCCACATTTGTTTATTCGGCCAATATATGAACGATATTGGGTCAATATTTTTGTGCTACTTGGGTTGGGGTTGTGGTTGTGCTATAAGCAAAACCCGCTTATAAATGTTGTTTTACACGTACCTACCCAAGTTTTTGGCAAATTGTTAAAAATGTTAACAACTAATATTTGACTTGAGGTTAGGTACGCGATAACATGGCCAATTGAACATATTATTATTTAAACAAATTTTAGAAAAAAACATTATAAACGATTTTCTACAGATTGGCAGCCACTCAAAACGCCAGAAATCACTACCTTTTCCCCCAACTTGGTCAAAAAATTCGAACAATAAGTTTCAGTTTCTTGACAATAAATTGTGGCAAGAACTTGTCGCAAATTTTAGCTAAATCTTTATCACAGGCAACGTTCGGCGTAACTTGTTACAGATTTGTACGTCGTACGAAAGTATTATAATATTATTATTTTCATTGCATGGTTTCTTGTTTCTCCATGTTGAAGGTCTACTTTTACAATTTCATAACCAAGAATTTGGCCAATGGAATACGGGCTTAAAATCTGTGCACGTAAGCATTAGGCTGGTAGTAAGACATTTTAAAGCCTCTCGTCCTATTCGTTAAATGAGAACTTTACAGTGCGCTTATGTTTGTTAGGCTTTGTTTCCTTGCAAGGAGCCATAAATTTGCCACTTTCGTGATTATTGTTTGCTGATCTAAAGGTATACGTCTATGGAAAGAACACTGGTAGCCAAATTTGAATTCTACAACAAAAATATCGGCAAATACTTGTGCCTGGCACTTTACTCGCTAATGTATAAATTTGTAGTTGTTCATTCTGTAGCGAATAGATGGGGCCAAATGTCAAAGTATAAAAATGTTATTTGTTAAACAGGGGTGAGTTTTGAAAATTTTTATAAAATAAAATGTGTTACTTATATTTAAAAAGTTAACAGTTATGTACTTATATTATTATTCTTCGCCCAACAGACAGACAGTCAGGAATAAGAAACAGATTTTTAATTGTCTAGGGCCGACATACGATTACTACATTTTTTTTTGCTTGTTTTCTCTGTGATGAAAGTAAAACCTGAATTTTTGACGCCAGGGCGTGGTGGGTGTGCAGGTGATAAATATCTTATAACTATTAATGTTAATAAAAATGTTGGTACTTACATCATTATGAATGGTACTATGATCATTTGATTTTTCTGCACATCCAATATGTAAACAGTTTTTCTTCAAACAAAACCACAGGTTGGGCCCTCTGCAATTACAGTCTGAACATTTAATGTCCTACAAAATTAATTTGTGCAATTTTTTAAACAAATTCTGCATTCTTTTATGAAAAATAATATGGGGATTCCTGAGGGTGTGATAAATCGTCACCTCAAAACCAAATTGTTCTGCGTGCATTTATCGCAAAAAACACTTTGGTTCTAACGGAACATATTAATTCCTTGTTTCCTAGTCTTATAGAATCGGCTGGTTTAGGTGCACGGTGATATAAGGATTTTAGATCACTACCCGAACATTCTAGCGTTCGGGTAGTGATCCTTAATCCGATCACGGTTTCCGTAACGGCCAAAGATCTTATAAAAACGGCCTAGGGTGATTCCTAAGTAAGTAATTACAAAAAATGTAGTAAAAGCAACAAAAAAAAAAAAAATACAAATTTATAAATGTTAGTCTTACTGTTTCTATTAACATAAAATTAAAATTCTTTTTGTTATTGATATTGGCCATGTACAATTTCGTTTTTTTTATTTACTTAACTCAACGGATGAGTTGCCCCCGTACTTGTATATAATATTTAAAATTGAGGTAAGTATCTACAAAGCCAACTGATCAGTGATTACCTGATTACCTTTGCATTTTTCTTTTAAGTTAAAAATGTTTTCTCTCAATAAGTTCCGTTTATGTATTATTTACCGCAGCCATAGATACTTTCTGTAAATTTTTCTTTCAAATAACACAGCCAACAAACCTACATCTACATCATCGCCTCAAATCATAAATTTATATCAGGATGATGCTTTTGAAGTTTTTTTGTATGTACTGGTGTTTACATAAGAAGCACCCTGTATATTTGAAATTTACCTTGAGCCCGAGTCCCCATGGGCGTAGACAGCGTCGTAAGTGTGACGTGATTGGTTGCTTAGGCAGACATTTTAAAAATGGCGGTAATCAACCTATGGTCTTAAAAAATAGGTACGCTGTCAAACTTACGCCCCTGGGGATCCGGTCTGATATTTACATAATTTAAATCCATATTATCTGCAACGCATACTTACTTCTTTGGAACTAAGAACATGAGCAATTTCATTTAACTCATTTATCGATTCGCTCAAGTGAGAGCAATTATTGTTACTCATTCCCCTAAAAAAGTGTTTAATTCTTAATAAAACTATTCAATAACTTTTATGCCTCGACAGATTGCCCTGTCTACGTTATACTGTTTATCTGTAGAAGTTCTCTACAAAAAAAGTTGGGCAATAATATTAATTTACTAGAACTTGAAAGTCCAAAGGTCAAAAAAAGGAAAAATTTAAAACTGACACAAGCAAAACTAGTAAGTAGGTACATTGGGTATTTCCTAAAATAATATATATTTAATAGAAACACTGAAACACATATGTTCTCCCCGAAAGGCCATCAACCAAGATCCTCTGGGTCTTAATGTAATTTTATTTATTTATTAACGAGCTTAGCCAATTTTTAAAATTACAAAAATTAGCAAGTATGCATATTATAACATAAGTGTAGATACATTGAAACTAACAAACTCAAAATTAACAATGGTATTTATTTATTTATTTATTTATTTATTTATTTATTTATTTACGTATAAACAATTACATGTAAATTACAAAAGACCTTATATCTATAAAATTAAAGAATTAAATAATAAAATTATTCCTATTAGGAAGAAGGAGGTATATCAGAAGAATCAATAAAAACCATCATATAGGCTATACACATAAATTTCATCAACTACCTAACCTAGAATTGCCTTTTTGGCAGAAGTTTTAAATTTATTTTTAGAAACATCATTAAAATTAAGGCTATCACAGTTGGAGTTTACGCTGGCAGATATACGATTAATGGGACTGTGTAGTAAATACAATGTTCGACAGTAAGGTATATGAAGTAGGGCCTGGTTACGTGTGGGATATCGTGGAATATGAATGTTAAAGTATGCAAGGCATTCCGGGCTTTTAATATAATAGTTTAGTACATTAAAAGTGAAACAGACATCATAGTATTCCCTTCTACGAGCTAAAGTAGTAATATTTAAGTAGGACATCGTTTGGGCATCGTTAAGATAAATACCATTATTAAAGAGTATATACCTGGCGTATTTAATAAATTTGTGCTGCACACTTTCAAGCCTGTCAACGTGGACCTGATAATAAGGTATTAACACCAATAACAAGATATTACAGTGTAAAAAAGTTATTTTGATAGAATTTATGGATTAGGTTGAAATATTTAAACTGTATACAAAAAAAAGATTTAAGTTGGATGCTTTCTTGCTGGTTTTGATCCCTCCCAATGCACACTTTCTGGATCAACGACAGTGTTTTAACTTTTCTGACAGACATTGTTTTATCGGCTGTATCTCGATTATTTCATAATATGAACTAATAATAACTATTATATTATAATAACTGATTGGATGGATTGTGAACGACAGGATTGTTAATTTGGTGGATTTTAGTGATATTTCTCAACATTGTTGTCTCTGCTATCTGAAGGTTTTTTAGTGATGGATTATTGCAGTTACAGTACATTGGGTGCATATATTCCAAGAGTGGACAGACATATTGGCTGTACAATAAATGTGGAAAGTGGAGATCCTTGTGGCACTCTCTACTGGCTGGAATGACTCTGACATTGTTTTGTTAACACGGTAAACCTTTGAACTGTAATTAAGCGGATTTAGGTATACAATGACAAATGTAATTAAGATTGCATTCCAAACACTAGGATTAGGTATATATGTGGAATAACCCAATCACTGTTTCTGTATAGGTCTTTGGAAGTTTCTCTGTAATTAAAAAAACTAATTCCTCATTGTTCTATCAACAAAAACAATATGATTTAAAAAATCGCCAAAATACAAGGGGCTTGTCCACTAAATAAGAAACTTGTAATTCGGTTAAAAATGTCATAACAAAGAATTTTTATTAAAATTTCTTGATGATAACATTAGTGTAGGTAACACAACCACAGTAAGACTTTATGGAACCATTTCTTTGTCAAAGGGGCAATCCTTTTGTTTTCTACTTTTCTCTCAAATGACCAGTTTATATTTCCATTTCCAAATCAAAACCTATACATAACATTACCTAAAGGCCCGCTGGTCAGTCCTGGCATATCTAAAATCTAAGTAGTAGTCAGGCTGACACATTATATAATCCGCTTAGGTTGCAGGCGCCGTTAACTTGACAATTGTGTTAACTTGCAATAAGCTATTTTTTCTTTGTGAAATTTTAGCGAAGCTTGTTTCTCATTTTTAATTTTATTTAATTTTCACCATATTAAGTAGGTAGGTACCTATTATTTATTGAAAAATATTAAATATTGCGGTATACCAATATTGCTATGATCTTTCCAAAAAAGGTAATTTTTTAGTATAAAATTGCTATGTATTTTCTTAAAATAAAAAATGAAAAACTTTAAATACCAGTATTTTTACCTACATTAAATTATTTATCCACACACTGTATAAAACAGCAATAAAAATCAATTTAATGGCAGAACAAAGTTTAAATTGTTCAAGATAATTTCTCTTTAGTTAAATACTTTGGAGTTTAGCTCCTGTAACGAAACTAAAACGAAAACATGATTTTAATCATCCTGATTGGATTGATAGGAAAAAAACATACCTACCTAATTTATAATGGGCGTTGTTACCCAAACTTGGCCACCAAAAAATAAACGTATATTATCACGAACACATGAAAAAAAAAATGCATTATCATAGACAAATCCTTTGATGGCAAATTACTTTACAACTTTAAATATTTTACTGACGTTTCCTGGATGTGACCCATGACCGTCATTAATTGTGATCACAGCACAGTCACAGATCACACCGTCATCCGTCATATGATTGTCAATATGTCAATGTCATGTGTCATCTCTGCCGGATTCCTTTTATGTTACTTTTAAATAGCAAAGCAAAGCACAACAAAGATTTTGTCCCCCCCCAATTGCCACGGTGAAGTAAGCCACCTTATAATATGTCTCATGCCCGCCGCAGGTAAATGCGCAGCAGGCGAAAAAATATTTGGACCACGCCCAAATTTGGTCAATAATTTAATGTTAATAAATTTAACAATTAAACGAACTTACCTGTGAAGTTCAATTGTAATTATATGAGGTGCCTCGTCCGCAGAGATCACTTGGTAGTATCGCTACTCTATGCTTTTGGCCACGATATTTTAAAGAAGAAATTTTTCTTGGTTGGTATTACAGGTTCCTTGACGGCTAGCTTCATTTATTTTAAAGTGTAGGAAAAAAAACCATTGGGAGGGCTTTTCAAATCCATAGCAAACTAGGGCCGTGGTTTGAATCTGGGCGGGAGTGATCTCTGCGGACGAGGCACCTCATATAATTACAATTGAACTTCACAGGTAAGTTCGTTTAATTGTTAAATTATATCTCGGTGCCTCGTCCTTGAGATCACTTGGTAGATGTTTAAAGACTACGGTTTTTTTCAAAATATTTTATTGTTCAAAATCTACGACAGCTCTAGCGAATGTGACGTCTGTCTTATGACTTCCAATGATATTCCTCTTCTCCTGGCAGCTGAAGTAGCAGCATGACATGTAGAATATGCAGAAAAAATCTTGGTATTGACACCTGCCTTGGTGAGGGTGTTTTTTATCCATCTGCTAATTGTATTCGTCGTAGCCGTCTGAAACGGCTCCCTTGTGGATAAAAATAAAAAATTCTGCGTCTCCCGTCTTCGGTCCACTGTTCTCTGAATATAGGTTAATAACGTAGATGCAGCACATACTTCAGGTTTTTCTTGAAAAAACGGAATCTGTAAACAAGGTTGTGCCTTATTTACCTTGGTATTCTTTAAATGGTCCGTTATCAAAATCTGAATCTCAGAACAAGTGACAATAATATTATCCACACGTATCTTAGCTAAGGTCTGCATTCGATGACCTGTTATCAGTGCAAGGAGGGTGGCCAGTTTTTCTGACAAACACTGAATAGGGAGAGATTCATTCGGGAATTTCTTTTCTAAGAATTGCAACACTCTCTGAGGGTTCCATGTAAAATTATACCTATGACGAGGAGGTCGTAACCTAAAAATTCCTTTTAAGTGTCTTTTAATATTAGGATTATTATTTATGCTGGCTGGCATAATTAATGAAAGAGCTGACCTATAAGTATTGAAGGTACCATAGGAAATGTTGTGTTTCTTTTCAAATTGTTCCTGTAAAAGTCTTAAGACTTCAATCTCTGTAAAGTTAAAACAATCACCGCCCGTCAGGCTACAAAAATTCCACCACGCCCTATAAACAGTTTCATATTGTTTAATATTGTTCCAGATGATAATGACCGAATTAAAGTTGGGATTACTTGCTCTGGGGTGTTCTTCTGTAAATAGGATTCTTTAATAATTGCCATTCCACCTGGCAATTCTTTCTGTTGTCCCTAAAATAAGAAGAATAATCTGTTACAATCTTCAACCAGAAACTCTAGCGGCTATTAATGAATTATTCTTGGATAGAGGGCTTATATTCTGACATGGGGGAAATAAGTAACGTTGGCGAATATTTAAAAAATAAAGGTCTGCCAACCAATAACCTATTAAACACAAAATACCAAGGTTGTGTACTCCAATCTGGGATTATTAAAATACCCTCTGCCTGGTCATTTATTATTTTATTAAGTGTTCGAAGGATCATTGAAACGGGAGGGAATGCATAAAATAAAATGTCAGACCAGCAGATACTAAATGCGTCGACTGCATAAGCATCTGGATCTGGCTTCCAAGAAATATACTTTCTACATCTAGCATTACGGTTAGAGGCAAATAGATCAATCTCTGGATGACCAAACTTTATACAGATAATTTCAAATTTCTTTGGATCTAGTTCCCATTCTGTTTCTATAGGTAAGTTTCGAGATAGAAAATCAGCCTTAGAACCTATATACGATGCATACAACCAAATATCTTTTTTCTCGCACCATTGCCATATCAACCGTGCTAACTTACTTAGCTCTGGGAATCTAATACCTCCCATTCTATTGATATATGACAATGCTGTATTGTCTACTCTGACTAAAACATTGCATGATCTGAATTCTTTTAAAAATGACTTTAATGCATAAAAAACAGCCAATATTCTAAGTAATTTATATGTTTATGTTTAAGACGCTCTGGCCACCAGCCCTGGGCCTTCTGGCCCCTGCAATAAGCACCCCACCCTGCTAAACTTGCATCAGAAAATATCTCTACCTCATAGGTGTCCTGCCTGATATTATTATATGAGTTCAGTATATTTTTTATCCACCACTTAAAATCTGAATCTAAACTAATTGGAATACCTATTCTGGCATTATAATCCAGCTGATTCTTTCTTAACGCTAAATATTTAATTCTTTCAAACTGTTTTGTATATAGCCAACTATATTTGATAGCAGGGCAAACTGAAACTAAATTTCCTATAAATTCAGCAAAGAGACGGATCGTACAATGTGTCCTTATAATAATTTTTCGAGACAACCTTAAAATCTTATCTTTCTTTTCCTGTGGAAGACTTATAGTCATCTGTGCACTATTAAACAAAAAATCTAGAAATCTGCACTGCATTGACGGTTCTAGACAACTCTTTTTAAAGTTTATGCAAAAACCTAATTGTTCTAACAACCTTAATGTCTTTGTAACATGTTGTTGACACTCCAGCTTATCCTTGCCCATAATCCAGAAGTCATCTAGATACAGTACTGTTGTTATTCCATCTCTTCTTAGAGTGGAAACTATAGGTTTACAAATCTTTGTAAATAAATAAGGAGCTAGAGAAAAACCAAATGGTAGGCAAATAAATTCAAATCTGGTATTTTTGAACTTAAATCTAAAATATTTACGATAATGCTTGTTAATGGGTACCTGATAATAAGCATTCTTTAGATCTATGGTTGACATATAGCAATTGGGCTGAATTAATTTTAATACGGTCCTGGAATCCTCAAACTTAAAATGTGGATTCTTGACAAACGTGTTTAATTTCTTTAAATTTAATATAAACCTTTTCTGACCGTCTGGTTTAGAAACCAAAAAATATGGGGAGAGAAATTGACCCCTCTTATATGTACATTCCTTAATTGCTCCCTGTTGTAACAACTCAATAATTGAGTTGTTGATTGCCAGTACATCCTGTTTAGATAATCTTGAAGGATTAAAAATGTTAGGAGACTGTGTGGGTTTCTGAATAAAAGGTATCTTAATACCCTGAATCCATTCTAAAACAAACTTATTTGAAGTAATGGTTTCCCATTTATCTTTATAATTTCCCAAATTACCAGCTGAATTACCTACCTGTTTAAAGAATTTCTATTCTGAGTTTTGGGGACGAATTTATTCCTGGATGCCTGGGAAGAAGATGGCGCCCTATCTGACACTCTTGTAGGATGCTTAAAATCCTGGCTTGCTTTCTCCAAGCTCTTAAAAGTTTTAATTCTTTCAAATAACTCTTTACCAAAAAGATATTCATCAATTCCCATATTCTGGGCAGCCTCTTTTGCAGTCTTACTTAATGTGGGTAAGATTGCTCTCCTTCTTTCTAAACTAATCTTGTGATGCAAATCACATAATCTACGTCCTGAATCACTAAGCCTTTGGATAAGAGATTTATCTTCTCTCTTGTCGATCAAAACCTCAGTCAATACCTGACCTACGACTGATAGGGATACCCCTATCTGATCCTGCCATGCACATAAAGCCTGGTCTTTCTTTAGAATAGGAAATTGCAGTAACGGTCTAATTTCATCATTTAACTTTGGGCCCTTACAATTGGAAGGTAACGTACATCCTGCTATTAAGCTTTCTCTCTTATCCTCTGGTGAACCCTCTAGCAGAACATGTGACCATCTGCAAGAGAGAGCTTCGTGCAACATATAAGTACCCTTGGTACTGCTTAAAGGAGTTTCTCCTAAGCATTGCAAAATATCTTCTTCAAGTGTCTCCTGATCATCAATAACTATTGCATCTATCATGTCCTCATCTTTTTTCAGAGTTCTACCCGGTGAATCAAAACCTACCTGGTTCTGACCACTACCACCTGGTAGCGAAGGAGACAAGTGCCTTGCACGGTGCCCTTCTAAACTCAGTCTGCGGTGAAATTCTCTATTTCGCCTAAAAGATCTCCTGCTGTATCGAGAACTAGAGTCTGATCTCGACCCTTAGTCTATCTGGACCTCGGTTAGCGGGCCTTTTTCGTACACTACGTGAACGAGAACGTCGGCTTGAAAGCGAGCTTCGTGCCGATCGACTCGAAATACTACTTCTTCGGTCTGCGAGGGCTCTTTCGAGCTTCGCAATTCGTTGCTTCAATTCTCGGGAACCTGTTTTATTCATCCTTTCTAAAAGAAAACCTGAAATTTGTTGTAAAATTCTAAAAATCTCATTAGAATTTTCTACTTACATGCGGCCATTAAAGCACGAAAAGCAAAGATGAAGCTAGCCGTCAAGGAACCTGTAATACCAACCAAGAAAAATTTCTTCTTTAAAATATCGTGGCCAAAAGCATAGAGTAGCGATACTACCAAGTGATCTCAAGGACGAGGCACCGAGATATAATTATTACTTTATCACTTATAAACGAAAAATAACACAATAATAATTAATATAATTTTTTTGAACCGTTTATTATTATTATTATTGAAGCAATGAATAAAAAACCCAAAAGCCACCTTAAAACGTTTAAAATGTACGTATAATTTTTCTAATATATATAATCGTAATCGCCTATATGCGTACGCGACCGCGACTGAAATAACCTAGAAGTCCTACAACCTACAACCAAACGGAATTACCTGATATAGTAAAATACCTAATTTTTCCTATATATCATAATATCTTACTTTGTTTTATTTACGTAAATAAAAAGAGAGAAAAGGAAATTTAGACCACACCACGCAACGAACATAAAATGTCATTAAACATGACGACAGGGGTGCGACGACCAAAGAAGTCGTTCTGCATAAAATCATAAATCTATTTTGTGTACAGTTATGGCGCTTAAAACAAACCTCGTTAATACTCCGTCCAGTTTGACAAGGCAGGCTCTTTCTTGGAATCGATTTCTATTGATCAACCGAGCCACGTGCTCTCCGATGTGTTACGAATGGCGCGTTTGCCTTGGCGAGAAGGTAGAGCTCGCGTCTTGTTTAATTGGTTGTTAATCCCCCTATAAACCTTTATCTATGTCACCCCGGTGAAGCTTAAATGGACGATTTCGCAACACAGTAGAAAGAGAAAGAAGAGAGAGAGAGGGGTGTTAGTGTGCCCGCCGGCCATCAGGGCAAATTAGCGCTGTTGTCGCCAGCTGGCCGTGTAACCGGGTTCTGTCGCATATTTTTGACGTATAGAAGAGAAGGATAGTTATGTTCTAACCGACTATAACGCTTCCCAAACTGCGCCAGGTGCTAAATGGAACAAACCAACCAGCCACCAGCCCGCCATCCATCCATGTCACAACTGTCAATTTTTCTTGTCCACGTTTTTTTCTGAGGAAATTAATTAATTTTTTGTTATCATTTTAATATACAATTCTATTAGTTTCTATTCTAGAAAACTTCGCCGATGTGTGTAATCTTTCAGTTATTATTCCAGCCTACTATGCAGGTAATTATTTTTTTATTGTTTATCAAATTGATTTTACACTTCCTTACCTATTTTTTATATAGGAATATAGGAAATGTAACTTTACAATAAATAAATTAACATGAAATGTTTCACATACATAATAGGTGTTGGTTAACAAGCCAATCTTAACAAAATATCACTGGGCAACCTGCAGATAACTGCAACACATTGTGCCCGAGGTAATACCTAACAATCTATCAGTTACGAACAGATAAGTTTAGTCTCTTGAAATGATAATTTTAACATTTTTGTTTTACTGAGTGGATTAAAAATTATAACATCAACGCCAATCACCGACGCCAGGGAATTTGTCACACACTATCTGGTAATTTTTGCCGAATCCCTCTTTGTCGAGGGTAGGGTTCTTTAACGTGCCAACATCCATGACACGGGGCCCACAGTTTAACGTCTCTTCCGAAAGACGGCGCCACCTCTTAAACCAAATTCCAAATTTAACATCGACGTTGCCGGCACCGGGAATGGAACCCAAGCCTACGATCTGTGAGACCACCAGACCACAACGTCGATTATGAATCTTTTAGTACGTGTCTCAATCATAGACAATTTACCTTTAGATAAACAAACAATAATCACGAATGTGGCAGTTTTATGGCCTCGCGCATGTAAACAAAACTGGGAACTATTAGACATGCGCACTGCAACATTATCGTTTGACGAATGGGAAAATAGACAGGTCCGGGCTTTAAAATTTAAATTCTTGCTCATATGCCACCATAGAGGGTTTATTTTACCCCTATTTGGGCATAATACAATTATACAACGGCTGCAACTAGTACTAGTCATTGTTTATATTACAATCCGAGTCACTAAAAGCACAAACACAATTTACTAACTAAACTACACAAAAACCAGAAATCCATAAATATTAAACACCAGTCTCACAATCCACGATAGCCGATCCGATAGCTGAAAACTTTAGAAAACTACAAGGAATCCGCAGAAAAGAGAAACCTTAAAACACAACAACAAAAATGGCGGCCGAGCCGGTTCTGGAGAGTATTCTTGAGCGCGTCGATTATTGTCGATAAAGTAGGACGGCCGATAACACGAGGTTTGTGCGCATGCACGAAGGTTCCCCGAATGAAGACAGCTGACCGACGAGTCATGCGCTCGGACGTATTTTTTCACCCATAAAACGTAACTTTTGTTTGCGCAGGAGATAAGCTGTAGGTATCTAAAGGTAAATTGTCTATGGTCTCAATGCATCCTAGTGCTTGTGTTTATACAGTATTTGTGATAATATTATATGAATTGAGACGATTCCAGATGAGTGAGACCTGTGAGATGTAACCTAAGGACAGTTTATTCTAAACAGTTATTTTTTGTTATGGTTGTCAATGTAGTTTTTATTTATAAATAAACGTAGAAAACATTATTTACGATAAAGTGATTCCATTTTTATTTTCTAAATCTTGGTTAACATAAAAATGTGCATTATTTATTCCATAAAATAAAAACTTTTGTGCGTCTTTTTATTGATTTAATTTGTGATTTAATAATATTTATATTGAATCACAAATTAAATCAATAAAAACTCGTTCAAAAGTTATTAATTAAATTGAAAAGTCATAAAACCGCTGTTCAAATTTCCCGCCATTGCGCCTCTGATGGCAGGCGGGCACACTAACACCCCTCTCTCTCTTCTTTCTCGCTCTACTGTGTTGCGTTTTTTTAACAAGGAGTTAACATTTCTAACCCTATAAATTTTCTTTGATCTATGTTTCCAATATTCGCGACGTCAACCAGCGCTAGCGTGGTGCGTATCGTGCGGTATACAACATAAAAGGCGCTAAATTTATCGCCTGCCGGCCTGCCATTAGTGGACAATTAGGAACCATCTCTGGCGGTGCAGTAAAAATTATGGAGTAATATACTAGCTTTAAGGACTAGTTAACTTTTTTTTTAACGGACCCTGGTTAGTTTAGTAAAAAATAGAAAATAGGTGTTAATTGTTTATTTTTTGTAATTTCTTTTTTGATTTCTATTTTGGAATTTTTGTGAGCGTGATAAAGTGCGAATTTTTTTTGGGGGTGCTTAGCAAGTACCCCCCTAACACTACGCCTATGCTTAAGAGGGATAGGTAGGGAAACTTTCCGATGCACCTAAGAGGCGCTAATCCTTATGCTGTTATGAAGATTAGAAAACAATATGTTGGCTGGAGGCTGGCTGAAAACCTAGAGGCAATCGCAATCCTCTATTAGAATAAAACATCCTCTGTGCTCTATCTCTCTGTCTAAAGTGTAAAAAAAGAGACAAAAGGAAAGTCTCTGTAGCTGTAGGACTGTCACTCGAATGGGATTTTCCTAGAATTCTATTTTCCCGGGTGTTTTTATGTCATTGTCAAATAAATCAATAAAGGGAAGGGTCAAAAAACTTTTCTTGTATTTTTTTCGTGGTTGTCCATGTTCACCATCAATATTGAATTTGTTTTTTTTACCTTATTTCTATTATATTCGTGAAGTATGACTGAAAATGTAGTTAAAGGGTATTTGGACGTTAAAATATCTTCCAAAAGTCGCAGAGGTTTCACTCCATGGAAGGTAAAATTCTGGGTACAATTACTAATTACTGCAATAATTAATTGAATTTGTATTTTTTGTTGTGACTTGACTGTTTAAATATTGTTTGTGAAACATATTATGATGGTTAAATTCTCTTCAGAGAGTCGCAAAGAATTGAATGGAAATAGGGTTGATAAACAAATTAATTTTTTTTTCATTTACTTACACACAGACAATAGACAATTAACCTTCCTACACACTACTAAAATACAACTTATTGGTATTAACGATCTGCTGACTCATATAAAAGTTAATTTCGTCCATTAAATGGAAAAACCTAACAATGCATGTCCACAGTATAATATTTAATATCAAAGTGTACAAATTCAAACTTAAATAATATATTTTTTCTACTGACGTTTTATAATAACCTCTTTTCGATTGTCATTATGGTTTTTTAATAACCTCCTTTTAAAAGCGCAGCGTGCTTAAAAAACTTTTCCTACAGACGTGTGGAAAAATCAATTTTCCGCACTGATATCCGTGCGGAAAATAAGTTTTCCCACACTAGTGCAGAAAAAATTTTCGGCACGATTATGTCAATAATCCGTGCGGAAAATTGAGTTTTCCACACTAGTGCGGAAAAATTTTTCGGCACGATTATGTTAATATCAATTATAACTTGTAGTTATTACTTTTTTTCTCAGAATTAGTTACGGTTACATATGTATGTGATTGTTATAGTTAATTAAAAATTATTAAATTTCTTTGAAACATGTGTTACTTATTTCCACACGTCTGTAGAAAAACTATTGTACCTAACACGTGCAAAAAATGTTTTCCCTGCACTCGCCTGCTTCACGGAACTCCGCTACGCGTCGTTCAGTGAACGGCAGACTCGTGCGGAAAAATTCATTTTCCGCACTTGTTAGGTAAATAGCTATTTAAGCACGTTACCAGGAGCGACGTGCTTAAAAGTAACGCAGGTAATTATTTACAATTAAAACGTAACCACAGACTAGGTATAATTTAATATTTTTTGGCAAGTGTCAATTTTTGACATGAAAGGTGTAAATGAAACATAGGTAATAAATTGTTAGTAAAATTAAGTTTTTTATTATAAAACCTCAGTAGAAAAAATATTGTATACAATTCGTTACGAAACAATGTCTTTTAGTCACTTTGACGTGTTGTCCAACTCGGCTTTGCCTCGTTGGACAATTTCACGTCGCGTGCCTAAAAGACACTCATTTCGCAACTTATTGTATAAATAGCTATTGAGGTCTGTAGTGTCATAACATAACTCAGAATATTCAGAAAGAAAATATTGATAGTCATGAAAAATACTTTACAAAAATGATTTTTCTGTTTTATTTATTGCCTACAAAATTTACGAGTTACATAATATTATAGTTCACATGTCACAATTAGAAGCAACAGCAGCCCAAAAAAAAAACATATTATGGGACATGCAATAGGGAATGGTTATGAATTGGATATGTTGGGATGTAAATTCGATCTACTAAAGTTTATCATTTGTGTTTTGTCTATATTTAACAGTTAATTGTTCGCAGTTAAGCAACTCTCGAGCTTATTCATCACCTATCCTATGCCCCCAAAAAATGCCATCCACCAAAGTCCTATGATGATTTTTTTCCCAGCAAATTAAAAATGGCAATTGTTAAACTTTATAAAAGAGGAATCCCTCCTAAATTGAAAACTACAGGCCAATCGGACTAACATCTACTTTCTCTAAGATCAATGAAATGGCAATGTGTACTGGCTAAGCTTTTTTTTTACAATAAAAAGCTTTTTAGCCAGGCACAGCATGGCTACCTGAAGTGAAAAGCAGTAGAGAGAGACAGCGGTGTATGCTTTGTTAGGAGAGTGGTAAATTTATAAGTTGTTACTTGTTTATAGCATTGTTTTTACTTCTATTTCATTTATTTATTCCCCCGTTTATTCCTTATTGGTAAAATGACTTAAAAAACGTATTCACAACATCAACGTATAATATATATAATAATATGTAACCATAATTAAAATTAAAATCCTTTGGCAGCTTCAACCATAAAATATTATTAAATAGGCCAGAGGGTAAGTCTAAGAGGTTCCCCGCTCAACAGTTGGTTTTATTCTGAGCTTTATGTCGTTTTTGTTTCCTGCATACTTAATATGTACTAACAAATTAAGAAACTATACTGGATCAAATAAAAAATGCTGGAACAAAAATAAATAAACATTTAAAATAAAAATATTAACACGACAACGGCAGTAGCTCTTCACATTAATTTGACCCTCATGTCGGTTTCCATTTATTTATATGAGATTTGCATCCACTATCTGAAGTGTTTCCTATATAACTTTTTGCTCCTAAAATATATAATAATCTACGTTCAACATTTAATAGTCCTACAAATAAAAGAAAATTAATGTAAAACCTTTACTACAACAAATTGGTCAAAATTTGAAATAGTTTTTCGATTTTTGTCCATAATGATTTCCTGTACCTACCTATTAAATAGACTAAAAAATATGTACTATTATATTTTTAAGATTTACATTTAAGTTTCAGTATTTCTATTTTAGGTAAGGTCTGTTATGTTATCTTTTTTCTTGCTCAAGTCTTAATGTGAATGTAGGACTAAATACTAGATCGATTGTGTACTTACTTTGCACTAAATATTATGCGATATATTTCTTGGCACAATGGTGAACGACGAATTGCAGGCGACGATGGGTATAAAAGCACAGTATAAAAGTTCTACTGGATATTATTAATGGTACTATGGTCCCCGTGGCCTTGTTCGCTTATTGAATTGATAGCCGCCGCGGTGGTTATCTACTTATACAGTAACCGGCAAAAAGATGGGAAAGTTTTTTATCTTTAAGTTTAGAAAATTAATTTTATTTTAGATAGATTCTGCATGTTCTCAAACCAAAATAACACCCATTAAATCCTGTAAAAGTCTTATGGTATACGAGGTAGGATCAAAAATTTGAAATTCCGCTAAGAGTAAAGTACCTCCATCTTTCATTTTAGAACACTTTTTTACTAAGAATTATTGTTTTATTTTTAAAGGTATACCCAAATTTCGCTTATTTAGGACAAAAAATGGATTTAATCGTGTTTTCTGAATAACCCTTTAGAAAAAAATAAACGGCAACCGAACAGTACGAAAATAAGATTTTCCGCAGACTTTGTTAGAGATAACCGTCGATCATAAGTCCGATTAGTTCGTTTTCATAATATTATGGCTTTTAAAATAAACACATAAAAATATTAAATATTTTTGCTGCACACCGTATTTTATTTTCTGAGGGAACAAGTTATGTAATTTCATCTAACTGATATTTTTTGATTTACATTGACTTAAAGCATCTCCTAAATAGTTTTTATACATTGAAGTATGCATAGAAAGTTTCCTTTTGATTTTTAAAGAAAAAAATTTAAATTAAAAATATATTATTTTGAACGGATTTTATTCGTCACGCAAAATAAGGATTAATAATATATTTTGTACACATTTTAAATAATTTTAAATTAATGTTTCTTCAAAAACTGATTTTTAATGCCCCAAGGGCAAGCTTAAAGCCTAAAAATAATAACACCAATTAATTTCCTTCTCATAATCTATACCTACTATATAAGATCAAAGCAGCCATGAAAACAAGTCAAACATTGAAATTAAATTAATGACATTTAGTTGGTTTTGCTATAAAAATAATGGAAGTTGAAAAGTTGTCAGTACAGGAGAAAATTGCAATAGTTTTAATTCATGGTGACGCGAGACAGCAATTATTTTTAACAATAAATACAATGATAATGTTCACAATTCCACTATATTTAGAATTGTCAATAAATTTAAACAAAGTGGATCGGTAGAAAATAAGTATAAAACTGTCCATAGAAAAACTGCAGCTACGGAAGAAAACGCTTTAAATGTTTTGTTATCAGTAAATGCTACGATGCCGTTGTCCAACAGAGAAGAACAAGTTGGTATTTCAGAAAAGTCTATTAGAAGAATATTTAAGAATCACAAGTATTTACCATATAATCCCAAATTTCTGCATAGGTACCCTTCAGGATAGATGCAAGGCTTGACTTTTGCTTTTAAGGCAAAAAAGAAGATGATCCACATTTTGGAAATAGGATATTATTTTCTGACGAAGCAACCTTCACAAGCAACGGCACTGTAAGTTCCCAAAATTGCAGGTGGTGGGATGGACCAAAAACCCCCATTTTATAATTAAATGTAAAGATCAATATTCTTTTAAGACCAACGTTTGGTGTGGTATATTAAATACTCAAATAGTGGGGCCATATTTTTTCAGAGAAAATTTAAATGGCGCTAGATATTTAATTTTCTTGCAGAATGAAATAAGCGATTTTCTCGATTTTTGATACCATAAGACTACCGTATTTAATGGGTGTTATTTTGGTTTGAGAACATGCAGAACCTATCTAAAATAACATTAATTTTCTAAACTTAAAGATAAAAACTTTTCCATATGCTGCGCACTTTCTGCCGGTCACTGTATAGATATTTTAAAAATTATTTCTTTTGTATTGACTTCTTTTGGGCTTTTTCATCAACGAACAGTCGTCATTAAGACATTACAAGAAGATACATTCGGCACTCCTTTATTATTATATTGATTATTTGGTGGATTTTTGTGGATCCTTAGGCCTGGCAAAGACAGTGGTGTGAAATCCGTCGCCTAGATGACATCGACGTAGGAGTGGAATTAAAACTGAAATCTTCCGAGGATGGTAATATCTTGAATTGTGTTCAAGTGTCCCGGTCTGCCACCCTGTGCCGCACTGATTCCAGAACGAAACAGTTCGCATTCGGGGTTTTTAATTTAAGGAAAACGAAAAAGCCAATTATATATTTGGCAGGATGCAGCGAGAGCGACTCGCAAGAATGGATGACGTCCATAAGGAAAATGATGCGAATTGCCAGCTATGTACCAGGTACGTGTATATAGGATGCATGGTCAGTACTGAATGGACCATATTATAGATTTTAAACAAATATGCCTAATAAAACGTTGCTCGTGAAGCTAGTAGATGCGAATTGCAAATTTTATAGTGAGGTGAATCATTCTTGATTTTAACACAATAAAATTGTCCTTTTTTCGCTTTGTTTACGACTGTGTGTTTTAGGTAAAAAAATAATTATAGGTATTAACCTAGCAACTTTTGTTCCCTAAAATTCGAAAAAATGGTATAGAGTGTTCTATTTAAATGGAGTTATTTTCTCTCGCATTTTTGATCCACCCTGTAGAGTCTAAAGAACTTTAACGTTGTAGAATGTAAACCATTTGCTATCTAACTTTCATATTAACGTAATTAGCATATTCCAAATTTTGCCGCCACTAAATGACCAACTAATTCTGTATTCATGGGTTTTGTTTAATTATTGTTTGTGCCACAATATGGTTAAGGTTAATTTTTTATTACACTCACCCTGTGTATTATAATAGCAAACCAACTCTATTTCCAGTTATGAGCCATAAAATTTTGTCATTTCCCTTCATCTAGTTTTTAAACTTTCGAGCCAAGAGACTGACAAAGCTACAGACCAAAGAAAATGGGAAACTTATTGTCATTTCCGAATTTAGAGACCCTAAAACGATGATACTTGATAAAATTTTAAAAAATCCCAGATAACAATACTACAAGAACTACGCGTTGACAAAATTGCAATTGTGGTTCCGGATTATTTTTACATTAAATGAAAAAACCTGTTTGAAAAACATTATCTAATCTAATGAGCAGATAATGTCAAAAGTTGCCGTTGAAGAAAAACTCATCTAAATGCGACTTATAGCTTAACAGCTTTTTACATTAGGTGCAATCACTGCATGCAAGTTATAGAGACAATTAAGTGCATCGTATACAGTGTGGTTGTTTAAGTGTGCAACATATGGGAATTTTTTTTATTAACGATTTCTCAGAAAATCGTATTCTTGATAAAAGTTGCATGTTCTATAATCATATTAGGTGCACTTGGAATGGTTGCAAGTCAAACGGCGTACAGGGTAGGCCAAAAAATATAAAACTTTTACAAGAATAAAAAATTTTAATAAACATTTAAAATAAAAATTTTGCACTTTAAATGATGGTTTTTTAATTAGCATATTATCATTACTAATGCTTTATCTTATTAAAACTAATTTTTAGAATATTTTAAAGTTGTGTTTAATATCGTTGCAACAAACATAAAGTTTGTGATTCCTTAATAAATTAAAAATTCAAGTAACTTTTACAAATATGCTTGAACTTGAACAAAAATATGCGAAATTGATTTGATTTTGATTATTTTTAAGAAGGTCTTTATGGTGAATATTAAAAAAAAAAATTTTTGGGAAATTATTAATGTTTTTTAAAAAAATATATTTTTTTTATTTTAGGATGTCACGTTTTTGAATCTATGCATAACTTTTAATTCTAAACAACTTTTTTTAATAACATTTTGCTGAATTTTATGAAATAGGGGTACTTTATTCTTGTAGAAGTTTTATATTTTTTGGCCTACCCTGTACACCGTTTGACTTGCAACCATTCCAAGTGCACCTAATATGATTATCGAACATGCACCAACTTTTATCAAGAATAAAATTTTCTGAGAAATCGTTAATAAAAAAAATTCCCATATGTTGCACACTTAAAAAACCACACTGTATATGCAACATTTTTTATGCAAGCATCTTGACAACAGATGCAACCAACTTTTAAAATTCATCCAATATCACTAATATCAGCCAATTTGAGTGTATTTCTGTTAATTAAAACAATGAATTCAGATGTGGCGAGGTCCGTGAAGATATCTTTACTGATCCTAATATTCACAAAAATCAACAAAAACTACACCCAATGATTGAAAACATTGTATAGGTTATATTTACTTTTTTATCAGATTGGTATTGAAAATATTACTAGAGAAATTACTAAGTTGCATGCGATTTAATTTTAATCTAATTGAAATTAGCATATTTCGTGCGATTTAAATCATATTGCATCAGGTGATCAGGAAGTCTCCAAAGCGCATGCCTTGAGGCATATTGTAAACAGGCTATAAGGCAAAATTTCGAAATTTTTTTAAAAGAACTATAGGTAGGTACTGTGACGTAGATTATTTTAAACGTGGTTAAGATAACCTGTCACAATACCTGGGTAGTTCTCAGTGGAGAATTAGTGGTTCTCAGATAAACAATTCTCAATTTTTAAGGTTTTGTTTTATTGGTAATAAATAATAAATTAATAAAAATATTTAATTGTAAATAAGATGCTCCGCTTCTGCCTTCTACTGTCTTCTATTTCTATCTTCTTTTATATATTTTGGTCCTTTACAAAAGTTCTCCGACCCTGTCCATACTTGTCTTCTTTTTGTCAAACCAGCCTTGTCAAAATTTCTTAACCCCTTTTGATGACTTGTGACAATTACAACCAATAATTTTTATTTAAATAGGAATAAATCCGAAATACTGTAATTAAAATAAAATAATATAGATGAATAAAATATCTCTACTATTATGAAGAATTAAACTCGTGTCAGGTCACCGCGTATAACCTTCTATAGTTGAGATAAACAATAAGACTCCGCTGTTTTATGATAATAATATAACAGCAAGAAATTAGTAAAATATATTTCTACTATGAAGGAGAAATACAAGTGTGTCTAATATCGCACTAACATGTAATTTCTCTATAGCTGAAATAAAAGTAGGATTCTGCTGTTATGGGGTTCAAAACCAACAGCAAAAACTAAATAAATTAATCTCTACTATAATGGAGAATCACACTCGTGTCAGGTCACCGCGTGTGCTCTCTATAGCCGAGATAAAATAGGGCTTCGCTATTTTGGGGTACAAGCCCAATAGCAAGAAATGAATAAAATGTATTTCTACTATGAAGGAGAATTATTACAAGTGTGTCTAATATCGCACTAACATGTAAATTCTCTATAGCCGAAATAAAAATGGGGCTCCGCTGTTATGGGGTTCAATACCAACAGCAAGAACTAAATAAATTAAATCTCTACTATTAAGGAGAATCACACTCGTGTCAGGTCACCGCGTGTGCTCTCTATAGCCGAGATAAAATAGGGCTCCGCTATTTTGGGGTACAAGCCCAATAGCAAGAAATAGATAAAATGTATTTCTACTATGAAGGAGAATTATTACAAGTGTGTCTAATAATGCACTAACATGTAAATTCTCTATAGCCGAAATAAAAGTGGGGCTCTGCTGTTATGGGGTTCAAAACCAACAGCAAAAACTAAATAAAATAAATCTCTACTATTATGGAGAATCACACTCGTGTCAGGTCACCGCGTGTGTTCTCTATAGCCGAGATAAAATAGGGCTCCGCTGTTTTGGGGTATAAACCCAACAGCAAGAAATAACGAATTTTTACTACTCGTTAACCCTAAAATAACCTAAAGAATCTCACCTTATAGGTATTCGTTCTTACTTCTCTCGAAGCTAGGATTCGAATGAATTCTCCAGCCAAATGCACCGCCTTTTATATGGAACCGTTACTACGTAAATTGTTTGTTATACAGGAGATCCAGAAAAATATGTAAATTACGAGGATTTGTCAATAATGATGTTTTGTCAAAAGGTTAATAATTTGGGTTATATAAATTTATTAATAGTGACATTACGTCAGAAAGGTTAAGAAAACAGGTTATATTTAATTTACGAGGGAAATAAGAATTAAGTAATAATAATAACGACACTTTAAACATATAAAATGCAACGAACCAAATAGGAAAATTGAAAGTATCGTTACAATACCCCCTCGCTAACGATAAAAAAAAATTAATCACGAAGTTATTAAATTTTTTTTTTTTTAACTGCTGGACAAGTTTGGATGTATAGTAATCCATCCATGATTTTTTACTCTCAAACGAAATCTTTTACCAGCTGGAAAATCTTTTGGCTTCAAATTTTTTAATTGAATAGAAACTGGGACGGAAGAATTAGGCTCATTTTGAACAATAATTTTTTTATAATTTATGATGGGAATTGAAATTTTCACTGGAGAGGAAATAGGAGGAATCAAATGTTTAATGGGGATTGAAATTTTTACGGGGGAGGAAATAGGGGAAATTAATCTTATGGGAGGTCCAAACAAATCTAAACATATATCATTAAAAATTTTATCATTTCTTTTTTTAGACGGCGGTGGTGTCGTTGGTAGTGGTGAAGTATCTAAATCCAACCAAAAATTAGGACTTCCCTCCGGTGGATCCACGCCATACAATTCCACCAGTTTCCTTTTCAATTCATTTCTCTCCATAACTTCCACTGTTACTAAAAAACGAAAAAAATTACATTACATAGTGTGTGCCTTTTTTAGGTCTTTAATATGAACGTGTTTGATTTCTTGATTTTGCGGATTTCGTAAATTATATATATTTGGTGAAATAACTTTTGATATAGTAAAAGGTCCAGCGAATTTTGGGGCTAATTTGGCTGCGAAACCTTTAACTGCCGAAGATAAATAATGTTCTCGTTTCATAACATTGTCTCCCACATTAAATTGAAAATTCCTTCTTTTAAGGTTATAATAATGGCTTTGTTTTCCAAATGCTCTTTCTAGATTTAGATGAACAAACTCGAAAATTTCTTTCATTTTAGATAAATGTGATGCGTGATTTTTGATATCTTCTTGACTGTTTGGTACGATAATTTCGGTATTTCTATACAGTCCATTAGGTAATTCTAACTCTCTTCCAAAATTTAGGAAAGCCGGACTGTACCCAGTAGATTCATGTACAGCCGAATTAATAGCGAAATTAAGTTCAGGTATAAACCGATCCCATTTTCTATGATCCTTTTCACAATATTGAGAAATAATAGTCCTGACGTCTCTGTTCCTTCTTTCAACCGGATTGGCTTGAGGAGTATAAAGACTTGTTTTGTGATGCCGAATAGATAAAGTTGACAGGAATTTTGTAAATTTCTTACTGTTAAATTGTGTACCGTTATCTGTAATAACAACCTTCGGACAACCGAAATATGAAATAATCTTATCTCTAAAAATTTCACAAACTTTATCAGTAGTTGCTTTTCTTAACGGTTGAACCTCTGTCCATTTCGTAAAACGGTCTTGAAATACAATTACGTAATTATTTCCTCTAATGGATCTTGGTAAAGGTCCAATTAGATCTGTACTGACTGTATCCCAGGGTCCATTTGTTGGCGAAAAAGACATCATTCCCGCAGTTTGTTGCTGCGACTGTTTATACCGTTGACAAGTTATACAACTTCTGACATATTCAGAAATATTTCTGAACATTCCTGGCCAATAATACCTCTTGGCGACTCTTGAAATTGTTTTTGCTATTCCCATATGTCCTGCAGTAGGTTCGTCATGATTTTCCTTTAAAACGTTAATTCTTAAATTTTTAGGTACACATAATTTCCATGGATTAGATAATTCAGGTTCAGTAAAGTCTGTTCTTTCAAAAAAATGTTTATATAATTTTCCATTTATAATTTTAAAATCAGGGTAATTTTCTGGGTTTTCTTGTACTTCAGTCATTTTTTTACCATACCAGTTACCCGCAACTTCCTCAGCTAAACATACATCGAGTGGTGATCTTGATAAAGCATCTGCTAATTTATTAAGAACACCTTTTTTATACTTAATATCAAATGAATATTGTTGTAGATCAATCACCCATCTGGCTAGTCTTCCTGTAGGATTCTTAAGAGATTGTAGCCACTTCAATGATTGATGATCTGTTTCGACGATGAAATGATAACCTTCCAAATATGGACGCATTTTCTGAATTCCCCAAACAATTGCCAGGCATTCTTTTTCTGTAACTGAATAATTTTTTTCTGGATTTGATAATGTACGACTAGCATACGCAATAACTCTGTCATTTCCGTCTTGTTTTTGAATTAAAGCTGCTCCGATTCCATCTTGTGACGCATCGGTTTGGAGCGTGAATTGTACATTAAAATCGGGACAAGCCAAAATAGGAGCTTCGGTCAAAACATTTTTGAGTTTATTAAATGCCTCTTGTTGCTCTTCTTTCCATTCCCATTTCCTTTTCTTTTGTAATAATTTTGTTAATGGTGAAACCAATTTAGAATAATTCGGGATAAAACGTCTGTACCACGACGTTACTCCAATAAAACTACGAATTCCACGAATATTCTTCGGTTCTTGCATATTTCGGATTGCACTAACTTTTTCGGGGTCAGTACTAATACCTTCTTCTGATACATAATGTCCCAAATATTTTAAATTCTTTTTAAAAAATTTACATTTTTCTGGGTTAATTTTTAATCTTGCATTCCGTAATCTTCGAAGAACTTCGCTAACATTTTCCATATGGTCTTCAATATTTCTTCCTAAGATTATAATATCGTCTAAATAAACAAAAGCTTTTGAATCCAAATCTGGTCCAACGATTGAGTCAAGTAAACGTTGAAAAGTTGCACCTGCTGAATGTAAACCAAAGGGCATCACTCGAAATTGAAATAATCCTCTTTCAGGTACTGTAAAAGCTGTTATTTGTTTACTATCTTCAGAAAGTGGGACTTGCCAATAACCTTGTTTCAAATCTAAACTTGTAAAATATTTTGATCCCCGTAATTTGTCCAAAATGGCTTGAATAAATGGTAAAGGATATGCATCTTGTTGCGAAACTTCATTAATTTTTCGAAAATCGATACAAAATCTCTGTTTTCCATCATTTTTCTTCACTATAACTACTGGTGAACTCCATGGACTGTTTGAAGGTTCTATAATTCCATCCTTAAGCATTTTATTAACTTCTTCATTAATTATGGCTTGCATTGCAGGGTTTTGTGGGCGATATCTTTGTTTAATTGGTCTAGAGTTTGTAATATATATTTTATGTTCTGTTAATTGACAAGGTCCTTTAACGTCTTCAAACTTTGGTAGTTCTTTATTTAAAAATCCTTGGATTCTACTTTCTTCATCTGGTTCAAAATTGTCTATTATATTTGTATTATCAGAATTTTCCAACCATACAATTTTCTTTAAAACAGGGTCTATTAATATTTTTCTTTTACTAAGAAAGTCAAGACCAAGTAAGATAGAAAAATTCATCCCTGGTAAACACCAAAAATTCTCAGAATCGACTTGATTTTCACATGTAAAGGGAATGGCAAATACTTCAAAAATTTGAATAATTTCTCCATTGGCAACTCTTATAAAATTCTTGCAATTCTGTATTTGAAAATTCCATTCTTTACATAGTTTGGCAACATCTTCATTTATAAACGACTTGTTTGATCCTGTATCAACAACTGCTTTGAAAATAACATCTCTAATACTTATTGAAGTATAAATTAACGTAGAATTTTGAAAGTTTTTTTCTTCTGATATAGGACAAAGATTTTCATTAAAAACATTAACTTCTTGATTCTCCGAGGTTAAACTTGTAGAAGGATAGGGAAACCTCAAAGAAAGACTATCCCGTTTTAGTTTTCCGAAGCACTATTTGGTTGACCATTAGTTTGTTGTTCAGATTGTCTCATTGTAGTACCATTAGTTTGGTTAGAAATATTTCTCTGATGTGAATTTTGAGGAGGAACAACTTGATTTCTATTATAATAGACATTATCTTGTAAATGTTGATTTCTTCGACAGTTACAATCTTTAGTCAAGATACCTGTACGATGACAATTATAACATTTAATATGTCTTTCATAATTACTGTTTCTTGGTGATTCAAATCTATTGTCATTATTTCTATTTCCAGTTATGTTGAAACTCCTTCTTCTATTATTTTGATTTTCCTCATTTTTAATTTTTTCGAAATTCTCTGTAAATTTGATCAAATCTTGAATACTTTTAATATCATCTTTTCTGATAAAATATTTATATTCTGGTTTTAAATTTCTATACATTATACTCAGTTTTCTTGTTTCAGGAAAGGCGCCATGGCGAGTAAATAAAGTTTGAATTTCTAAAACATATTGTTTGCCTGTTTCATATTCCTTTTGTTTTCTGCTCAAAATTTCTTCCTCTAATTCTTCCATATAATCTGATTTAAAATAGAATGATTTGAAATCTTCTTCAAAAGTATACCAACAACTCCAAGGATAGTTACTTATTTCAAACCATTGATATGCTTGATCCCGTAGAAGTTCTGGCATAGCGCTCAATATGATTTCATCAGGAATTAAATATTCATTTTTCAAAATTTTTAATCTGTTAATGAATATGGGTGCTTCTTCAGAATGTTTACCATTAAAAAATATTCCCCATCTTCTAACTTGATTCAACATATCTCTTCTCTTTTCTAAAGAAACATCATGTTGAACAGCATTATGAGATTGATCTGGAACAAGGGGACGGTCCATTTTTTGTTTGTAAACATCTAAATATCTTTGTCGTAATTCTTCTATAGTTCCTTGGCTATTCAAATTCCATTTATTTAAATACTCAACCAACATTCTTCTATTTAATTTCAAAATCCATGTCAAATGAGGATCCTCCACTTCTATCATCTGAATATTTTCTGGAACTGACATTTCTTCTGCTTCAACTGGGTTAGAACGACGACTTCTATTACGGTTTGGCATTATTATTTCTAAATAATATACCTTTCTTATAAAATCTTATAAATCTTCAGTATTTTATCTTCTTTGTAAATCTTCACAATGGGATATCTGAAGGTCCCTGCTCGGGCGCCAATTGTGACGTAGATTATTTTAAACGTGGTTAAGATAACCTGTCACAATACCTGGGTAGTTCTCAGTGGAGAATTAGTGGTTCTCAGATAAACAATTCTCAATTTTTAAGGTTTTGTTTTATTGGTAATAAATAATAAATTAATAAAAATATTTAATTGTAAATAAGATGCTCCGCTTCTGCCTTCTACTGTCTTCTATTTCTATCTTCTTTTATATATTTTGGTCCTTTACAAAAGTTCTCCGACCCTGTCCATACTTGTCTTCTTTTTGTCAAACCAGCCTTGTCAAAATTTCTTAACCCCTTTTGATGACTTGTGACAATTACAACCAATAATTTTTATTTAAATAGGAATAAATCCGAAATACTGTAATTAAAATAAAATAATATAGATGAATAAAATATCTCTACTATTATGAAGAATTAAACTCGTGTCAGGTCACCGCGTATAACCTTCTATAGTTGAGATAAACAATAAGACTCCGCTGTTTTATGATAATAATATAACAGCAAGAAATTAGTAAAATATATTTCTACTATGAAGGAGAAATACAAGTGTGTCTAATATCGCACTAACATGTAATTTCTCTATAGCTGAAATAAAAGTAGGATTCTGCTGTTATGGGGTTCAAAACCAACAGCAAAAACTAAATAAATTAATCTCTACTATAATGGAGAATCACACTCGTGTCAGGTCACCGCGTGTGCTCTCTATAGCCGAGATAAAATAGGGCTCCGCTATTTTGGGGTACAAGCCCAATAGCAAGAAATGAATAAAATGTATTTCTACTATGAAGGAGAATTATTACAAGTGTGTCTAATATCGCACTAACATGTAAATTCTCTATAGCCGAAATAAAAATGGGGCTCCGCTGTTATGGGGTTCAAAACCAACAGCAAGAACTAAATAAATTAAATCTCTACTATTAAGGAGAATCACACTCGTGTCAGGTCACCGCGTGTGCTCTCTATAGCCGAGATAAAATAGGGCTCCGCTATTTTGGGGTACAAGCCCAATAGCAAGAAATGAATAAAATGTATTTCTACTATGAAGGAGAATTATTACAAGTGTGTCTAATATCGCACTAACATGTAAATTCTCTATAGCCGAAATAAAAATGGGGCTCCGCTGTTATGGGGTTCAAAACCAACAGCAAGAACTAAATAAATTAAATCTCTACTATTAAGGAGAATCACACTCGTGTCAGGTCACCGCGTGTGCTCTCTATAGCCGAGATAAAATAGGGCTCCGCTATTTTGGGGTACAAGCCCAATAGCAAGAAATAGATAAAATGTATTTCTACTATGAAGGAGAATTATTACAAGTGTGTCTAATAATGCACTAACATGTAAATTCTCTATAGCCGAAATAAAAGTGGGGCTCTGCTGTTATGGGGTTCAAAACCAACAGCAAGAACTAAATAAAATAAATCTCTACTATTATGGAGAATCACACTCGTGTCAGGTCACCGCGTGTGTTCTCTATAGCCGAGATAAAATAGGGCTCCGCTGTTTTGGGGTATAAACCCAACAGCAAGAAATAACGAATTTTTACTACTCGTTAACCCTAAAATAACCTAAAGAATCTCACCTTATAGGTATTCGTTCTTACTTCTCTCGAAGCTAGGATTCGAATGAATTCTCCAGCCAAATGCACCGCCTTTTATATGGAACCGTTACTACGTAAATTGTTTGTTATACAGGAGATCCAGAAAAATATGTAAATTACGAGGATTTGTCAATAATGATGTTTTGTCAAAAGGTTAATAATTTGGGTTATATAAATTTATTAATAGTGACATCACGTCAGAAAGGTTAAGAAAACAGGTTATATTTAATTTACGAGGGAAATAAGAATTAAGTAATAATAATAACGACACTTTAAACATATAAAATGCAACGAACCAAATAGGAAAATTGAAAGTATCGTTACAGTACGTATCTAAATGTAAAAAAAAAACACCAAAATTTTAAATAGCGACAAAAGGAGAAGGCACGAAGGTTCGGTATTGGAATAATACAAATATTATTCATTTAAGGAATAAGGCTCAAAATTACAAAGGTACTTCCTCAGAGACCTTAATAATAGATCATTTTATCCCTTAATTCCCTAAGTCATAACCCCTCTGAGATATTTAATTATTTATTTGATAATATATTACAGACAATGTTTGTCCAATTACAATGGTCGCTCTGTGAGTCAAAATCGCCCTTAAACCTAGTATCGTAAGCTACAAAATTCAGAGGATGCAATATAATATATTTAATACATTCATAGAAATAAATCCCTGAAAGCGTAAAAATCGATTAAAACTCCCGGCATAATTCCTAAAATTCAAATGCATATAACATTCTTATGGCCTTTTATATTTCAATGCTAAGCTAAACATTGCTAGAGAGTAAAAGTTTACATAATAAACACATTTTACAGCATCATGGTCTAAAGCGCCCTATACACACGCAATTTGAAGATCGGCCTGCGCAGGTTTGCCCTCGAGCAAGTTCGAAATGACTACACATTTATTTAGATAAATCACAAATTTGTTCGGTTCACTTTGGAATTAAAGGCGTTATTTATTAGCATTATTTGTGAAAAAAAAATGAAGTAGAGATCCCGTGGTCAAAGTTTCTTTTTCTGGTTGTGGTTATTACTATTTCTTGTTCCATTTACATTTCTATGCGTTGGCACGAACTTACTAGACATCGAGGCTGCCCTTATAAAATATCAATATTTTTGAATATCCGACGAGCCGCGCCATATCCTGAACGCACCGTCAGTTTTCGCGCATAGCTGATTAACCTGCACAAACCGAGACACTCGCATGCGCCGGACTTCAAGCCAAACTGCTTGTGTGTACGGCGCATTAGCTTTCATATAAGACTCGGTGAAACTTAATATTTCAAATTTTGTCACTTGGAGGCCTTGGCATCTAATCCAACTGGTATTTTCAGTGGGAGAGTGCAATTTCCGCATATCTTTTGTCGACAACGGGCATTCCCGTGTCGCCGGGTTTCTGGGCCTCTACGGAGTGCTGCGGGCCAATTCACAGGAGATCACAATCAGCGATCCGTGTACGGGAGCCCCGAAAGTCGGCTGGCGCTGGTACCATTTTCATCAGTTTCACATGCAAGCGACAAACGAACAGAAGGACGATAAAAAGATTGTCGTCATGCACACGAGCAGGTAAAAAAGTTATGGAAATTAATTTGAATTAAAGCGTATTTTGTTTAGATATTTTCTAGTACTTATATCGTTTTCGGGGTTATATTACGGTCACCTGTTACATAGAAATTGGGTCACTAGCGGGACCTACAGAAAGAAATAAAAATTAGCATTTGATGACCTTATCAATAAATGAGTTTCGGCATTTTCGAACATTTAAACATAGGGAGCAAAGAGGAGGCGACACGTTTGATAATAATTAATGAACACAAAACATAATAATATGTACTACGTATCTAATTGTTATTGACACTATATACAGTTGTGACCAGTAAAGTCCGCATCATGTGGGATTTTTTTATGAATAGCTTTATTCGAAATTTGACTTTGGCATCAAGTTCTGCTTTGATCGAGATAAAAATTAAGCAAAAAAATAGTAATCACGTGATTCTCATTATCTGTCAAATTTTCATTTTTTCCAAAAAGTAATTCAGTAATTCAAAAGTGGGATTATTTCTGAAAATATCGAAAAGTTATTAGAAAAAGGTTTTTTAAGTGCAGTTTCTAGCCCAGATGAAAAATTTCAGCTGCATAAGATAATTTTGATTTTTACCCACCACTAAAATTTATTTTCCACTTAATGAACACTTTACTGAAGACACTGTGTTGTTTTTTGTCTTAATATTAAGGTGTATTACTTTCAGACACAAACTACGTTTTTAAAAAGACTTATTTTATAAAGTTACCTTATACAGGGTCAAAAACAAACAAGCTTTGCGACAAAATTTTTAAACACACATTTAATATGGCGCTACTTTAAAGAAAATGTATCTGAAATAAAGCATTGTCAAAGCCAAAAAGTTTTATGTAGGTTGCGTTGAGTCTTATTTTGCAAAAGTGGTGCAATTTAGAAAATATGGGTAAAAAATCAAAATTATCTTATGCAGCTAAAATTTTGCGTGTGGGCTAGAAACTGCATTTAAAAAAACTTTTCTTGATACTTTCAGAAATAACCCCACTTTTGAATTATTTTATGGAAAAAAATAAAATTTGACAGATAATGCGAATCACGTGACTACTATTTTTTTTGCTTAATTTTCATCTCGATCGAAGCAGAACTTGATGCCAAAGTCAAATTTCGAATAAAGTTGTTAATAAAAAAAATCCCATATGATGCGGACTTTACTGGTCACACTGTATAATAAAGTCAACAGACTTTCAGATAAAGTATGAAGTTCAATTTTCCACGTATCTAAAAATATTCCTATGCCAACTCTATTTCCTCTATGCTTAAGTATATATTTTATGAAATTGTGAGGTAATAGGGAAAGAGGGGGGGGGGGGGACATATTGAACATATTTTGATATTTACCCCTCTTTTAAGGGGTAATTTTGGATGCAAGTACTTTTGTTGATAAAATTCGAAACTGTAAAAACTACCTGGGCCTACAAAAAAAAATGTTGGTTAACAAAATTTTCTTTTTATATTCTCTCTTAGCTAGTAATTTGAAAAAAAAATATTAAGAGTAACTTTTACTTCAAAACAAAAATATTAACAAGTTTGTAAGTACCTGAAACCCAACAACTATTATTCTTATTTTTTAATAATATAGAAATTTTTCAATTTGAATTTGATTGAATATAACAAATAAATAAATTTTACCAATCGGCGAAACTCTTTTAGGGAATTTCCAGCAGGTCCTGGGCAATTATATGTCTACTGCAGAGAAGGTCCCGAGTTGCTACACTCTTTAATCTCAAGAGGACAGTGCGCTCGGTACACCTCTGGATTGATTTGTTCCAAAAGGTAAGTTGCGTAATACCTGCTCGGCGACATTGTTCAATAGAGCATTGAAATGGTATTTTAGGTTCAGTCGTAGCGAGGGGGACTTATGCGGAAATGGGACCAGCGTGCCAGACAGCCCACTCTGCTTACGAAGCCAAACTGGCAGCGACGATTCTGGCGTACCTCATTCTAACATATCTGAAGAAAATGACTTTTCTATCAAATCAAAGGTACAGAAATGGCAAGTTTGCCGTTAAGAGCAAACACAACATGACGCATTCGTCATTTCGTTTCTCGTTCGTTTTATCCGAAAATCAACCAAATACCCGTAGTACAATTATCTACAGTTTTACGTTAAAAAGGTTGGATTTGTAAATTAATAAAGGCAAAGAAAATAGGGGCAATTTGACAAATATCGTTTTTGTTTTTATTAATTTATCAAATGCAATTTTTAAACTTAAAACTGTACCCAATGACGGGTATTTGGCTGCTTTTTGGAGTAAACGAAATATTGATAAGAAAATGAAATGACGAATGCGTCACTATTGTTTGTTTACTTCTTAACTAAGGGCGCCTAAGAACCACGTTAGGTTTTTGGCGATATTTCTGATATAAAATTAAGATTTGATCTTCATCAATCTCTTGATGGGCTACTGAATTTTCTATGTTGTTTTTTTTTTCTCTAAAGATGGAACTGGTGGCCGCAGAAATTGGTGGTGGCCTAATTTTAATTAAATAATATTGTCAAACTGTTCGACTTTTTACTCTCCGAGGGGATAAAAGGTATACGTACCTATTCTATTTTTATGTATTTTTAGACTGAATCAAACCTAGTCAATTTGTGCTTAAGTGAAATAACCAAAACACCAGGTGGAAGTGAAACGGAAGGTTCATATCCAGATTTACATGTACCTTTTACCGAAAAGGAAAAGAGCAGGTAAAACTACCCTTTTGTTATCTTTTCTTTTGGGTGGGTGATGCGATGAGAAATATTTAAGCCAGACCTAATGCTCATGCATATAGGCCGATGCAGTTTGTTTAGTCATGCCTAATTTAATTAATTTGAAGTGTTTAAACATGCAAAGCAGTCTTTACATCAGTGAAATTATTCGTGAATATATTCATGAATTTTTTCGTAAAGTCGGTAGTTAAGAATATATGCAACTTGCGTACAAGGATTATTTCTTCCAACTTGCGTACACGGGTAGGTAGGTCCCGCAAACCAGGTAAAACTACAAGAGTACATTATTCCAACTTGCGTACATACACAAATATTAGAAGCTTATAAACAAACTAAGGACATAAAAAAATGCTCTGATAACAACGAACAAACCGGTTGCCAATACACCTTTTAGAACCGATTGGAGAGGGCGTATTATTACGGTCCGTTTAAAACTCTGTGTATGTACGCAAGTTGGAATAATGTACTCTTGCAGTTTTACCTGGTTCGCGGGACCTACCTACACATGTACGCAAGTTGGAAGAAATAATCCTTGTACGCAAATTGGACGTACGCAAATTGGAGGATACCGGTAGTTAAGTCTTAATGTTTCGAAAAATGTTAACAACTTAAACATGCTAAAATAAAGCTCAGTTTTAAGGTCTAAAAATAATAAATAAAGTGATAAAATGCCTATTTAAATAATTGCAGATGTAGTATGATTCCAAGAAACGAATCTGGAATATCCCTGGCCTCGGGTATCTACGAGGAGATTCCCGATGACCACGAATCGAAAAATGAGAATAACCACGACCCTTCGGCCGATTTGCGACATTTCAGTCACGTGTATGAGAACCCTTTCGAGCTGGTGTTTGACAAGAAATTGGGAAAGTATTTTAAACCGCCACCGCCCTTGCCGCCGAGGACATTTAACAGTTTTACATTGAACAGGTAAGGTTCGTCGTTTGTTTTAGGAATAATAATAATAATAATAATAGTGTATATTTGTTTAGCGCTTGGCTGGTTTTAAACAATATTACATAATACAATATGGTACAATTTTGTGACATCATGTAAAAACTACTTATTTATGAAATAATCATTTAACAGGCTGTTGTGTGTGCGAAGTAATTTTCAATGGCACTGGAACACTTCCAACAGGCCAGACGGTTTTTGTAGGTTGTCTACCTAATATTGTTTTTTTCCGTCGTCCTTGATTCATTTAATAACAATAATCTCTTATAAAAATCAGAGTAACTATATAAACTTTCCTTTTTCTTTGCATTTTTATCTTTTTTTATATAATATATACAGTGTGACCAGTAAAGTCCGCATCATATGGGATTTTTTTATTATTAATAACTTTATTCGAAATTTGACTTTGGCATCAAGTTCTGCTTCGATCGAGATGAAAATTAAGCTAAAAAATAGTTGTCTCGTGATTCGCATTGTCTGTCAAATTAAATTTTTTCCAAAAAATAATTCAAAAGTGGGGTTATTTCTGAAAATATCGAAAAAGTTATTAGAAAAAGTTTCTTTAAATGCAGTTTCTAGCCAACATGCAAAATTTTAGATACATAAGATAATTTTGATTTTTACCCATATTTTGTAAATTGCACCACTTTTGCAAAAAAATACTCCACACAACCTACATAAAACTTCTTAGTTTTGACAATGCTTTATTTCAGTTACATTTTCTTTAAAGTAGCGCCATATTAAGTGTGTTTTTCTACAAAATCAAACTTGGGCTATTAAAATTTGGTGGCATGTGATGCAAAATTTAATTGTTTTTGACCATGTATAAGGTACCTTCATAAAATAAAGTATTTTTGAAAACGTGGTTTGTGTCTGAAAGTAGTACACCTTAATATTAAGCCAAAAAGACAATGATCTGCTATCAGATCATTGCAAAAAGAACACAGTGTAATCAGGAAAGGATCATCAAGTGGAAAATAAATTTTAGTGGTGGGTACAAAATCAAAATTATCTTATGCAGCTGAAATGTTGTATGTGGGCTAGAAACTGCATTTAAAAAAACTTTTTGTAATAACCTTTTCGATATTTTCAGAAATAACCCCTTTTTGAATTATTTTTTGGAAAAAATTAAATTTGACAGACAATGGGAATCACGTACGTGACAACTATTTTTTTGCTTAATTTTCATCTCGATCAAAGCAGAACTTGATGCCAAAGTCAAATTTCGAATAAAGTTATTAATAATAAAAAAATCCCATATAATGCGGACTTTACTGGTCACACTGTATATTTTTTAACAATGTTTTTTTTAATTTCTTAAATTTATTTTTATCGGTTTTTTTGTTATCACTGGGACACTGGGTAGGATAACAAGCTGTTAAAAAAACGTAAATTTGTCAAATGCTTGACGTCTTTAGGTATAGAGCATTAAAAAAGCAGATACTAAAATAAAATAAAGTTTTTACAGATCAAACATTAAATAAAGACAGCCTTTTCTTCTGGTGCTATTTTAATAACACAGGTCTTATGGGGAATAAGCGTTCTACTGTTTTATTGGCTTGTGATTGGACCTTTTTTCCAAAAATGATCGCAAATAGATTGGCATCAAGCAGTGTTCTATTTTATAGATCAATGGTATGTTTGTCCTTTTTAATACATTACCCCACCGCATATCGTTTATAGGCCACAGCCCAAAAGAATCCTCATTGCCTACTACATACTACTACTATTACTATTTTAGTTATTACTTTTAATTCTATTATAAACTATTTTACGGCATCACAAATTTATTTTTGATTCACACTTGTTAAATCAGCTTACCTTATTGTCACGACTTGGGAGGATCCCGCAATGCTTACCGGGTACCGCCGACGTCATTTTTCTAATTGTCACTTTGGAGGGTTTTTGTTTTTAAGGGAGGACATAATAAAAAAAAATACACGATAAATACAAAGTCATAACAATAGGGAACTTTCCAATTTTTTTTTTCAATAATATGATTTAGTTAGGCCTGAAAATATGTATTCCCCAATTATTACTCCTTAAAAATCAAAAATAACTTGGTAAAAATTCTTTAAAGTTTCGCGCGTGTCGAAAGCATTTCAAACGATCTCTAAAGCGCGCGAAGCCCGATGACGTCAGGGGCTATGACTTTTGGCCATCCGTCATCCTGACACTCCTGACAGGTGCCGAGCGACCCAATTTAATAATAATAAGTTTATTTAAAATTTAATAATATAATAAATATGTTTATGTTGTCTTCTATAAACTTATTCTTCAATCCCCTGAAGCTGAGCTTGTTAGGGGCAAATCTTATTTTTTTGTTATATTTTTCAATTTGCATTTGGGTTGCCGTGTGTTATTAGAGACTTTTTGCACCTCTTAATTCGTCATTCGTTTGTCGTTATGGTTATTCTGAGCATGCGCAATGTCAGAAAGGTGATCCGCTATGGTTAATAACCATAACGGACTCCGTTATTTACGGAGGGATAAGGAAGAGCTTATCGTTATCCTTATGGTTATGCTTAAACTGCATGGTTGCCGAAACATACAAAAGTTATCAAGCATCATTGCTATGAATTAAAATTGTGATAAGCGATTACTTAAAATCCAAAGCAATAGTAGCTTTACATTAAAATATACAACTTAATCAAATTATTGTTAGGTTAGGTATTTTATTTTGTTTAGGTGCGCCGGCGCCAACTTAATAACTACAGACAGAACGTATAGGCGCTGCAAAATCTCTGGTTTTAACAGTGGCGCTACTCGTTATGTTTAATAAAGTTAACCATAACGGAGCTAAAAACTGATATTAATTTAAGAGGTGCAAAAAGTCTCTATTATTATTGTATTGTTGTTTTAAGGTCGTGCTGGTCGTGTCGCTTGACGCGTGGATGTCAAATCTGACAGATCATCAAATTTATTGTGATTATGGCGGCGAATACCGATGAGTCGCGTAATGTCTCCACGAAAGTTAATTGTTTTTCGTGTAAAAAAACTGTGAAAGCATGGGTGAGATGTGCGGAATGTAAACACCGGTTTCATCCCTCATGTATGGAAGAAGCGGCAGCGGCAGCAAATGCTGATTGCAAACATAAAATGGAAAAACAAAGCACCGGCGTATACAAGGGGGGGGGGGTAATGGGGGTAATTACCCCCCCCCCCCCAAGATTACTTAAGCGTTGTTTAATTTTTGTCCTTACTCCTTAAAGCTGCTATTATCTAGTATCCTAGCCAGGCACGTAGCTAGGGGGGAGGGTACAGGGGGCCTGAACCCCCTCCGAAACTCGAGCTCTGATTTCGGCAACATAGGCAATACATTAAACATTTCCTACACTATTACATTTTCTTCACCTCAATTATTACCAGAAGGCGAACCACGAACAATCGCTTTTATATCGATCGACAAGGAGAAGTCGATCGCCTTCTTGTCGAAGCGATCGAGATTTCGTACCACGGTTAATCTACTTATCGAAATCGTCTTCTGTTCGGGCGTTTCCGTTTTGTCGATAAAGACTTATTATCCATTTTAAAAATATTTCCTATAATTCCCCGTTTATGATTAAAAGCCAGTAATTAACAATAAAAAGAAGAAGAATATAGGTTATATTTTTAAATTGTTTTGGTATTTGTGTTTGTTTACTGTTTATTGTAGTCTCTAAATTTTAAGTTTTTAATAATTTTTCTTGTATATTATCTAATAAAATGTTTTTATTTCCGCCACCTTCATTTTTGTTTTATATTTTCAGTTTTGCACAGCAAGCTTTCATTTATCATGGTTTTTCCCCTAGGCCCAACGCATTTTATTTTGTGGCTGCATCCTTCCACAACTCCAGAGATTTTTGTTTAGCATTTTGGCACACAAATTTGCCTGTAATCATTTCAGGATGCACCTCTAAGATATCTAGGAGTAAATCCCAATTCCTGGAATTTACTCTCATTCTTTTTACTGCAGACTCCATTGTCTAAAAACAGAAAACCATGTAGGTACATACTTACTGTTTTTCGCTTTCTCCGAAAAACCTATAAATTTGTATGAACTAAACGGATATTTAATTTTAGAAAGCTTTATATTAAGTTAAAACTATGTATTCTAATACACTCTATATTATTATTAAAGAAAAACAATCGAATATAATATTTCCTTCGACCAACATTATTTACATCACGAGACAAAAACAATGATATTCATACACCTATGGTAGAGTACTTTTAGCCAATGATCAGTATTATATAAAGGAATAACAATTTGCAACAGTTTACCGAAAAAAATTTAAGAAATATCGAAATTATGGATTTTTAAACAAAAACTAAAAATACCAAAAATGTTTAAAACTAAACTAACTTTAACGTATTATTATTTCGTAAATGGTTATTATATATATATTTTTTAAATAATTTCGATGGAGTTATTAACAGTTAGGTACTAACATGATTATTTGTGATTTTATATTATTATATATTTGGTGTTATATTCTCTGTAATAAACTTTTTAAGTTGGTTGAGAATAAAAATATATAATAATATTAGTATTATAATTATAAAGATATATTATTATTAAACCACCCAAATGCGAAAAACCATTTAAAACTCAAAACAAAGTAAACAAACACGATTTCTGAGGTTAGGTTGTTCGTCGACAAGCTTTAGCGGCGTCCACTTGTCAGTCGACTTCTTTCGATGCCACAGAATACAGACTTCCGTATTCTGTGTTCGATGCGATAAAATCGTTAAGTTGGATAAAGCGATCGTCTGTGGTAGCTATTTATGTAGATTGACCTTGAGCCAGGGCGAGACGGGGAAAGACGTAAGGGGAAATTGTCGATTACGATTGTCTGTGGTTCCACTTCTGGTTTGTTTTTGAGATTTTCTTGAGGATTTTGTATTGTGTTTTTTATTTTTCCCACTTGAAAACCAAGCACTATGATTTAAAAAAGGGCGTGGCACCCAAAAAAATTTCGCCTGCGGCGCTTTTTTTTGCGCCTTTGGCGCGATCCCGACAGCCCCCCCCCCCCAAAAGAAATCCTGGCTACGTGCCTGATCCTAGCCGATCGATTACCCCCCCCCCAGACGCATGAGCTGGATACGCCGGTGAAACAAAGGCAAGATGATGAACTAACCTCAAAAGAAGACGACTCTGAGGTTGCATTACTGCGAACTCTAGTGCAGGAACTACAGTCCAAGAATCAGATTCTGGAGGAAAATGGGAATCTCCTGAGGGAAAAGGTACTTTACTTAGAAAAAAAGGTAAAAACATTAGGAAAAAAAGAAACAAAAAGCGCGGGAAAGCGTGATGTCATAGAAAATTCTTTGAAAGAGAAAGATCCATCCAAAGATAGCAGCAAGCAACCTGACTCTGTGGCAACAGCTACCGAGACTAATGCCAGTAGTTCACATGTTCCTGAAAAGTCAGAAATCGATTTGGCATTGACCGATGACGTACCAAACCATAATCAAAACAATAACAAAAACGCTGGGAACCATGCAGACAGTGATGGAAATGAATGGCAAACTGTGTCACGAGCCCGAAAGCAAAGAAACTTGTTGCCAATTCGGACAAACACGAGACCAGAAGTGGAACCACAGACAATCGTAATCGACAAGTTCCCCTTACGTCTTTCCCCGTCTCGCCTTGGCTCAAGGTCAATCTACATAAATAGCCACCACAGACAATCGCTTTATCCAACTTAACGATTTTATCATTTTATCGCATCGAAAGAAGTCGACTGACAAGTGGACGCCGCTAAAGCTTGTCGACGAACAACCTAACCTCAGAAATCGTGTTTGTTTACTTTGTTTTGAGTTTTAAATGGTTTTTCGCATTTGGGTGGTTTAATAATAATATATTATTATAATTATAATACTAATATTATTATATATCTTTATTCTCAACCAACTTAAAAAGTTTATTACAGAGAATATAACACCAAATATATAATAATATAAAATCACAAATAATCATGTTTACTGTTAATAACTCCATCAAAATTATTTAAAAAATATATATATAATAACCATTTACGAAATAATAATAATAATAATAATAATAATAATAGGTTAAAGTTAGTTTAGTTTTAAAATTTTTTGGTATTTTTAGTTTTTGTTTAAAAATCCATAATTTCGATATTTCTTAAATTTTTTTCGGTAAACTGTTGCAAATTGTTATTCCTTTATATAATACTGATCATTGGCTAAAAGTACTCTTTACCATAGGTGTATGAATATCATTGTTTTTGTCTCGTGATGTAAATAATGTTGGTCGAAGGAAATATTATATTCGATTGTTTTTCTTTAATAATAATAGAGTGTATTAGAATACATAGTTTTAATTTATAAAGCTTTCTAAAATTAAATATCCGTTTAGTTCATACAAATTTATAGGTTTTTCGGAAAAAGCGAAAAACACAGTAAGTATGTACCTACATGAAGTTTTCTGTTTTTAGACAATGGAGTCTGCAGTAAAAAGAATGAGAGTAAATTCCAGGCATTGGGATTTACTCCTAGATATCTTAGAGGTGCATCCTGAAATGATTACAGGCAAATTTGTGTGCCAAAATGCTAAACAAAAATCTCTGGAGTTGTGGAAGGATGCAGCCACAAAATAAAATGCGTTGGGCCTAGGGGAAAAAAAAACCCTGATAAATGAAAGCTTGCTGTGCAAAACTGAAAATATAAAACAAAAATGAAGGTGGCGGAAATAAAAACATTTTATTAGATAATATACAAGAAAAATGATTAAAAACTTAAAATTTAGAGACTACAATAAACAGTAAACAAACACAAATACCAAAACAATTTTAAAATATAACCTATATTCTTCTTCTTTTTATTGTTAATTACTGGCTTTTAATCATAAACGGGGAATTGTAGGAAATGTTTTTAAAATGGATAATAAGTCTTTATCGACAAAGCGGAACCGCCCGAACAGAAGACGATTTCGATAAGTAGATTAACCGTGGTACGAAATCTCGATCGCTTCGACAAGAAGGCGATCGACTTCTCCTTGTCGATCGATATAAAAGCGATTGTTCGTGGTTCGCCTTCAGAACCCCTAAAAGGATCCAACAATGAGGAATGCTCACTTCAAGTTGCCCAAAAGCTCCACTGGGTGTTTATCACTGGTCTGTCGAGAAATACAGAATCAACACAAATTATCGACTTTCTAAAAAGTAGACAAATAGAGGAATGTATATGTGAAAAAATGAGAACCAAATCAAAACAAGTAAGTTCTTTTAAAGTTGGTGCTCCTAAGGAACTTAAAGACAAAATCATGGACCCCCAAATATGGCCAAATGGTGTCCGCATTAACCATTTTCTGAACATTCAATCCCGTCAAACTTCAGAAGGTCCCCTACAAAGAAGACCTCAGTTAAACGGTTAATTACAAATAAACTAAAAATTTTACATGCTAACATACAATGTATTCGTAGTAAAACACTTGAACTTGAGGTGATCCTTAGGGAAAATGACCTTGACTGTGTCTGTATCAACGAGTGATGAGCTGGCGGTAACAACGCTCAGTGGCTTCAGGGTCACCTCTGGTTTCTGTAGGGCTGTGAGGGGCCATGGTTGGGTACCAATTTACTTGAAAAGCAATTTAGATTATAGTGACCTTGGTATCTCAAAGTTTTCTGAAGAGCTAGATTGTGAGGTTACCGGTGTATATCTGTCTAAGTCGAATACCCAAATTGTGACTACTTATAGGTCGCCAAACGGCAATTTTGAGAAATTTCTGGAGGTACTATCAGGCTTTCTTAATAAATTGAATTTATCTAAAAATATTGTTTTAACTGGCGATTTCAATGTCAACTTCACTCAGAATGACTGCAGGGCACAAGACCTTTCTAATCTTATGCAGTCTTATGGACTGTCTAAGACGGCTAACTTTACTACCAGGCTGAATGTAGGTCTTGATAATGTGTATACTAATATTAACTGCAGTGGTTTTGTTTCACAGCCATTCGATCTACACCATCTGTCAGATCATCGTGGTATACTCTCGACACTTAGCTATAACAACACCAATCTAGGAAAAACCCGCATTAACTATCGCCCAATAACAGAACAGGGTCTATTCCTCTTGTACAATCTGGTAGAGGGTGAGGCCTGGGATTTTGTTTCTGACCCCGAGATTACTCTGGAGGATCGGTTTGGGTTGTTTCTCGGAACAATTACCTCTGCAGCCGAAACTTCTTTTCCAATAAAATCAAAGTTAATCTCTGCTCAAGAACCGCGTGCTGTCTCCGTTAACTGGTTTGATGCCAGACTTGGGGAGATGAGGGAGAGGTTGCATACACTCTCTCTCAATAATAAACATAACCCTGTGTTAATGCCCTCAAGTATGGTAAGGGATTATAGAAGACTCTATAGGCATGAATTAGCTGAAGCAAAAAAAAGTGCATATAATCGTAAAATCCAAACAACTGACCGGCCCCAGTCTGTCATGTGGGACATAATAAAAAACAATACACATGTACATGCCAAAACATCTGACATACTTAATGCTCAAACCTTTAATGACTTTTTCATAAATGTCGCCGATGAGGTCATTAATAAATTACCAACTACAGATAAACATTTTACTGAATACCTAAAGGACAATCTTACCAATGAACATTTTTCTTTTAAACCAATAACTTACAATATTGTTAGACAAAAAATAAATCAGCTTAAAAACAGTAAGAGTAGAGACTGCTTTGATATTAATATTAAAATTAGAAAAACCCTAAAAAACTTGATAATATCTCCACTAACTAATCTCATTAACCAATGTATAGCTTCCAGTGTATTTCCTGCATGCCTTAACATTGCCAAAGTGGTCCCTGTATTTAAAAACAAGGGTTCTGTTGATGATTTGAATAACTTTAGACCAATCTCTCTCCTTCCTGTTTTCTCCAAAATTTTTGAGTCAATATTAAAAGATCAAATTAATGCATATTTTGAAAGTAATAATTTGTTTTCTCAATGTCAATATGGATTTCGTAACAAAAAATCTACTACTCTTGCAATAAACTCAGAACATTGCCGCGGGTCTGGAAGATGGACTGGATACCTATGCCTCGTTCTTCGACCTAACCAAGGCATTTGACTGCGTGTCTCATGAGATTCTGCTAAAGAAGCTGTCTTATTATAAATTTGATCCCAATTCCCTACTTTTAATTCGTTCGTATTTATCAGATCGTAGACAGTTTGTTTCTCTTAATGGTAGTAAGTCTCGTGAGCAGGGAATTATGCATGGCGTTCCCCAGGGTTCTGTACTCGGCCCAATCCTATTCCTGATTTATATTAATGACCTACCAGTTTCACTGAGGGATCTAATACTTTTTGCCGATGATACCACCAAATTTATTAAATACCATCCTACAGAACCTATACATATCATTATTGAGCAAGCACAATCCAGTATTGGAGGCTGGTTCTTGTCCAATCGACTGAGTCTCAATGAATCCAAGACTCAAAACATGAATTTTTCTCTAAGACCTTTAAACCCAGACATGCAAACAGACAAAATAGTAAAATTTCTCGGTGTTTATCTCGATCCTGGTTTAACTTGGTCAGAACATGTCGCTCAGCTGAGTGTAAAACTTTCTAAAATCACCTACTTAATTAGAAATCTTGCAAAAAATGTATCGTTGGAGGTATTGAAAACAGCTTATCATGGGTACTTTGGTTCTAACATGCTATATGGTATACTCATCTGGGGTCACTCAGCCCATGCCACTAGGGTTTTTGGTCTTCAGCGAAGATGTATTCGCGCTATGGTGGGTATTGGCTATCGTGACTGCTGCCGTCACCTCTTCAGAGAGCTTGGCCTGCTGACTTTCCCTTCTGCCTATATTTTTCAGTGCCTAACCTACATTAAACAGAATATGCACCGGTTTACATCACACCGTGAAATGCATAATTATGATACACGTAACAGCGATAATATCATACCTGACTTTCACAGAATTGCAAGAACCAGAAGGGGCACTGACTACTACTGCGTCCTGTTTTTCAATGTTCTGCCATCTCAAATAAGGGGGTTGGAAGAAAGAATATTTTTGAGTAAAGTAAGGAGGTATTTGGTCTTGAAGTCGTTTTATTCTTTTAAGGAGTACCTCAACAATAAGTTTGATGATTTTAGCTGAATTTTTTACATGTTATGTCTAAACTATGTGATAGTACTTTGTTTTTTTTTTAACTATTGTTCTTTAATAATAATTATTTTATCTTGTAAAATTATGTCATTTTTATTAATACTTTAGGTAAATTTTATTCTTTATACATACTCATTGACTTGTGTACATTCTTTGTGAATATTAACACCAATAAATTATATCTATCTATATCTATCTATTGAAAACCTATAACCTATTTCGTGGATGTCGCACACAAATCTGACAAATGATACCCCTTGACGTCACGACTACTAGCAGCGCGTTTTTACCCGCTTGGAATAATTTGAATTTTGGGGCATTTTTAAATCTTGCTAGCGGTCTTTTGGGACAAAATATGTTGTTTTTTTTGCTGCCATATGTTTTATGACAATATGTTCTTATGATTTATAGAATTTTTTCCCCATTTAAAATGTTTGTCAAGTTGTTAAAGTGTTGAAAATCTGTTGTAATATTCGTAAAATAATATGTATTTACACTTTTTGTTTTTCCGAGGTCCGTTTTACGTTACGTACGTTTTCTTTTAGGCGGAGAGAAACCCCCTCGTCGCCTCCATACCCGTGCAAACAGCGCTGCAATACTCTACCTGCCAAGGACCTGTCGAAAATATCCCAAATTTTCAATTCGAACGTCGCGCCCTCCGATTCGGAATACGAGGCGATGAGCCCCAACAGAACCCTAGAAAAATCCAAAAAAATTATTTCGGAAAATGTTTATGTCCCGATGACTTCACCAATCATTCAAATGAAGAATAAGGTCGTCGAGGGTGTCTATATGAGCATGACGGGTGGAACGAAGAGGGCGGCCTAGTGGAGTTTGTTGTTTTTTTTAATTTTACGGATTTACAAATTGTTCCTAGTTTACATGTTAAAAAATTGATGATCTGATGTATTTTAGGAAATTAGTAAAAATGGGACCCACCCGTCCTTCCTTCATTTTACCATTATAACTATTAATTGTTTTTTAATTTGGATTTGCAGCCAAAGCCGAATTTGACATATATCACAAGAATGTATCATAAATCATAAAAACGGACTGGTTATAATTTAGTATTGGTGCACAGTTGTTTATTTGCTGCGCCTTCATCTTGCCTCATTACGCTTTTGAACTATACGAATATTATAATATAAGGATTTGCTGCGAAAGTGATATTTTAAAAATATTATGCTTAAACTTAGAATAAGAATATTGTATAGTTCTTATACTAGGATTTGTTTGTTTGATCTCACGCCAATAGGATATGCCATGTGTTTGTAATATTTTTATTTTAAATTGGTTGGTTATTCTCTTGACAAGCAGAAATAACAAACTGCGCGCAATTGAACGTTATTTTTATGGACAATTATTGTTTCAAGGTCGCTAGCCTTCATTTTATTATTTTAAAACAGAATACGTCGGTTTGCATGTGATTTAAATTTATTTATTTATTTATTTTATTTAATTTCATACATTACATTCAATTTCAATAATAATTAATTAACTAGCATATGATAAATAAGGTCATTAGCACCTAGATGACTAAACATCCGTATGTGCTATTTAACTAATATCCAATATAATCTTATACAATAGGTAACAATAATTTTCTAAATCTATGATTTTAAAACTGAAATAAAATAATAGAACTAAAGTATATTGGTCTTACTCTCTAATATGAGAATAACAACTTAAATTTTTTCAGATTGTTAAAAATATATGTTCTACACTTTTTCTTGTATACATTATGCCTTGTAACATCTCTAATTTCCCGAGGTATTATATTCAAAATTTTAGGAGCCGTGTAGTTAACAAATCGTGAGTTTTTATCTGTATAACTATTAGGAATCTGTTATTCTTTATTGTCTCTACCTCTAGTATTATATACAGGCTGTCAGGATAAGGATACGGAGCGGCCATATCTCGGAAACGATACGTCCCACAGATCTGAAAAAAAAAGCTCTCATCATAAAAACTGCCAAGAGAAATTCATTCAATATAATTTTAAGTTTCGGAAATTGCCGCAAGAGGGCGTAACGGCTTATTTATTTTTTAAAGTTCATTTTACGGCAAAAAATGCCACTTAACCGTAGAAAAGCAAATAAATAATTAAAATCAGTAGATTGTTTACTACAACTTTTGTTATTGTTATTTTTTTGAATCTCGCCTAATAAAGGAGTGGGGGAAGCCTTTAGGACATTTTTCAAAAACTGTCATTATGTCGTTATCCTTCAACGGATTTTCTATAACTTGGACTTGTTTAAAAGGGAATTCCTTGGAGTTTAAATAAATGATTCAGGAATTGTCACAAGTTTCCTGATACAATTTTAAGATGGCGCTGTTATTCAATCTAACTTATTTTTTTATTTTTCTCGGTATTTGCAAATTGGATGGTATAATTTTTTTCGGTAGTAATAGGAGACAATTTACATAGGGAACGATTAGTCCAAACCGCAAATCGATATCACCAGGGGTTTAAAAGTTATTTTGATTTTTCTTTAAAAAATGATACAGTTTCCATTTACCGGTACCCGGTATACCCCTAATAAACAAGATAACAACTAATTTCATGGCCTACTGTTTAATAAACTATAAAATTTATAATAAAAGTTTAACGAGTCAAAGAAACATCAATAACACTAAATAAAATATGAATATTATGATATGAGATTATGAAAAAGTGCACAAATCTTAAATCTAGAAACAATTAGCAATTTAGCAAGACAACAATAATTACAAATGTTTAAAATATTTTCCGTCACTTCCTAAGCTCTTAGTTATTCTTCTTTCAGTAAAAAACACACTTGCCTCTTGCCTCAATTTCAGCCGTGGATAAGTTTCTAACGGCATTTGTTATCCTTACCGTCATGTTTTCCCTTGTTGGTCTCTCTTGGAAAACCAAATCTTTTAACCTACCCCATAGGTAAAAATCAAGACAAGTAAGATCCGGTGAACGAACCGGCCAGGGAAACAAGCTTCCTCTTCCAATTACACGATGCGAAAATTGCTCTTCTAGGTATTGGCGTACGTTACGATAGTAATGCGCCGGACAACCATCAAGTTGGATCCACATGTTTGTTCTCGTTTGTAAGGATACTTCTTCCAAAAGAGGTGGAAGGAAAGTGGCCAAGAAATCTAAAAATCTTGCTCCATTTGTTTTGGTCAAAAAAATGGGGACCGATAATTTTTCCTTCAAAGATCCCGCACCAAACATTTAAACTCCGGCGGTTTTGAAAATCTACTTGCCTCATCCAATGAGGGTTTTGCTCAGACCAATAGTGCATATTATGCAAATTCACACCCCCAGCGTTAGTGAAAGTGGCCTCGTCTGTCCATAATATCCGTGAAAGAAAATTTGGATTTTCCCTAATCATATTTAATAGCCAGTGATAGAAATCCAATCGACAATCATAATCAGTATCGTTCAATGCCTGGTGTAAAACGACGTGGTAAGGGTGCATACTATTAGTTTGTAAAATCTCGTGGACATTTGTTTTTGGAACCCCCATGTCAAGGGAAATTTTGCTGGTGCTTAAAGTGGGATCGTATTGAACATAAGCCAAAACGTTGATAATATTTACCTCATTACGTGTCCTACGAATGCGTAAGGGTCGTTGAATGGGCTGCACATTACCACTTTCTCTTAATCGTCGAGCTAATCTTGAGAATACTTCTCGAGAATAGTGTCTTCTTTGTGGAAATCGCATTGCATACTCTCGCGACGCTATTACAGCGTTTTCAAAAGATTGAAAATACATATTCAACATATCATACCCTTCTGCGTTAGTAAACGGCATACTGTTTGTAGAAAAATGCAATATAAATGTAAAAAACAATGCTTAATATTATAAGATGCTTGACGTTTAAAACTCATCAACAGCTTGTCACAATAAATTATTAATTTGTTTTTTTCCATGGCCAACTTGGAACTTGTAATTTAGGCGAAAACATGATGGAAAGGATATGAAATGCGTGCTTATCCACGGCTGAAAAAGAGGCAAGTGTGTTTTTTACTGAAAGAAGAATAACTAAGAGCTTAGGAAGTGACGGAAAATATTTTAAACATTTGTAATTATTGTTGTCTTGCTAAATTGCTAATTGTTTCTAGATATAAGATTTGTGCACTTTTTCATAATCTCATATCATAATATTCATATTTTATTCAGTGGTATTGATGTTTCTTTGACTCGTTAAACTTTTATTATAAATTTTATAGTTTATTAAAAAGTAGGCCATGAAATTAGTTGTTATCTTGCTTATTAGGGGTATACCGGGTACCGGTAAATGGAAACTATCATTTTTTAAAGAAAAATCAATAATAACTTTTAAACCCCTGGTGGTATCGATTTGCGGTTTGGACTAATCGTTCCCTATGCAAATTGTCTCCTATTACTACCGAAAAAAATTATACCATCCAATTTGCAAATACCGAGAAAAATAAGTTAGATTGAATAACAGCGCCATCTTAAAATTGTATCAGGAAACTTGTGACAATTCCTGAATCATTTATTTAAACTCCAAGGAATTCCCTTTCAAACAAGTCCAAGTTATAGAAAATCCGTTGAAGGATAACGACATAATGAGTTTTTGAAAAATGTCCTAAAGGCTTCCCCCACTCCTTTATTAGGCGAGATTCAAAAAAATAACAATAACAAAAGTTGTAGTAAACAATCTACTGATTTTAATTATTTATTTGCTTTTCTACGGTTAAGTGGCATTTTTTGCCGTAAAATGAACTTTAAAAAATAAATAAGCCGTTACGCCCTCTTGCGGCAATTTCCGAAACTTAAAATTATTTTGAATGCATTTCTCTTGGCAGTTTTTATGATGAGAGATTTTTTTTCAGATCTGTGGGACGTATCGTTTCCGAGATATGGCCGCTCCGTATCCTTATCCGGACACCCTGTATATGGTTAATGTTCTCATAAAGCTCGCGATTCTTAAACACAAAGGAACATATCTTCAAAACATAGACATATCGCGCTTCAAACACGTCGCACGAATACAACAACTCCGTTGAGTAACGCCTATTTTTCCTGTGTATTACTTTAAGAATATAATTCTGCACAATATTCAATGGTTTCAACGCAGTGCTGTGCAGGCCACCCCACACAACTATGCCATATCTAATCAATGACCACAACCGCTCTGTATACAGAAATTAACAGTTTTTTATTTAAAATTTCTCTTAATGTATAAAATTTATAAATTAGTTTTCTTATATTTTTGGTTAAATAAGTAACATGAAGATCCCATCTTAAGTGTTTGTCTACAACACCCAAATATTTTGTGGATGACACTTCATTAATAGTACCATTTAAGTTGTTAATATTAATAGATTCAAAGTGAGGGCGATTAGTTCCAGTAAGGGAATAAGCAATATAATTCGTTTTTGAAACATTTATTGACAATTTAAAGGTATCTAACCAATCTTTTATTTTAGTAATGCCTCTTGTTACATTATTTTTTACTTCTTCCCATGTCCCGCCGTAAAATGTCGCGGCGGTGTCATCTGCAAAGGATATTATTGAGCCGTTGTGCACTTTTAGGTTCGTTAGTGAATTTATATATGTAATAAAAAGTATTGGACCAAGAACAGTACCTTGTGGCACTCCAAACATTATATGTTTAGGGTCACTCGATGTGTTATCAATTTTAACTAATTGTTTTCTATTCCTGAGATAGGTTTCAAAGACACCCAGCACAGTTGTACCCCTAACCCCACTCCTGTGCAAAACATCCAAAAGCATGTCATGAGGCACCGTGTCAAATGCCTTCGCTAAATCGAGAAATACTGTAATATATTTATACCTGTTTTCGAGTTTATCAGTGACTGCTTTCGATAATTCGTAGAGGGCATTAACTGTTCCCGAACCACTGACAAATCCAAATTGGTTTTTAGAGATTAAATTATTTACGCTGAGAAATGTTAGCAGTCTATCTTTAAGGCATTTTTCGAATATTTTTGAAAAATTATTTATTAAACTTATTGGGCGATAATTTCCGATACATGCGCTATCACCAGACTTAAAGATAGGGGTAACTATTGAAGTTTTAAATTGTTCTGGTACTATGCCAGTACTGAAAATTAAATTTATGATATGTACTAGAGGGGAGATTAAATATACGTGTGTTTTCTTAATAATTTTAGTATCGATCATATCTATACCTGGTGCACTATGATTTTTTAAACTATTTATTTGCTTTATGATTTCATTGTTATCAACAGGATTTAGAAACAGAGAATGCGGATGATTATAATTTATTTTCCATTTATTGATTGGTTTTTGAATCTTTTTTAGCATGTCAATGCCGATATTCACAAAATATTTATTGCAATAATTTGCCATACTTTTAGAATTTGAGAAAATATTTCCGTTTTTTGTTATCGGTGGTGTACTTTTTTTTCTATGTGAATAATTATCTGTTGCGTCGTTTATTATCTTATAGACCCTCTTCAGATTATGTCCCGCGTTTTCAATTTTATTTTTGTAAAAGTCGTGTTTACTATTTTGAATTATTTTTTTTAAATTGTTCCGATACTGCTTATGTTTGGTTATCAATTATATTGTAATTTTTTAATAGTTTCTTTTTCAACCTGTCTCTTTTTTTATACTTACCATTAGACCATTTGTTATCCATGTTTTTTTTATTTCTTTTTCGATATAATAAGATTTTGTATATGAAGCTTTCTCGCGAATGTTTGAAATTATTTCGTAAAATTTGTTAGTAGCCAGGGTTACGTCAGTTTGTTCTAGTACACTGTTCCAGCTAACTGTCTTAATTAGATCGTAAAACTTTTCAACATTTATCTTGACTATTGTATTAGTTGTATTTTTGTTTATTGTGTGAGTGTCTTGATTTAGTTTTATGTTTAGCATAACAGGATAGTGATCACTCACTTCCGAATGAATCGCACAGGAGTTTATCTTATATGAATCATTATTTAATTTTCTACGCATGAAAATGTGGTCAATACAAGAACTACTTTCCGGGGTCACACGTGTCGGTGAGTTAATGCATGAGACAAAACCAAAAAGACTCATTATAGACAAGTATAAATTTACTAATCCCTCATCCTTATCCATAATATTAATATTTATGTCACCTAAGAAAATGATAATTTGGGAGTCCTTGTTGCAGTCTTGTAAATAACTTTCGAGATCTTCCAAAAAACGCGTCTTATCCGTGTTTGGAGGCCTGTACAAACATATAACATTAATTTTCGTGTTGTATTTCTTTAAAGTAATATTGCTTATGTTAACCTTAGAGCCATTCAATAATGAATGTTTAATATCTGTCACCAAACTATTTCTTATGAAAATTACAATGCCATCGTTCCTATTATAATTCGCATTATTAAAAAAACATCGAGTAGCCATCAATACTATACTGATTATCGTGACTTTCAAAAGATTCACTCAGAATTATTATATCACAAGCGTTCAACCCGTATGTATGTAAAAAGACCAATAATTCATTAAAGTTTCTATGAATACTCCTAATGTTTAAATGCAATACGTTCAAAAGATCACTCTTATAGTCTATAGTACCATGCAACGATTGAATGTCGCCCACACTCTCAATGCAAACCTCATTCCCAAGCGATTCCAGACTTTGTAAAATCACCATCTCTTGCTGCTCACAGGCCATTTCTGTTACCGTAATCTATCTTTCCACGTAATATGTTGAGTAAATATTTGTATGAGGGGCACTCGGGATCAAATCAAGAATTAACTAATCATTTGACTGGACAGAAGTGATTTTCTCACATAAAATTACGTGACCCGGTTGGCTTAATTTTTGATTGACTAACCAGAACTTTGATTGTGAGAAGATCATTTCAGCAAATTTATATTTATAAAATAATTTGTGAAGCATCTTTTTTTAAGAGAAAACAAGCCAAAGGAGCTGAAGATGAACCGTTTTATAAAGAATAATACATTTGAATCGGCATCCGCTAACTCATCTAGAAAGCCTTTTTTTTTGTAATTTATCATTTTTTTTTCCCATTCGCTTGGCCAGTTTAGCAGTTATTAAACACAGCCAATGATATACAACGATCTACGAGACTGTATTTTAATACTGGGCAAACGCGCGAAGGTTTTAGACGATAAAATAAAATGAAAATCACTTAATATATAATATAACTTCTATTCCAAAGAAAATATCTGGTAATCAATCATGTAATGCGGCTCGTGCATTTTACCAGGCGGTTTGGAACGATAAAATTCCTATTTCCTTTTCCTTTGGACAACGCAGAGATGAATTTTGAAATATCGTTTAAATACGAAATTTTTAAGTAAGTGGTTGACTTTGGGACAACACGCAATGTCACACGATCCGTTTTTCATTTATGTCACTCTGTTATTAATTATTATTTATGCATTATTTTTGTAATAATTTTTTTTTATAATAAAAAGTTTACAATAAGGAAAATCTTGACTATGACAATCTCATTTATTCCTAAAATATTTAAATAAATTATTTACAAATGCAGTCTTAGGTATACATCTTACAAAAAAAAGGTAAGATTACATAGTAAAAGGGACATAAAATTGCGTAAAAATAAATATAAGACACTTGAAAAAATAACAATAATTTACAGAACATTAGAACTTGGCACCATAAAATCTCTATTTCAGCTAAAACGTTACTTACATTAAATAATGTATTTTACGGGGTAACGACACATTTGAAGGGCAAAGTGCCAATATTGTGAACATATCAATAAAAAAAAGCAATCGGCACAAAAACGATATTGAAAATTATGCCAGTTGTTACGTCGAACTGAATTCGAGGGCGGAAGAGTAACCATCCTCTAAGCCAAAGTTGAAGAAGCTAAAATCGATCGGCGGCAACTCTGGGTAATCCTCCGAATGTCAGTTGACCGATAGTCCCGGCAACCACCCGCTGATGCCCAGGTATTTTGTCACTTCATCTTTTACGTTGATCTCGGATTGATCGGATTCCGCATTAATGGCATTTTGGTATTTTCCAGGGCTCAACAGGTTATCCTGCAAGTAAATTTGGCACATTTATGGGACGTTTAAAGACATTAACGAATATATAAATCAAAATACATACGTAGATCACTAGCAAAGGTTTACAATACGGCGCCTAATTTAAAAATCGAATTTTGTATCAACAATAAGTCGTTATTTATGGCCAGTTGCCACCGATTGGACGTACTAGCACAGGGGATCAGCTGCTAATGCTTTCAGAAGGGACATGGTTAATAACTGAGGAGGGTGGAAATCAAAGTTCTGTATTCCTTGTTAAAGTAATGTATTAAGACTACGCGTTTTGGCCTTCCGTAAGTTACAAAAAGCGAGGATACTAAATTCACTATGTTTTCTAAAACAACAGTGTTGAAAGAATTAAAATTTGCAAGCAAGTTTACAAATAAAATTGTACTTGCAGGTCCTAACCTAAGATCTAACAGAAAGTTGACATAAGAGAGGCGCACTAAAGAACAGTCGAGAAAAGAACCATCTACAATTACTTAAAAATAAAACATTGACAATAACTCACTCAACAATCAGAACATAACTACAGCATGATACCATGAGAGATTTAAACTTGAAAATATTTGTATTTTTTGTAAGTTTATATAGGAGAAGGAACCCAATAGCAATAGTAAACTATCGAAGTTAAGTAATTTCAATAGGAAATATTGCTCTGTTCATTCAGGTTCCGTGGGGATCTGGATTGGGAGAGCGCAATATCTATATTTTCCATCACATCCAATTTTATTCCTTTGTTGAGGTGATTTAGAACTTTGATGAATGGAAGTTTTAATATGACAGCCAAACTTGTTATCGTGTTTCTTTCTCTTATACATTGTGACCAGTAAAGTCCGCATCATATGGGATTTTTTTTTATTAATAACTTTATTCGTAATTTGACTTTGGCATCAAGTTCTGCTTCGATCGAGATAAAAAATTAAGCAAAAAATAGTAGTCACGTGATTTTTCCAAAAAATAATTGAAAAGTGGGGTTATTTCTGAAAATATCAAAAAAAGTTATTTAGAAAAAGTTTTTTTTAAATGCAGTTTCTAGCCCACATGCAAAATTTCAACTGCATAAGATGATTTTGATTTTTTACCCACCACTTACATTTATTTTCCACTTAATGAACCATTTTACTGATGACACTGTGTTCTTTTTTGTCTTAATATTAAGGTGTATTACTTTCAGACACAAACTACGTTTTCAAAAATACTTATTTTATGAAGTTACCTTATACAGGGTCAAAAACAAATAAACTTTGCATCACATGCGACCACATTTTAATAGCCCAATTTTGATTTTGTAGAAAAACACACATTTAATATGGCGCTACTTTAAAGAAAATGTATCTGAAATAAAGCATTGTCAAAACTAAGAAGTTTGATGTAGGTTGCGTTGAGTCTTATTTTGCAAAAGTGGTGCAATTTACAAAATATGGGTAAAAAATCAAAATTATCTTATGCAGCTAAAATTTTGCATGTGGGCTAGAAACTACATTTAAAAAAACTTTTTCTAATAACTTTTTTTGATATTTTCAGAAATACCCCACTTTTGAATTATTTTTTGGAAAAAATTAAAATTTGACAGATAATGCGAATCACGTGACTACTATTTTTTTGCTAAATTTTCATCTCGATCAAAGCAGAACTTGATGCCAAAGTCAAATTTTGAATAAAGCTATTAATAAAAAAAATCCCATATGATGCGGACTTACTGGTGGCACTGTATAAAGTTACAAATACAAATATTTTCAAGTTTAAAACTATCATGGTATAATGCTGTAGTTGATTGGTGTGATTTATTGTCAATGTTTTATTTTATTTATTTAGTTCTTACGTAATTGTATGGGGTTATTTTCTAGACTGTTGTGCCTTTCTTATGTCAAGTTTGTGTTAGACCTTAGGACCTGTAAGTACAATTTTATTTTATATTATTTGTGAACTTGCTTGCAAATTTCAACACTTTCCTTTTCTGTCGTTTAAAAAAAACATAGTTAATCCTCTCTTTTTGTAACTTACAGAACGCCCTGATTGATGGCCTTCTAAGGTTGAAACGCGTAGGCCTAATACATAACTTTAAGAAGGAGGGCAGGACTTTGATTTTCACCCTCAATAATTACGTTTAAAATGTTGGGAGGAACCGTGCGCCGATCTTCCAAGGGAAAAATGGAAGGGCATTTTTAATGACTGGTTTATTTGTATTTAAAAGTGTTGTTGTAACGGTGGTCAAACAAAACTATCCTTACAAAATAACTTTCCTAGTGACCTACATATTATGCTAAAAAAATGTCCAGATAGTTTTAAAATGCTATTTACCTGAATTATAAGTGATTTTAAGGTGACATAGGTAACTGGTTGTAAATTTAAGTTGGTGCATAGCTGAAAAAAATAATACTGTTAAGATGTTACAGGATGTTATGGAAATGACTTATTACATTTGAACCCGCAAATCCTGATGTAAAATCAAACGACAGAAAAATATTTTTAAATGTTGCTTTCCTTTAATAAGCGAGACAATTCATCATTTGTCGTCTCATATGTCATATATATATATATCAAAAACTGGCCTTATGCACTTTTTGTAAAAATCGTGTTTGATACATTATTTTATTCTTTGTCCTAATACCTATGCGGCCTGTTTTGCAAAGCTGAACAAAACTCACTTCACAAATTATACGGGTATACAGGGTGGTCCTTAAGTACATCAAGAAAATCTAGGATATGATTCCTGGCATCAATTTAAGTTGAAAAGTTCATATGGACTTATGCCCTAAAATGCTTACCCTCTAAGATACAGGGTGTTAAAATATTTTTAAAAAATGAAAATAGGACTTTTTAGAAATGCTAGAAATTCAATGATAAGACTAGGGCTAGATGCTTGTATTTTAGCAGAAGGTGGCCACTTTCAACAATTTATTTAAATCAAGTTTGTTTGGTGTTACATGTTTAGTTATTATTTAATTAATAAATTAATTTTGTTTAGTATAATATACTACGAGTTATCTCTAAAACTACCATTTTTTTCAAAAACATAGTAGAGACAACTTTTGTTCCGCTTATATCAGTAATGCATAAAAATGCATCAGAGTTTAAAAAAAACAGTGGCGTATCACATATTTTCACAAAAAAAATATTGATGGTATCTTCATGCACGCCACTGGTGGAAGTAGGCAAACCCTTTTTTAACCAAAAAGTGCAGTTTAATACGAAATCAATCGACATCAATTTTCAATACCGTATCTTCAAGGAGTTTCGAAATTAAAAAAAAAAAATATTTTTAAAAAATATTTTAACACCCTGTATCCTGTATCTTAGAGGGTAAGCATTTTAGGGCATAAGTCCATATGAAATTTTCAACTTAAATTGATGCCAGGAATCATATCCTAGATTTTCTTGATGTACTTAAGGACCACCCTGTATACAGGGTGTCCGGGAAAATATGGGAAATCTCCCGGATATGAAAAAAACACTTGAAAAGAATACTACAAGTTCATATAAACTTCTTTCGTATCGGCATACACTTCGGAGATATGGGCTCCCAAAGAGCTCCCATGGAATTAAGTTTTTGACACATAATTATTAAACCAACAGATATATTTCAATTTTTTTTTCATATGATCTATACTAGGTAAGACCCTTCAAATAACTATCCCAGAAAGTGTTGCGAATTACTCACAGCTGCAGGGACGGACTAGCTGTGACACTAATGTGCCCATTTTTTTACGCCCTGTATGATAAAAACTTTGGGCAACGTTTTTTACATACCTTTAACCATTGACTAAAAATTAAGTACTCTTCATTCATGTCGCTAATCCTAACCGTTTTCGGAAAAACTTCATTTTTAACATATTTACATCATGTATATTTAGCGTATTTTAATAAAAGATACATCTTTGTCCCTTAAGGTTGAATTCTCAACGTCATTCAATCTATTGCCAACCTATAACCTGTTTCACGTTGATTTTTTGAGTTTATTATCTTAATAACTAACATTTAAAAAAAATCAATATCGTCGGTGCATTACTTAGGTAATATCTGATATACTACAAAAATATCAATTTATTTCATTGCTAATTTTGGGAGAATTGTATAGTGAAATAACAATGAGTGACAATGACATAATAATGTTAAAAAAAATCTTACCCGATATTTTTCACTATACAATTCTCCTAAAATAAGTTATGAAATTCCTTGATATTTATTAAATATGTCAATTATTACCTATAGAATATCAAGTCGATACTGATTTTCTTTAAATTTTGTATAAAAGCTAGAAAACATAAATAAATCTACGCGAAATAGGTTATAGGTTGGCAAGCATGTTGATACTCCCACCTTAAATTATAAATGTCCACTTTTAACTGCTTAATATTAATACATGATCGCAATAAAACGACGTTTTTCCGAAAACGGTTAGGATTAGCGACATGAATGAAGAGTACTTAATTTTTAGTCAATGGTTAAAGATATGTAAAAAACGCTGTCCAAAGTTTTTATCATACAGGGCGTAAAAAAATGGGCACATTAGTGTCACAGCTAGTCCGTCCCTGCAGCTGTGAGTGATTCGCAACACTTTCTGGGATAGTAATTTGAAGGGTCTTATGTGTATGTATACATCATATGAAAAAAAAATTGAAATATACCTGTTGGTTTAATAATTATGTGTCAAAAACTTAATTCCATGGGAGCTCTTTGGGAGCCCATATCTCCGAAGAGGAGGCCAATACGAAAAAAGTTTATATGAACTTGTAGTATTCTTTTCACGTGTTTTTTTCATATCCGGGAGATTTCCCACATTTTCCCGGACACCCTGTATATCAACAGTCAAATCAAAACTCGCCGTATCCAGGTACATCGCCATTCGAAAACACGCCTTATTCAAATTACCCAATGGGAATGCTAGATTTGGCCACCTGGTTACAACGTTCGCCGCGTGATTTTTAATATTGAGGTATGTAGTTAAAAATGGCGGTGCTGATAATCCCGAAGACTTTTGCCAAGAATATAACGGTGAAACTAAAGAACTTAGAGTTTAGTTGTAATAATTCTTGTTTATATTTTGTTTATTTTACAATAAAAAATTGCATGTAAAACTTTTTGTGCGTTGCAAAACTCTACTTATCCAAAATTAAAAAATAAAATAGTTGATCAAAACTAGCATAACAACAGTTTTTTTCTTCAAACGTCATATAGGTAAGTGATAACTTATGTGACGTTTCTCAATGACATCAAATATAATTTATATGACTAGGAGTATAAGTACTTATACCCTAGACATATAAATTATACATTATAGTACTATAAATATATTTTTTTGAACTTGACAAAGGAGGCAGCTTCATATACTGCACCAGATTTCGTCGGCAGCAAGTTTTGAATAGCTATTTTAGCTGCCTCTACTACTTCGGGAGGATCATCAGGCACTTCTTCTACTCATTTTCTGTAGATTTATTCCGTTATTCGGTCTCAACTGACGCGACACCGAATTTGAAATATTTGTTTTGATAGATGCCAAACAAGTACTCATGCATGATAACGATACCAAAATGGAAATATACAGTGAAATAAGTTAAAAATTCAATCTTGTTATCTTCATTAAAAAAATCGTTTTTCTTTTATTGTTTTATCTCGAATAATATGATGCACGTTTGAAGAAAAAATAGAATATGATATTCGGAGAATGAGATACTTTTTGTCTATCTCTTATTCTCCTAATATCATAATGTACTATTTTAGTGTTAAATGTATATAGAAATATCGGTAAGCATATTGCTAGTGATAAGAACGGGTTTTCCTGATTTTCTCAAAATCGACTTAAAGGGCCACTTGTAGGGGAAAGATAAGGGTTTTCACCCCTATTTTACCTTCACCCTATAATTGTTATATTTAAGATTAGTAATTAATAATTGTTTTTGTTATGGACACATATTTCATTGATATAGAATATGAACCCATATTATAATAACTATTATTAAACATTTCCTATAACAATGACAAATACCTTTTAAAGTTCAAGTTTAAGTTCAAATTAGTTTTAGTATTTATAAAGACTGATTAGATATAGGAAACTAGTCATAAGAGTCTTAAGTCATAAGTCAGTAATAAGATATAGATAGTGATAGATAGTCTTAGTATAGAGGCTAACCCTAAATGTAGTACTAAATAAATACTACCCTTTTTTATAAGTGCCTCTAATCTTCTCTATCACCAATACCCGATAGTTCTACTATATAGCGATCCTGACAGTCCAGTTCTACTATACACTTTTGAAATGGAACGCCTGATATATGTAACCAGTATATTGCCAATGGAATGCAACCAGACTATTGAAAAGTGAGGCCACTATGCGGGTAGAAACAATTAACGAAAGTATGAAAACACGAGATCAAAACCTTATTACGCCATCCCATTAACCGCGCAAGCAATTCTTTTTTTTGCCAGCTTCGGGAGATTATATCGCTATCTTTGTTTTGATAAATTAAATAGACAAGAGCAGCTTAAAAATAGAAAACAACCCGCCAGATATTCAGGCAGCTGCGGCGCTCGACCTTCAGCGTGATTCCCAGCGAGCCACTCGACGAGGCAGATAGGATGTCAGTCAGTTTTTTCACGTATTTAATAAGCGTATCTTGTTTATTTATTTTGTCAGTAAATAATTCAAAATTTTAAAACCGTAAACATTTGATTTTTTTTCGGTAGGATAAAAATAAAGATTTAGTGAAAAACCCCATTGGCAGTAACGAGATAGTCACGGTCATTTTGATATGTGGAAGATTGTCATCACCACCTGTGCCTTAAGTACGTCCATGCATGTCGGCGGCGGCTGAACAGTGAGGGAGATCACAGCCAGTGCAGAAGACGTCAACGAGAAAACGACATGCAAAAACCGGACGTGATATATAATATAATATGTATACTACCGGGCAAATATTCATTCAACATTTTGGAACAAATATAATAATTATTGTTGTTTGACAATCCGCCACTTCAAAATTGTTTTTAAAATACACACTAATGACAGTAATGACGGTTCTTTGTGAAGATACTGATTGGTACAGTTGCCAATATAATCATTGTGGCTTACTTCTATCTCCCCCTGGCTGAGTTGCTTGCCCATGGGCAGCGCCTTGAGGTCCCCCCCTCCTACCAGCTCGCTGGTACCGGTGTTGGCGCTACTGAGCAGTTGGACTGGCGGCGTCGGGGGCGTCCAGATAGAGGTGCCCCCCGCCATCCCCAGTGTGCCCGCGGGCACCACCACCTCGCTGTCGTACCCGGAATCGCTTTCGGACGGCCACGTGGTTCTTGCGTCTGTGAAACTTGAGTTTATTTCGGCGACGCTGAAATTGGTAAAGAGTAAGGCTTAAAAATATGGTATTTTTCCCATTATAACCTATTTAATGCATTTTCAGTAGGACCCTCCTACCATTCCTATTATTAAAAACAATAATTTCTTAGTAAATGCTGACAAAAATAATCTCAAAGTACCAATATTTTTTTAAGGGCGAGTAGGGTTGAGTAAGCGTTCCTACTCCGCCATGGATCTGGATCGCAGACATCCCCCCACCACCACACCCATTCCTACCAGTATACCATTCCCCCCACACCCACTCCTCCCCCCACTCCTACCCCCCACTCCTACCCCCACTCCTACCCCCACTCCTACCCCCCACTCCTACCCCCACTCCTACCCCCACTCCTACCCCCACTCCCCCCCCCACTCCTCCCCCCACTCCTCCCCCCACTCCTCTCCATACTTCACCATTCACCGAATCCCCCCCACATATATAATCCCATAAACAAGCACAACAGTTAGTTATCTCTGCTTTGCTATTGTAAAAAGCAGTCGTTGTTCAGTTTAGAAAAGTTAATAGTTATTTGTGAACAGTATTGTTAAGATCAGTTTAGTTACACAAGATGTATCAGTGCAGCGATTGCAATAAAACATTCAGCCATCAATCAAACGTGAATAGACATAAAAGGGAATCATGTCCTAATAGATCATCCCATATTAAAAGGAAGAACAACACACAATTATGTGAGATACCAACAAAGAAACTAAAAATAGAGGAACCGCAAAAATCAGAATATCAACCACCAATTCCTAAACTTATTCTATCACGATGTAAGGAATGCAATACTTGGTATGTGAAAAATAAACTAAATGCACATTTGCGCTCAAACCATCATAAAAGCAGTTTAAAAAGTGACAATAATGTGAAAATTTTAACTTCAGCGTTTAAAAACAGAATTATATCATACATGTTACTTCCATCTCAAAAGTATGTAGACATTGAAGAATTTTTTGAAACAGTGAAACAAAAGTTTGTGAGTTTAATTACAGAACAGTTAGTTAAACATAAGTGTATTAAGATTAATGTAGAATTATTTGGTAGGTATATTTTACAATCAAAAGAAACAATAGAAACCAAATCATTTAATACAAAAAATAAGATAATAACATCTACGATTGATTTAAGTGGAATTTATAAGGATTTCTTATCTGAAATTAAAGAGAAAGTTTCAATATTCGCAGAAAATGGGTCAGGTTGGGCTTTAGAAAAAATACTGCATTTAGAAATTAACATAAATAAATTTAATCCAATCGGAGCATCTTCATATATTTCTTTACCAAACCAAATTGCATTAAAGAAAGCAGTTGTCAATGTAAGAAATAATGATCCATATTGTTTTGCGTGGAGTGTAATAAGTGCGTTGTACCCAGCTAAAAATCATGGTGAAAGAACGAGTTCATATCCCAATTTCTTTAATGCATTAAATTTACAAGGAATTGAATTCCCTATGAAGCTAAAAGATATATCAAAGTTCGAGATCCTAAATCATATATCTGTAAATGTTTACGGTTTAGAGTGTGTTTATGAAGACAGTAAACAAAAATATGAAGTTGTTGGCCCCATGCATTACACTAATAAAAAACTACCATTACATGTTAATTTATTGTTAATAAGCGAAGATGAAAACAATCATTACTGTTGGATTAAAGATATGTCAAAATTACTATCATCTCAAATCAATAAAAATTCTCATAAAAAATATTTTTGTGATGGTTGCTTAAATTATTTTACTTCCATACAAAAACTCGAAATTCATCAAAAAAATGATTGTAATCATTTGTATACAAGAGTTCCAACCAATGATATCAAAATTAATAAATACGGACAACATATACCAGAAAATATACTACAGTTTCAAAATTTTCAAAGACAGCTTAAAGTTCCTTTTGTAATATATGCAGATTTCGAATGTTTCTTAAAACCTTTACAATTTGAACAACCAGAAAATGATTTGGTTTCCTATACACGTAACACTTTTAAACATGAACCATATGCATTCTCTTATTTCATTAAATGTTCATATGATGACTCTCTATCAGTATTAGATTCTTATTTTGGTTTAGATGCTGCAGAGGAGTTTTGTAAACGAATTGAAGATCATGTACATAGAATTTACAATAACTGTCTTAAACCTATAGTAAAAATGCTTCCTCTATCAAATGAACAGAAATCAACTTATAAATCAACCAATATTTGTCATATATGTAACGAACAAGTTGAAGAAAACGAAAAAGTAAGAGATCATGATCATTTAACTGGTGAATTTCGAGGTGCAGCACATAGCATATGCAACTTAAATTTCAAAATTCCATATTTTATCCCCATATTTTTTCATAATTTAACGGGTTACGATAGTCACCTGTTTATTAAGCAGTTGTGTTGCGAAGAAGATGACATTGATGTCTTAGCACAAACCAAAGAGAAATACATTTCATTTTCAAAATCAATTCTGGTTGATAAATATAAAGACAAAGACAATAAAGAAAAAAATGTATTTGTTAAAATGAGATTTTTGGATTCATTTAGATTTGTTGCATCCTCATTAGAAACGTTTGGTGAAAGTTTAGAAACAGATCAATGTATACAAATTCAAAAACATTTTCAAGATTCCAACCATTTCAATGAAATTCGAAAAAAGGGAGTGTACCCATATTCTTATGTTGATTCATTTGAAAAATTGTATGAGAATCAACTTCCAAGTATTGATGATTTTTATGATAAACTACGCGATGAATCTATAGATCCATTAGATTACAATAGAGCGACTCATATTTGGAACTTATTTGATTGTCAAACCTTAATGGATTATACAAAAATTTATTTACTATCTGACGTTCTCATATTAACAGATTTTTTTGAAGCATTTCGAAATGTATCTATAAATAATTTTAAGTTGGATCCTGCACAATATTATACATTACCTGGTTTAAGTTGGGATGCTATGTTAAAAATGACTAACGTCAAATTGGAATTATTAACTGATATTGATATGTTACATTTTTTTAAGAATAGTATAAGAGGTGGAATTTGTCATTGCAGTGTTCGAAAAGCTGAAGCCAATAACCAATGTCTTAAAAATTATGATCCTGATAAACCAACTTCATTTATTATGTATTTAGATGCAACTAACTTGTATGGACATAGTATGAGTCAATATCTCCCAATAAGTGATTTTTCTTGGATGTCAATGGAAGGAATAGAAACTTTTGATGTGATGACAATTGATGATGATGGTGAATATGGATATGTTTTAGAAGTAGATATAAAATATCCTCAAGATTTACATGAAAAACATAATGAACTACCATTTTTATCAGAAAATATTTGTCCACCAGATTCAAAACAAAAGAAATTAATTTGTGATTTAAACAATAAAGAAAAATATGTAATTCATTATCGAAATCTTAAACAAGCTATTCGAAATGGATTGAATGTAACTAAAATTCACAGAGTAATTAAATTTAAACAGTCAGCATTTCTGAAACCTTACATTGATTTAAATACTGAAATGAGAAATAAATCCAAAAACAAGTTAGAAAAAGATTGTTACAAATTATATAATAATGCTATTTATGGTAAATCTTTGGAAAATATTGATAAGCGAGTTGATATAAGATTAATCACACATTGGGAAAATATTAGACAAAAGCAAGGAGCGCAAACACTGATAGCTAAACCAAATTTTAAAAATCGATTAGTATTTAACGAAAATTTTGTTGCAATACAAATGGAAAGAGTTAAGGTGAATTACAACAAACCAGTTTATATTGGATTCTCAGTCTTGGAATTATCAAAAACAGTAATTTATAATTTTTATTATGATTACATCAAAAGTAAATATGGCGACAAAGCAATATTATTGTACACTGATACCGATAGTTTGATTCTCCAAATAGAGACGCCAAACTTTTATGAAGATATTCAGAATAATTTAAATAAATTTGATACTTCCAATTATAATGAAAGTAATATGCATAACATAACTAAGAATAAATCTGTATTAGGACGTATGAAAGATGAGTTTGCAGGTCAACCAATTTTAAGTTTCTATGGTACAGGTGCAAAAGCTTACTGCGTCAATTTAGAAAATAAATCGGAAAAAAAAGCAAAAGGTGTGAAAAAATATGTTATACAAAATTTAATTACTAAACAAGATTATAAAGATGTAGTTGAAAATTCAGAAACCAAGTTTAGAAAAATGAATGTATTTCGTTCAATCCTACATGATATGTTTACTCAACTAAAAAATAAGGTTGCTTTGTCCCCAAAAGATGATAAACGATATATAATTCAAGACTCTTTTAGAACCCTAGCTTGGGGGCACAAACACATTGACATTTTAGAAGATAAATCCAGAACTGATGATCCTGATGTTAATAATGTTATCGATATTTTACGAAATCTAGTTCACGATGAATATAAAACCTAAGAACTTAACAAAATTATTTTATTTTTAAAATGATGGTCCTACCTGTAGGTGTTCTTTTCCTATCAGCGTTTATTAACAATACTTTATTCATACAAGTTAATCCCAATGTTCAAGATACATTTATTTGTTTATCGATTAATAATGCAAATAATGATAGTTGGCCATCAACATGGAAAAGGATGGATATAAGTAATGGATTGTTTACTTATAAAATAAATGATCATGTAATAAATAACTCATCCACTGTAGAGTATAAGTTAAGGATATATTATTCCAATAGATCGCATGCACTAACAGAGAAATGGAATCAATTGTATAACAAATTACATATGGAAAAATGTAATATACGCACATGTATAATATTTGTAATAATATTTTTTATATTGTTTATGTGTTTGTTGGGATATGTATTATTTAAAGCATATTTGTATTATAAATAAAAAAATGTAAAACATATTTTGTAACTATTTTATTTATTCATAACAATTTTTATAACGATATAACAATTTCACATTAGCTAAGGCGCAGTGCCATGGATTCATATTTTTATGAAAATAACACTCTGGAATCGTCTTGAATTTACTTAGTTTGGGTTCTCGACCAATAGGGATGTTATAAATATATTCTTCATCTAAAAACTTTTTGAGAAAGTTTGACTTTTCATTCCCCTTTACATAAATTTTTGGTGAGTGGTAGTATGATAAGGTATGTTTTAAAATACTATCAAGTTCATTAAGTTCAATATTTCCACAATCCCAATCCAATCCATGATATTCTTCACTCCAATTAACTACTTTTAAATCATCATCAGATAACATGTTTCTTTTAAATGGGGATTTAAACAAATAATTTGAACAACGAATCCCATCATAAATGCACACCTCCTTTGGAATGTAACCAAAACTGCAATTATATCCTTGAATGTCAAGGAAAACATTGGTCTCATTCATGGTTACTATCTGATGTTACTAATGCTCCTCTATCATTTATATCCCCCCACATTACAGCTTCCCCCTCTACATTTTTATTGCTTATTTAAGCAGACAGTTCAAGTTGCATCAACATTAATTTCACAAACGTTGTCTACACATAACCTACAAAAATGGCAAACTTTTACATTGATACCATGTCCTACAATCCTCAACAATCCAAGAACGAAGAATTTAGTCAGAAACGTAATGGTGCTCTCATCAATGAAAGCATGTACTACCTCAACAAATCCAAATCCAAATGGGTTAGTGTTGGATTTTCGTTAGAGAGAAAATATGAACCGGTTATTAAACTCGGCGGAGTCAAGTATAACCAAACTGTTATCCTTAATGAAGATCAATGGATATCACTTCTAAGTAATGAAGGATATATGCAAAGCTTCATGTGCTCTAACACTTTTGGATGGCAACCCTTGCAGACAAAAGGATATGAAATTCACTTTGTTCACCATTACAAGTCAAGAATAATCAAGATTGTACAAGACGGTGGAAACGAAATCTTCCTTGCTGGTGACACCATAAACGAATTAGTTAAATTATCAAATCTGATTAAATATCGTTTGGATATTTTAAAATCACAAGAATTTTCGAAATATTATAATATTCTAGTTAGTGGAGTTTCCATGAAAAATGGTGATTTACTAAAAAATGTACATGATGTTATTTTACCTATATTAAACAGCGCAAATGTTTGTTGCGTGTTGGAATTGTTAAACTTTTTCTCTGATTGTGTTGTAGAGGATGTTGAATTATTTGCTTGTAACGAATTTGTAAAGAATTGTATTGAAAAATAAAATAAAAAATGTTTGGAAGTAATTTGTAATTTATAAATAAAAAAACATAAATATATTTATTTGTTTTATTCAATCATTATTGTATCATTATATAATTTAAAAACGTTGGATAATGCGCAGATGCAGGATGATTTGGAATGGTAAAAACATGATGATTCTTCTGCAGTTAAAGGAGGGTAATCGTCAAGTTCAATCACTGTGCATAGGGAGTATTTTTTTATGTATAAAGACTTCTCACTTCCTTTCACATACACACGATCCACATTTTCTGTTAGGTTTTTGATAATTTCAGAAAATTTGTGAATGGGTGTATATCCTTCACACCATGGAAGACAATGATGATTTTTCATTAACCAAACAGCTTGTTGTTGCAAGTTTGGTGGTAAATATTTCATGTTAAATGGGGGTTTAAAAACGTAGTGACATATTTTTTTTCCATCATAAGCAGCTAATTCCTTTGGAACAAATTTGTTGTTTTCAATTTTGAAACCTTGGACGTCGAGAATGAGAAAATTCATAATTTCAGATGTGAAAATTGTTTAATCAGCGATTTCTGATCAGAGTATTCTTGAATTTTTTGTTTCAGTAGCTTCAATTCTTTTAAAAAGTATGATAATCGTTGTTCTAGCGTCTCAATCATAATGATGGAAACAAACCGCAAACCTATGATTTTATAAAGTGTCTTAGAGTTGTCTGACGTTTTTGGTTAAAGGATTATATGTAAATATTTTGTCATGCATAATAAGACAATAAGCTGATACTTTGTTAGTTAGATCCTCTTGTAATTCAAATTCAATTCTCATAACAACAGGTCCTGTTTCAATGGATTCTTTTTGATGGGAGCAATCGATATATGTTATGGGGGCATTTTCTTTAAATTCCTTTGGAGAAAAAATTGGTTCCGGCGTTAACCCATAATAGGATTTTTGGAAACTTGCAAACATTTCATATAATGTCGCAAATTTATTTTTTTCAAAGTCTAAATAGAGATCATTGTAGGGATATCTTTCAGAATTTAAAAATACTTTGATGTTTCGCAATTTAATATCAGAGAATTGTGACATATCAGATATTGCCTTATCTCTATAATCTGTCTGAAAGCAAATCCCTATATGTCTTGGGGTATTGATCCTTGTAGAGGTTTTGACAGGCCAATTATGACGACCTGTTTTAAGTAGCTCCGGATATTCTATTAACTCCCAACTTCTAAATGCAATTGTTATGTTACTATTTCTATCAATTATTTTAGTTAATGCTAGTTCTTGAGGAATCGCTACTGATATATGCGGTATATTCCAAGTCAACTTAGTAAGTTGAATTTTCGGATTTTGATCTACAGTATTAAGTGTAGCATTTTTGTCAGAATTATCTCTCACTAAAATAAGTTCTTGTTTACCATTTAAAATTATTTTTTTATAATCTTCGAAAAATCCCATTAAAAATTTAAGAGGGATGCAAACATTAAAGAAACCAGTGGTAGCATCAACCACTTGTGAGTTTCCCATAGGGAACCAACCAGCGTTTTTTAGTTTATTACATTGATTTTGATTATATGATAAATAACCTTTTATTGTTGAAGTTATCCCCACATCCCTCACTGAATCAATTGTAACACCATTTAAAGTATATCGCATCTCTTTAAAAAGAAACGCTATTCCGTTATTAATTAATTTCATTGTTTCAGAAACAGTATTATCATCTTTTGTTAGTTTTCCCTCTATATAAAGGAAGCTTTCGGATGGAAGTGTATATTTTTCAACTTCATGTATAGGTATTGTAATTTCATCATTGTTTCCTAATTTTGTTGGTAAATATGGTTCATAGGCATGAAACTCTGAATGTACGATAGAGTTATCTATAAACAGATCTTGTGTTATGTTAAGAATATCCATTATACTAAAACTTTAAGACCTAATGATTTTAAAAATGTTTTATTTTTAGATGTTATCCTATGAAAGATTTTCTCGCTACTAATCTTAGGTTTATGATGTATATTCTTCTTATAGTTTTTAATTATTTTTGTTGGTAAACTAGTGATATTTTGATTATAAAGTATAACCATTATACCTCTTTAATATGCAATCTTATTGTTACGATCTCGTTTCGAAAATCAACAATGTTAAGGTCTTGATCTATTATTTTTATTGTTATTTTGTCTATTACTTTTACTGTGACGGGAAAATAAATTATATTCTGAGGACTTTCTATTATTTTGAATCCTGGACTAACATTAGGGAAAAACTGGTGAATGATGTGTACAGGCTTTCCGTTCAGATAGGAACCCTCAGCGATACTGCAATCTATACATAAAGAATTAACTTTTATAATCTCTGCAGGGTTTTCTGATGTTTTTGGAGATCCATCACCCTTTAAAATTCCATTATTAAAACCCAAAATTTTTCCAATTGCACCATCTTTAAAAATAATATCGACGGATGAATTAATGACTGATTTTAACGTGTTGTTGTTAGCATATAAATAAAACGAAATATTTTGTTTTTTAAACTCGTTTTGTAGATATTTGTTAATGTCTTCCATTTCATAACTACCTGTCGGAATCGTTAGGAATTCATTATTTTTTCCAAAATACACCTTGTTATTACTTTCATCAATATTTGGTATTGCATTAAAAGTTTCAAAATTAGTTAGACCGATAACATAAGATAAGTCGGGATTTAAGTAAATAGGCGGATGAAAATTTGCTTGAAGAATGGCGGAACTGTCAGAAAGAGCTATAGTAAACGACATGATGGTTGCAATAAGAATACAAATTAATTGCGCTTACACATTGTTATAAATAAATTGTAAAGATAATTGTCCGCATACGTAGGTATCGAAAGATTGGTATTCATCATAATTGTATTTAATATTATTTTCACTACCATCGCTAAGAAAATAAGTTATAACTTCTGTTGGTGGTCTTAAATTACCAAAACTATCAAAGTAGACTATGTTTCTATTGTTCTTAATATATGCTGTCCAATGAGTACCATCACCCATTGCATTATCTAAATTAATAATACCTGTTTCATGTTTTTTAATTTTCTTAGGTAATTTATTTCTCATAAAGACACCTCTAAAATTTGGCAACTTTAGTATTTTAGCATATTTTAATAAATCTACATTAGTCAAGGGTCTGCGAGGTAGCAATTTTAACAGTTTTTTGAATATGGTTTCAAATATAATCCACAACCCTTTTTATAAGGATGAATATATAGACCTTTTCCGATCGATATTTTCTCCATAGCTATGTTGTGTCTTTTTTGTTCATCTAATTTGTTTTGCGCGTTTTTAGCAGCATTTACAGCTGAAGCAATACCAGCAGCACCACCACTTAGGGCTCCTAAAGCAGATAGACCTGCAAAGATTGGTATTAATGGTAAAATTCCACCAGTTTTAGGAATTGGAATAATTCTTTGTTTTGGAACTTGTATTTTTGATTTTGTATTTTTAATTGCTGATAATGCAGCGGATGCGATGTTTTTAATGTTACTAAATTTTTTTCCAACTATTCCTTTACGAGCCTTCTTGACAACAGTGTTAAAAGATATTTGACCTCCTTTTTTCCTCATTCCCATACCAAGCTTTCTTTTTGCTTTCATTATTCCAGCAACAACCAAAGATGAAATTTTTTCACCAAAGTTTGCGTCTGAAGCTTTAAATCTATTAAATGCTTTTTTAGCTAATACTTTATCAGCCTCGTGTCTATTTTCAATATCTGTATGTTTCGAATATGTGATATCGTGTTCCTTACACGCTTCGTCTAATTGATTTATTCCTTTATCTCCTCGTGCAAGTCTTTTGTTTAATTTCGTACCTGGACCACAAAAATTATATGAAGGGATATGGAGTTCTATGGGTAATTTATTAATTAATGAATTTATTAATCCACTTCCTTTCCTCTTACGCTTCTTAGAGTGAATGTTAGTATTGCTATTGTGTTTAATCATTATATATAAATGATTGAAATATATAAATGTTCTTACTTAAATAGAGATATTCAAACAATGAAGATTATAAAACAAGATTTTTCTTTACCAATAAAAAATTTTGATTTAAAGCAAGATATTTATCGGAAACATGGCCGATTATTTGGAGGAAATTGCAAACGCTGCTTAGTTGTAGGTCCTAGCGGATGTGGAAAAACAAATCTAGTTATTTCCCTTATCACACATGTTAATGGATTACGATTTGAAAACATATATGTATATTCGAAATCCTTAAATCAATCAAAATATGAATATTTAAGAACATTATTTAAACCACTAAAATGTGTTGGTTATTTTGAATCTTCTAATGCTGATGATATTGTTTCACCAAATGAAATAAAACCGAATTCAATCATTATTTTTGATGATATTGTTTGTAGTAGTCAAGCACTGATGAGAGATTATTTTTGTTTTGGTCGACATAAAAATACCGATTGTTTTTATTTATGTCAAACATACTCATCCATACCTAAACAACTTATCAGAGATAATGCCAACCTTTTGATAATTTTTCAACAAGACGCCACCAACTTAAAACATATTTATGATAATCACGTAAATAGCGACATGAACATACAAACATTTAAGGATCTCTGTTCAATGTGTTGGCAAAATAAATATGATTTTGTTGTTATCGATAAAGATAGTTCCATGAATGAGGGACGATATAGAAAGGGATTTGATAATTTTATATCAATTTAACTAGTTAGTTATAGAATTAAAAAAAAATATATAATAAATGTTTTATGTAACTTTTATTTTTTAAATAAATACAATTTAAATTAATTCACTTTTTAATATCCATGAATTGTGTGTTTTATCCATACCCAACCATTTTATATAAACCTTATTTCCTTGTTTCCTCAACACCCTTTCAACCAGATATACGTTTGGATGTTTAACTTTTTGCAACTCTTCTGTATAAAATACTCCTTGAATGGATTCATCGTTTTCATCTTTAAGCAAATATGTTTTTGGATTGGTTAGATTAATATCTCTAATTTCAAAAATTTCATTTGACCAATTAGGTGTATACCCTTTTTGAAAAGCTTCCCTATATTTACTGATTCTAACATGGTCTCCCTTCTTAAACTTTGAATTTTTAGGATCGACAGTTTTTATTTTATTATAAGTTGATTTTAAAATTTTCTTTTCATTTTTTTCATTGATATCAATGGGTTTTAATCCAGTTGTTCTATGTTTTGTGGTATTATATTTAACAACGATATCATTTAAAATATTCAACCATTTATAATTTCCTTGTAAACTAAATTGTTTCCACATTAATGTTTTTAAAGTCCTATTGACTCTTTCAACAATGCTAGCTTTTAAATTAGAGAATGTATTGTAATGATTAATTTTATATTTTTGCATTAATTTGTTAAAGTTGGAATTATAAAACTCATTTCCTTGATCTGTCTGCATGTTTTTGGGGGGAGTTTTAGCAAGTTTTAAAATATTTTCCATTGCTAAAGTTACATTTTCTGCGGTTTTTCTTTTAACAGGTTGAATCCAAACATATTTAGAAAATGCGTTTATTACAACCAATATGTAACGGTATCCTTTATTAAGCTTTGCGTAAGGAAGCATTTCAACTAAATCAGCTTGCCATAGGTCATTTAAACTTTTAATTATAACATGACGCCGTCTAAAATTTTTTCTAGCTGGCCTATGAAGCTCATTTACTACAGTTTCTTTAATATTTGCACTCATGATTAGTTTTAGATACTAACATTTTTAACTTAAGTGTCAGCCTTAAATATTATAATTTTTGATATGGATAAGATTTTTCTTCACTGGAGTTGGATTCGCTTTAATGCATATTTTAGATCTTCTACAACGTATCCTATTTAAGAACAGCAATTTTCTCTTTGAATTCAGTTTCTAAATCATCAATCCGTCGCTCAATCATATTAAACGGCATGCGAATATCACTCACAGTCACACATTTTTCATTAATTGCAGAATTCATTTTTGTCCATAATCTATCTTCAATATTTTTTAAGTCGTATTTATTGTTGTCCTTTTGAATTTCATTTACTTTTTCAGTGGAAGACCTTATCATGTTTAGTAATTTTTCTTCCAATTTTTTAGAATGCAATTTAGCTATATTTAGGTTATTGCTAATTTCTTTCATTTCTATTGAAACATTGGTAAATTTTTCATCTAAAGCATCAAATTCAGTTTTATGAACTAATAATTGTAACAGAGATGGCTCAATTTCAAGTGTTCTTTTATCCATGCGAATGTGATCTTCTTGAAATGTTTTTATTGTTGAACTAAGCTTCTTATTAATACTCTCAATTTTTATTGCTAACTCTTTTTCTAAATCTTTATGAGATGATTCATGTTGCTTAGTTATCATATTTTTTAACACATCATGTGGAAATATTCCTTGCTTCAATGGTTGAATATCATTTATTATTTGGTGAACATTGATTGTTTGCTCTTTAATAGCATCCTCTAAATTCATTATTTTATTAACATTTTCGTCTGCATATAACTTCGCCTTTTTCACAACACTTTTTATTAATTCATCGTTTTCACTTACTCTCTTATTTAAACTTTTAAAATTTCTCTCACTCTCCGTTTTTGATTCAAGTGTGTTTTGAAAATTTTGAATAATTTTGTTTTCTATGTATTTCACATCTTTAGTAAAGTTATCAGTAATTGTTTTCTCAGCAGTTTCAATCACCTTTTTTCCCAATACAGCAGCAGAATAATTAGACAAGTATCGTTTTGAACTATGACTTCCAAATTTGTCGATTGACATTGTTCTAATGATACAAAATTATAATAGTTTGTTATTTTATAAGATAATGTGAGCTTCTCTTAATTCTTCCAAAATTGATACTATTTCATTTTGATGCCCAGTATGTCCAGCCATTTGTGATGCTGTCAGCAGTCTTAATCTATCAATTATCTCATTTAAATTATCATAATAAACATAATCTAGCTTTTTTTTTGATAAATTTAACATCGCTCCCTTCCCAATCACGCTTTTTGTGGATTGTGATCTCGTAGAACGTGGTCTTTGTTGTGGTTTTGGTAACCCTCTGGATGTACTTGGTAGCATCAAACGATAATCTACTTCCGATGATACACTCCCCGTTTTTAATATACCCTTTTTTAATAAATATGGTTTAATTATTGTTACATATTTAGTGTCGGTTGATCCTTGGATTTGATTATTAGAATCAAAATTTCGTCTGTATGCATTCGTTCTTTTTAAAATATCCATATAATTTTCCATATCTTTTGTGGAATAACCAACAGGTTGTTTCTTAAATATTAGTTCATATAAACCAGGTGTTCCCTCATATCTAACACCCTCAACCTTAATATCTTTTCCTATAAAGTCTACTTCAGACTTTGCGATTTTATATTTTTCGGAATTAATATCATGATTAAGACCATATTTGTTATCAAATTCACCCTTTGTATCCTTTATTAATTTATCAACAAATGGTCTTATCAACGGATCATAAGCATTCAAATATTCCTGATATGCTGGTGTTTTTGTTATTTCCAAGACACTTTGTTGTATCTCTTCTAAAGTAGGTTCGATTGTTGATTCTTGACTCGAATTTGTTATATCCATGTCGTCCCAAAATACTTCATCATTTTCTAAAAATGATGGCATGTTAGGTGGTAAATATTTATCATATGCGTTTGATTTTCTTGCAATGCGTTCTGGAGGAGTAGGAAGTTGAAATTGTTGTATAGGAGTTGAGAACATTTGCGGTGAATAATTTTCTCTTTTAATAAACGGATCTGTTTTAATGTTTCTAATTAACTCTTGCAAAGGTTGAGTAATTGGTTTAAACTCTTTTTCCATACGAATTTCTTTATCAGATAAATCCGATTTTAATGCATTGTATTTTTGCCTAACAGATTTTCTTGTTTTTATTAGCTCTCTTGCTGATTTTTCATCCATCTTTAAGCGAGTAATGTTATGTACTAGAGAATTAAGCTCTAATCCAAAAGTTATATAGTTTAATATTTTGTTTCTGGCGATTTTTTAGGAGTTCCAAAAATTTTACTTTCAATGTTCACCATGATTAAACCTAAGACATACTAAAACCAGTTTTTAAACTTGATTCACCTATTCCTTTAACTTTCTTTGTCTAAACTCTAAATATATGCTGATCGACTTAGAGTTTTTTCGAAACGTCTTATTACGTCGCTCCGAACCCATATCACATGTTAGATTCCAATTTTGACATTTGACAGATGATCTTGACTAATCTAAATTGACAGATGATAGACGTCATCTTTTCTTAATCGTAATATGATGTTATTCTAAACATGTGATGTATATTAAATACTAATAAAAAAATGGTGTTGAATGCCCCTTCTACCTCTACTACCTACTAAATGTGACAAAGAGATCTTAAAAATTAAGAAAAATTGTTTTTCTTTTAAAAGTCGGAAACGTTAAAAGTCGGAAACGTTAAAAACAATAATTGTTTTTTATTAAACACTTTCGCCAAAAAATTAAAATAATATTCCTAACTTCTATTCCAACCGTTTCGGAAATAAAAATTCGCAAACATCTGTAGTGACACACCCTGTATATCGATCCCTAATATATAGAATTATTTTTAAGACAACAAAAGGCTTTTAGTTACCCATTAATCGGTCATTTGCTTTTTCGCTCGTTCTTAAATAGTGGTTTGCTAGAGCAAGCTTATATGAGAATACCAGTTTG